>JAXGGA010000603.1:0-207816 GCA_038373865.1 Uloborus plumipes
AGATTTCCTCTCACATACACAAATCCACATAAGGATAAGGCATCCTCCCAAGTTAAAAGCATGGATTACTTAAAATTAAAGTAAAAAATAAAAAATGTTTTCAATAAAATACCTTCTTTAAAAAGTGCACTTACGAAATGTACATTAAATACAAAAATGTGCTCAGAAATGATCTGCTGACTAATGTTAGAAGGCTGCATCTTCCATTGGTAAAGCCAGTGGTCGGAAGTAGCGCGCTACAAGTAGCGAAACTACTGTAGTAGCTACATTTTTAGTAGTTTGTAGTGTAGCGCACTACTTTTTTAAAAAAAGTAGAGTAGTGAGTGGCGCGATACAAAAAAAAAAAAAAAAAGTAGTTTGTAACGATTTCTGGAAACTACTTTTAAATTTAAAAAAATGAATAAGAAAATTAAAAAAAAAAAAGAGAAGAAAGGTTTAATTGACTCTGACTGGTGCAAACCTTGCACGAGTACAGCAGCGGAAGCAATGAGAAATAAGAACCATAAAAATATGAGCTGATCCCCTTAAATACATCATTTTGACGAAATTCTATCTGTTTGATGCCATTGGTTTATTTAGCATCATAATTTTTATACTCCTTGAAATAATTTTCATGTTCCTAAATATTCCCTGGCAAGAAATTAAAAAAAAATTGAAGGTTCAAATTTTCAACTTTTGAATCATTTCTTGTGGCGAATATTCGTAAAAATTGTAAAAAAATCTAAAACGGACAAATTTTAGCAAAAAAAAAAAGGAACAAAAAGGAAAAGCAACAAATAAATTCAAAGACAATTCCTAGTTCTATTCCATATTCAAATGAGTTAATTTATTAATGTAAAGCACTTTTCGAATTTTTTGGGTCAATCCACAAACGGTGCATGCTTTTTATCTATTTATTTTTTTTTAAGTAGCGAAGTAGCGACTACAATTCAAAAGTAGTTTGTAGTCGCTACATTTAAAAGAAAGTGGTTGTAGTTGTAGTTAACTACATTTGTAACAAAGTAGTTGTAGTAGTAGTTCGCTACAAAAAAATGTAGTTTTTCCAACCACTGGGTAAAGCTAATATGGAAGACGGACATATAAAATAAGTGAGCTTATCTACGAAATGACACGAAAATATTTAAATCGTTGCATAACAGATGTAACTGCCCATTGGAAAAAAAAAATATTTTTTTTGGCTCTTACTCCTAAAAATCTATGAGCTCGATCGTAATACTATTTGGGGTTTTAAACCAAAAACCAAAACGTCATGAGACAAAAACAATGTTTGTTACAAATTTAACCCAATCGAATTTTGTTCAGCCTTACTACAGCACCCTGTAGCCACAAGCTACAGGTATTTTACTATGGATTTCCAAACAACATAGAAATGAAAGAATCAAACAAATTGGGAAAGTTTAGTACCTAAGATTAAGAACCAAAGCGAAAATCTCCAATCGCATTCAATTTAATTAACCGTCATTTCTCCCCACTGTTGTTATCTATTCCACCGATAACAATCCACTGGACGAAGGGACAAATATTTCCGGTCAATACCATTATAACATCCAAGAGGAAAGGCTAATCTCGATCCATGAAGATTCCGGAAATGGTCAGCGGCGTCAGCGCGCCGGCTGGAGGAAAAAAAAGAACAACAACAGATTGTCTGCTAAAATACTGTCGCGACGGTCAGCCCGAATATTCCTCAGGCCGACCCCCCTTCCTGATGCATACTTAAAACAAGCGATCCGACCTGAGCCGAAGCTATATAAAAAAGAAAGAATGGACGCAGAAATGGACGACATAATATCAAATTTGGCGTAACGTATTGGCACTCAGCGGACATAAAAATGATTTGGGAAGATTCGCTGTCCGTAGCTTCTTGAGCAAGGGTTCCTTTTTATGTTGGGAGAGAGCGTCAAATAAATAATACGGTCGGCAGCGGTGAAATATGTTTGTTTTTCAATAGGGCGTGAGATTGTGAATTGGAAATGAATGTCTCCGGCTCTGGAGGAATGAGTTGAGGATAGATGAAATGGGATTGGGGGATGACCGAAGGGCTTTTGGAAAATGAGGCATGAAATGAATCAGCAAATCGCGATATTTCATTTTCCACTTTCGATTTCTTTCCTTTGGTAACAAAAGGACATGAGGTCAGTTATGACGTGTGGTATTATGTTGTAAGCTATTATTGCGATACATTTGGCTACACTTCATTTGCCGTGTTTGAAAGAGATTCTCAAAATAATATCGAAAGAAGAGTTGAAGAATTATTTGATTCTATAACTTCCTCTTTCAATATATACCAGTGACAAAACTTCCAACGAATACAAATTGCATAAAAGTAGAAGAGTGACACACATCAATATTCATATTTCGACCATTCAAACCGAAAAGAAACTACGTTTTAAATTTAAAGAAAAATCTGCACAATTAAACCCAAAATTAATTGCATTTTAATCGGCGGCGTAAAGTGTGGTCGAAATCTTGTTGGTAGCAGTATAACAAACGGAAAGGAATGAGCAGCAAATCTTCAGCCTTTTTGTACTTTTCAAACGCGGACACTCGACCTTCTTTTTAGAGCATTACAAGTATTAATGATAACAATAAAGGGAAAAAAACTGCACCGCATAAATGAAATTAAAAAAGGATCATTTTAAAAAGAAAGCAAATTAAATTAAATTAAATAATCAAAGTAACACAAATGCGATAAAAAAATCACAATAATTGTAATAAATAAAGCAAAAATAACAAAATAAAATCTTTGTAATAAGCGAAAGACATTAAACAAATAGACGAAACAACACAAAACTGCAATAAATTCATCAAGCAGTGTTAGTTAATGTCACTGCAATTGTTTCTAATTCAGCGCAAAAGTAGGGTTGTAATTAAAGAACTGTTTAACTGGGAATACTTCATTTATTATCTCACGTCATAACTTCCTTGCTAAACTCTCCATTAGAGAAACAGCAGAATTATTTTTAATGCAAGAAGAATTCTCAAGTAAATTAATTTATTATCTCAATGATGGCTCGGAACTTGAAGAACCAATTTAAATACTGAAGCTCATCAACTGAAATGAAAGCGGCAATAAAAGCAGGAATTATTAAAGGAAGCATAAATATTTTAGAGTCAGTTTTAGGGAAATTGAGGAGGTAAAATCTGTTACAGAATGAAATTAGTTACACTTAAGGAAAAATAAAATGTTTTATTAATCAAAAGTAGCAGATTCAATGTATTTGCAATGTAAGAAATTCACGATTAGAATACCACTACTTACTACATAATTAATAAAAAATATAGGAATTGTTCCAATGGGTAGATAAAAATATTGAAATGTACTGTATTCAATTAAAATTTGAATTCATTGTAATTGCGGATTGAATTTTTCGATGATAGAGTTAGTACATATTGCAATGTGTTCATAAAATCTTACACTGGAAAAGAAAATTCATTAAAAAAGAAAGAAAAAAGAAAACTTTCATAGGATTTTTACATAATTATTTTTTTTTATTTTTTATTTTGATTCTCATCTCATTAAGTCCTCCACCCCCCTTGATATCATATTGGCTAAAAGTGACGTTAACATCGGAAACTGAAAAGTGTGATAATGAAACAAAATACTTATGGGGGGGGGGGGGGACGAATTCCCCTAAAGCTTTACTTTTTGACACATTTTGCCAATTCGAATATGGTTGTTTATAGCGTTATGAGGATTTTTATGGCTGATATTTCACTCTTTAGAACAGCGTTTTTCAATATTTTTTGACCCGCGGATCGAAAAAAGCTTTTGAAAAACTTTCGCAAATCAAAAAGACAAAAGAGAGAAAATCAAAAAAAAAAAAAAAAAACACGTGAAAAATATTTTGAGGACCGGTGATTTATTTTTACAAACTATTTTTTAAAAAAATAATAAATAAATAATTTAAACTTTGCTTGGTCTTACAGAAGTCGCAAATGTTGCGCAGTGTATAAACAGAAGAAATATATTGTTAATAACTATACATTAAGCAAATAAATATTTGTGAAAAAATCTTGGAAAATAATGAAGTTAATAACAAAATTCTCGTAAAAAACGTCATATTGAAAAGTATGTTTTAAAAAATTTCTTCAATAGAATTTATTTTATTTACTTATTTATTTATTTATTTATTTATTTATTTATTTTTTTTTTTGATGTAGAAGAACAAAGATATCTTGGGACCAATCAAATTTTTCTGTGGATCGGTGCCAGTCCGCAGTACCACTGGTTGAGAATCACTGCTTTAATTCAGCTGGGCTCGTGGTTGGCACGAAGTTGAAAATTGTCTAAATCTTCACTGAATTACGA
Organism: Uloborus plumipes; assembly: GCA_038373865.1. Taxonomy (NCBI): domain Eukaryota; kingdom Metazoa; phylum Arthropoda; class Arachnida; order Araneae; family Uloboridae; genus Uloborus; species Uloborus plumipes. The sequence goes on from JAXGGA010000603.1 coordinate 4,310, forward strand.
AAGGTACACAAGTAGAAACGTTATAACTTGGTAAAAAAAAAGAAAGAAAAAAATTTTAAGATAAGGATTTTCAGAAAAAGAGAGAGAGAGAGTTGTTTCAATCTGAAATAGTGTTTTTGTTTTTGTTTTTGATTTTTTTAATCAATGAAAGACTTTATGAACAACCTGTATATTCAGTACTCCTACTCATGTTAGTAACAAAAAATCTTGTACAACAAAAGTCAAACTTTCAGAGTTCAACCCCCCTTCAGAAAATACAAGTTATTTTAGTTTGCACGCACAAGACACTAATGTAATGTACCTTTTATGCAGAGTAAGTAAGAACGGTTGGCCGAAGAAAAACATACTTTGCATAAAAATCAAACTCTTCTTGATTTAATTTCATGGGAATCTAAATCTTATTTATTTCAATTCATGAATGGAGCTTATGTGAAGTAAAAAGACAAAAACAAAAACTGAGCGAATAAGCTAAAAATGATATAAATAAACCCGAATTTTGTTGATTATTAAGTAAGTTACGGAAGATTCAATACATTGAAGAAAATGCGAATAAAATATTTTCAGTGGTTACTACGCATCCTGTGGTTTCATGCTGTCTGCGTTTTTTAAATTTCGATGTTTTCAAGACAGTTTTCGGAATGTACGACTGGTTATTTGCACTTGTACAATGTTAATTCAATAATAAAAATCTTTAGTATAAAATATTTTGTTTATTTATAGCTATATAACTAATTGAACTATAGCATTGAAATTTTCAATCAAAATTGTAAGTATTTACAATTGCAGTTGTGGCCAAAATTGTGGATACTTTTGGATTTAAGGAAAAAAAAAGTACGGTTACAGAACATATTACGTTTCACAAAATGAAAAATCGTACACATCATCAAAGACGATTTAATATAGAACTGGATGCAAAAGAAAAAAATCAAATATTTGCAGTATAATAAAGTTATATTAATGTTAGTAAAAGCAGTTTTGGAGACGTTTGCAATGTCTACTTTTACAGGACAATCACTGCTCTTGTTCACGAACCAATCAGATGTTAGTCATTTCCAGAGTTTGCACACATGAAAAAACACGTTGCAGTTGAAAAAGGTTTTTATCGTGCTTTGTTCTATCGAAGGAAGACTGTTTCTTATGCAATCAAATTGAAATTATTACCACTTTTTTCTGTATTTATTTTTTTTCTGTACTGTGAATATTTAAATTATGTTTTCTTTTTGTATTGAAGTCAGTATTAAATTCCGTTAAAAATAATACATACGAATTTGCATTTTTTGTGAAGTGAAGTAATTTTGTAAGCCAGAGGCAGGCCTGTCATTTCAAGTTTTTACGGGAGGGGGGGGGGAGGTGGCAAAGGGTAAAAACACAATACAATTTCACCAGAAAACAATAAAAACCACGCTCACTTATATGTAAATACATTGATTTCTCAAAGTCAGGGGGGGGGGGCAATTGACCCTCCCTGTTCCTCCCCTAAATGACGGGCCTGGCCAGAGGAATATCCAGAGGAGAAGGAGGAGATTGGGATATATCCCCTTCCAACACTGAAAAATGTTCTTTTTCTGACCACAGAAAAAGATTGACACTTGCGATATAAACCTCTAAAATTAAACCATTCCCTTTTTGATTTTTTTTCTCTGTCTACAACACTGCTATAAACAAACAAAGTTTTAAAACTTCCAAAAATGTCGACAATTATAGTCAGTGTATTAACTACCGTCAACTTCAATTTGTGTGCAAAGATTTCCAAAACAAATTTCAGTACAAATAAATATGAAAAATTACCGTTAAGTGCACAAAATAATGAACTTAATCTGTACTAATAAGAATTACGGAAATTGAATCATCAAAAGCAGTAAGGGCCCAGCTCCGCATCAGCGGAAAATGCGTCCGAAATCGAAGTCAGAAATCGAAAATCCGGGCACTTTCTATAGGAACAACATTTAATCCATTTTACGTTTCTGCTTTATTTTTCTGCTCTACGTCAATGTGGAGCAGGGCGCTAAGAGTTTATTTATGACAGCTGAATAGTTATGCTTCCTTGCAAAGACATTATCTCACATTTGAAATTTATAAATTTATGTAAATTTTATTTCAGGTTCATTTTGTGTATACTCAAAAGCAATAGATTTGACCTGTCTCTTGAATGTGTGCGAGAAAAGTTATCAATCGAACCAGTTATAAATAACCAAATCTTTCGGTTAAAAATCTTTCGGTTACTTCTACTTAAACAACTATAAATAACTACAACAATGTAATTTTTTAACTTTTTAAAAAAATATATTGACTATAACTTGTGTTCAAAGTTTGATAAAACAAATTACAGTACAAATGAAAATGGAGAGCAAGTTCAGAAAAAAAATTATGAGCTTTTATCAACCAATGTATAAGCTACCAGCATCAAATGGTCAAAAGCAGTACGAGTTAGTTTCTATTCCACATATAGAATTAATTGAACACTTAATCTTAATTGCAATGACATTTTCTCACGTTTGAAATTTTTGAATTATTTAAATTTTTGTTTCATATTTCTTGTGTGTAAACTCAAAAACATTATATCTGAGTTGACTCTTGAACGCCATACGCAAAGTTATTAATCAATCCAGTTATAAAGACCAAATCTTTTGGTTAAAAATCTTCTGGCTATTTATGCTTATGCAACTATATAGATAGCTACAGCAATATAGTTTTCAAGGTTTTTTCTTTTGAATTATAGTAGTCACAATTTGCGTTCAAAATTTGTCAACATAAATTGCAGTACAAATGAATATGAAGAGCAAGCTTAAAGAGTCGACAACATTATGAACTTTTATAAACTAATTTAAGAATTACGAGAATTAAATCGCCAAAAGTACAGTACGAGTTAATTTCTTCACAGAAAGCTGAACAATTAAGCTTCATTGCAATGACATTTTCTCACGTTTGAAATTTATTAATTTATGCATATTTTTATTTCATGTTCCTTTTGTGTAAACTCAAAAGCATTAGATCTGAGTTGACTCTTGAATGTGTATGCAAAGTTATTAATCAAACCGGGAAGCGTCGGTATTTGTTAGACAGAAATTTTAATAAATTATGTATTCTGACTGTCTTCTGCATTAATCAAAAGTGTTTTCAACTTCTCCTCTTACACTGATTCATTTGAAAATTTATTTTCAGCGATTATAAATGAGTTTAGATACATTGCTTAAAAGTTTAATGCCGTCATTTCAAAAATACAAGTCTTGGTATTAGATTAAGTTTTAATATGAATGCTATTTGGCATTTAGTAAATAAGGATTGTTATTGTGAAACTAGAGTTTACACTTTTTGTGTTAAAATATGTTTAAAAGAGCAAATAAGGCAGTTTACGCTATAAATTGCAGGGACGTGTGAGTTTAAGAGAGGGCTCGTAGGTCACATAAATGGAAATTTTCAAAACAAATTTCGAAAATTAAATGCGCAGACACGCTGTTACTTTTACTACAGGTAAACTTTTTAAATATTTTTGTCTTATTTTATTCATTTATTTCTGATGGACACAAACTGATAACCTTGTCACTGAATTTAAGTAAACCATACTTTTTTGAATTGAGGGGAGGGTTAAATGCTCAGTCTGTCGTCGCTTTGTTCGAAGTACTTTTTAAAAACCGAGTACAAAGGAGTTATGTTCCTCCTAAAATTAGGTCTGTAATGATGGGGACCTCCTCGTGGTGTGATCTGGGTCACATCGAATTAAAACTTTACACCCTTTATGAATATTTGACCAGATCTGTATATGATACGCTGCAAAAAATAGATGTTGTTTTTACAGTATAATACAGCTCATTTTATAGTAATTTTACAGTAATAAACTGAAATTACGAGTTTACAGTAATAAACAGTAAAATTGCTAGTTTTAGTTTATTACTGTACATTTTACAGTTTTAAACTGGAACCTCTGCTGTCAGTATTATACTGTTGTTTTTACTGTAAAATTGCTAATTTTACAGTAATAAATTGTAAAATTGCTAGTTTTATAGTAATAAATTGTAAAATAGCTAGTTTTACAGTTTATAAAACTGCTTTTACAGTTTTAAACTGGAACGTCTGCTGATAGTATTATACTGTTGTTTTTATAGTATAATACAGTTAAATTTTACAGTAAGAAACTGTCAAACTGCTAGTTTTAGTTTATTACCGTGCATTTTACAGTTTGAAAATTGTAACCTCGGCTGCCAGTATTATACTGTAAAAATAAATTTATTTTTTGCAGTGTAGCAACTATTAGTGAACACGGTGGATCTTTGCCCAGTTAGGACCGAACCCGGGACCCTCCGGTTACAAGGCCGACCACTTACAGATCGGGCCACCACGGAGTACACAACATATACAGAGGAGTCACCACTGATAAAGAGTAAAGGACATATTTTAGCACATGATAATTTATCACGGTGATGTCACATAATCTTGTTAAAAACTAATTGTTAAATGATTAGAATCAACTACTTGTTTAATAGAATATTTTAAGTATTGCCAGAGTGAGGAGTTGCAAACTGAGAAAAATATTTTACCATTTCGAATTGCCCTACATTTTACTATCATCAATGCGAAATCTTAACACTTTTGATAATGCTTTGCTCTGCCTAGTAGAATTAATTATCTATGATATGAATTCAATTTCTTATAACCATTTCCGTTTTTCAATTAAAAAGAAAAGAAATAGTGTGGATGATTGCATCTGTTCATTAAAAATGAGATGTTTTTTTCCCTTTAGCGTTCAGCAAATTTTTGCGTAGAGAATAATCTGTTTCAAAACTGTTGGAAGTTTGACTCCCCGTTTCCACAAATAATCTCTCCTCCATTTAGCAAAGTATATGATACCAAACACCGGAAGAAAAACTAAAAAGTGATGGCGAAAGAAAAAAAAGAAAAGAATAAAAAATTATACATCTTTTCAACCATCTTCTGCGAAACGGAGAATGTACGACAGCAACATAATCAAATTTCTTCCAAAATCAAACAAATTTGCTCCCCAAACAAGAAATGGGAGGCGAAAAAGTTCGCAAAAACCAAACACATCTTAACTCCATCAACTGCCGAAGAATTCCAAATTTCCGCAATGAAGGAGAGAGAGAATGAGGCAAGAACAAAATGGAATAGAAGTAAAAAAAAAAAAAAAAAAAAAACAGGTGAGATGAAAAAAAAAAAGTAAGCAAAGGGAGTACTAGGAGAATCCGAAAGAAAGAAGTCCGGCTCTCTCTTTTTTTTTTCTCTCTTCTTTTATTGGCGGGAAAGCCTTATTCTTGACTTAACGGGTGAAAATGAGAATGAAACTTTCATGTTAGCTGCCTCCCTTTCCTCTGGTGTAGGTATTGATTTGTCGCAGGTCTTAGGTAGAACCAGAACAACAGGGGTTGTGACGCTGCTAGAGGAGGGGCTCTCTTCAAATTGTGGCAGAAATTGTAAAGGTGGTTTTGCGGAGATTTGTGGTTTGATATTTGTTGAGATTGTTAAGTGATTCAATTAGATTTGTATTCAAAAACATTTATTGAGATAAGAATCCGTAGTTATACAGACAATGGAAGTATATGAAGAACTAAAGTATACCCTATATAAAGTACAATGTTAAAACTACAGGTTGCACAAGGTACCTTTAAGGGTGAAACGTTGTAGCACCGGCGATACCCCCGAGGGTTACCACTTGACTCCCTATGGCATCCTTGAAGGTGCTATTTGGCTTGATTTGGCACTCTATAGATGTCTTATGACTCACCATGGGTGACCGATGGCACCCTAAGGAGCCAAATGGCACCTTCAAGTTTGCCATTGAGAGTAAAGTGTCACCCTTCAGGAGGTACCACTGGTGCTACAACGTTTCACCCTTAAAGGTGCCTTGCGCAACCTGTAGTTTTAACAGTGTAATCCAACCAACGAAAGATAATATGAATAAAATATAGACAAAATAATCGGATTAACTTGAGAAAATTTAGTACCTGGTAGAGTGCTTAATAAGGCTATGATTATTAACAATGCAATTATAAATATTTTTTTCATTAGTCTTTAACCAATAACAGTAATCATAGTTATCTTAGCAATATAGCAGTTTATGACGAAGTTCTAAATAACTGAACTATTATCAGTAAAACGTTCACAATTACAATTAGCCAAAGTTAGAAAGATGTTTTAATGGCTGTTGGCTGCTCAGTGTCAGAATTTCACAACTTTTTTTGCATTGATAAAAGGTTTCTTTGTAGCCCTGAAACACTTCACAATAAATTGTGAGCATTAATAGAAAAAAATTTAAAAAAAGTAAAGTGAAATTTTTTATTAAATGACTACGGCACTGGCTCCCGTGTGAAGAAATGCATTGTTCTCAACAGCGATTATGATTAAAAATAGGGAAAAGTCTAAGTTTTCCAACTATATATAACTTTTCAATGACAATAAACAGAGTTTCCATTGTAAAAATCATCAGGAAACTTATTATAAGCACAACCCTCGTACATGGGTCTCAAGCGTTAACTACAACAAAAAAGAGGGGTGGGGGCGCACTTTTCTAGCTCTTATGTGCGACGTAAGCTTCACGACTGAGAGTACTAAACTCTACAGCATGGAAAGAGGGCGCTCCCAATATCTATGTTACATAATGTGCAACAGTGTAAAAGAGTATCGAAAGCGAGGGTAGGGTGCGAGGTAAAACGAGGTACTGAAGAGGTACATCCATAAATGGGTTGATTAAGAGGATAATTGAGTAATTACTAAAGATGATACGGACAAGGACATGGGTTTGGATAGGATGATTTTTCTTCAATGTTAATTAATCACTTACGATCTGACATTCGATGTTTCTACTCTACTCTTTTTCTATGTGGGTAGCAATTTTTTACCTAGGGCATTTGAGAGTGCATTCTCATTTTCGATTTTTTAGTTTGCCTCCACCTTCAGTTTTTTTTCTTCATTTCCAAGAAAATTTCGGTTTAATGACTCTGTATTTTTAGTGTCTATAACAGCATTTAATCATGGGCTTTCATTTTCTTTCATTGTCATTTTCTGCGACTAGACATACTGACTACGGGGGAAAAGAGCCTGGAACTTTTCTAGTACCTGTGGCGAAGCACAAATAAAAACTGATATTGATTTTTACACCTCCGCATTGTGCATTAGGGTGGATCGAAAAAAATTTTTTTTTTGGAATTTCAAATCGGCCCGGGTGGGAAAAGTTGTCCACTAGGACCAAACAATTACCTGTGAAATTTGAAGTTGATCAGATAATATCTTCAGGGTCCGCAAGGAGGTCAAAGTTCATAAATTAAGCCCAAAAATGCATTTTTTCTACTTAACGAATACATTAATTTTTAATAATTTTTTTAATAGGTCAGGGTGAAAAAAGATACCCAATGAGGTGAAATACTATGATTTAAAATCACATCACAGTCAGATAAAATCTTCATGCTCTGCATAATGGTCGAAATTTGCATATTTTGCCCAAAAATAGTGATTTTTCATCATAAATGAAAAAATTTACTTTCTCTTTTAAATCGACCACGGACAGAAAAATTGTTTCATATGAAAAAGACAAGTCATAAACGCCACAATAGCAACTGATCCTGTGATTCGCTATCTACCAATCTCATTTCATTTTAGCAAACAAAATTATATACTTCGAAGAAGGAAAAATCAATCAACATGAAAAATAATACTCAAAACATTGACAAATTGCAGATTTTTTATTATTTTAAATTTATTAAAATACTCTAGAGTCCAATCATAATTCGAATAAGCTATATGCGGTTCACAAACTGCAGGTTTCCAAGCTCAGCTCCAAGATACAGTTCAAAGTTGAACTCCGTGGATTTCTATCAAAATCTATCATTATGTTTGTGCTTCTGGTATTGTCAGAGTACCATCATTTTACACCATTTTATGCCAGGTGTTGATATTTTACGAGTGCGAGAATGTCAGAATATCGAACATTTAGTTCCTTATCTCAGAAATTATTAGGTAAATAATCTCTAATTTTAGTCTAAGACTGAGAATATCAAATTTTAGTAAGCAGCACATGGGTATTTTGACGTAAACTGGGGTGTTAATACGTTTTTAGCTACAAATGAGATCCAACCATATGGGAGTTCCTCATTCCTCAGAAACTTCGGTTGTGTATATCACGAAGTGTGGGGTGTAAATGCCCCACAGCGCGACAGTTCTCCAATGAAATAACGATAAAAACCACATGGCCAAGATGATATATTGGAAAAAAAAGTATCGATTGACTTTTCGCGAATTCGCTCCTTTATAGCTTAGAATGTGAAACAAACAATTTTGAAATTTAGTGCAACCAAGTTACAGAGTGAATGAAGTAACATTCAGATTTGCAGCACCTACCCAGAGGATGTTAAGTTATATTTTCTCGTTATTGGGAAAGATATTGAAATTTTAAAGCGTATAAAGTAATTGACTGAGGAGACTTCTAGTATGAGAATGGCTTCTACTAGTATGGAAACAAAATCTTCATATAAAGAGGTACCTGTAAGGACATAGCCGGCACCAAAGAGAAGAAAAGCAGCAGAATGTCCCATATTTGGTTTTAGGTCTAAAATGAGAGAAAATGTTCTTCCAACTAATGCTGATGTGCTGCGAAATTACGAATGTGAAAGAAACAAACTAAAACCTGAACGTACTTCAAAGGAACCGAATTTTTCGGAAATTTCAGAGATAGTAACGAACAATATCCGGAAAATATGGGACCGAGCTTCGATACCTTATATCAGTCATAAAAGTACTCGTATTAAACGAAAAATAAGAAAATTGCATGATAAGTACAAAAACATCTTGAAATCGCATAATAGTTCAAGTAGAAAGAACAGTCTCAACTTTTTGTGATATACACAACTAAAGTTTCTGAGGAATGAGGAACTCCTACATGGTTGGATCTCATTTGTAGCTAAAAACATATTAACACCCCAGTTTACGTTAAAATACCATGTGCTGCTTACTAAAATTTAAGATTCTCAGTCTTAGACTAGAATTAGAGATTATTTACCTAATAATTTTTTGAGATAAGGAACTAAATGTTCGATATTCTGACATTCTCGCACTCGTAAAATATCAACACTTGGCATGAAATGGTGTAAAAAGATGGTACTCTGACAATATCAGAAGCACAAACATAATGATAGATTTTGATAGAAATCCACGGAGTTCAACTCTGAACTGTACCATGGAGCTGAGCTTGGAAACCTGCAGTTTGTAAACCGCATATAGCTCGTTCGAATTATGATTGGACTCTAGAGTATTTTAATAAATTTAAAATAATAAAAAATCTGCAATTTGTCAATGTTTTGAGTATTATTTTTCATGTTGATTGATTTTTCCTTCTTCGAAGTATATAATTTTGTTTGCTAAAATGAAATGAGATTGGTAGATAGCGAATCACAGGATCAGTTGCTATTGTGGAATTTATGACTTGTCTTTTTCGTATGAAACAATTTTTCTGTCCGTGGTCGATTTAAAAGAGAAAGTAAATTTTTTCATTTATGATGAAAAATCACTATTTTTGGGCAAAATATGCAAATTTCGACCATTATGCAGAGCATGAAGATTTCATCTGACTGTGATGTGATTTTATATCATAGTATTTCACCTCATTGGGTATCTTTTTTCACCCTGACCCATTAAAAAAATTATTAAAAATTAATGTATTCGTTAAGTAGAAAAAATGCATTTTTGCGCTTAATTTATGAACTTTGACCTCCTTGCGGACCCTGAAGATATTATCTGATCAACTTCAAATTTCACAGGTAATTGTTTGGTCCTAGTAGACAACTTTTCTCACCCGGGCCGATTTGAAATTCCCAAAAAATTTTTTTTCGATCCACCCTATTGTGCATGTAGTTGTCCAAACTAAGAAATGCACAAGTGACACTTGGCATACTGTTACGAAATTAACAGACGATATTTTTTACATTTCACCGCAAACTGTCGAACAAAATGCGCTATTGTGGACTAAACCCACTTTAGATTTTCACTCTTTCCTCCCGTCATTCTCTAGGCTTTCAAACCACATTTTAACAGTAAAATACATATAGATTTCATACAGAAGAAACAATTATACATGAATTCAAATCTTTGCCTTCCATGATGTGCTCCTAAAAGGCAGACACAAAAGTATCAATATCAAATTCTTCACTGAAGAGCTGCAGGCTTCTTTTTTTAAGGAACACTGCTTTTAAAATGGAGCTCGTTTTGAATATTCGAGGAACTTGTTTCATGGGGGGAAACCTGGGGAGGTACTGAAGGATAGACATTCAGATTTGCGCAGAAAAAGAGGGGAAAATTGCAATAAAAATAAGAAAGGGGAAAAAACCTTAGAAACATTTTGTAGTGAATAAAAGGCATCCCAAGGTTGGCTTTGCGGAAATGGGAAAATAGCATTTCCCTCCCTACCAGAGAGCTTAATGGGGGAGGGAAGATATGGATGATATAGTCCTTTTATATGGAAATTGAACTAGATTATAAACCCGTGTGAGAGGGGCTGTTATCCCGATTTTCAGTATGTGTGTGACTGAATTGGTTTGGCTTCACAGTTTTTCATACAATGTCACTTACTAGTAGTTTATTAGGAAATTAGCTATGTAAAATCCTCATATACAGCACCACTCTTTTCAAACTTGGAGCCAAAGTTCAGATAACGGCATTAAAACTGACTCTGGTTTTAGGCCTTCGACATAACTGCTCCACTGTTGATGTGCTCATCAGTATTGTAATTTTCAGGGTAATATTGTTCCATTCCACAATGACTATATTTTAAAATGCCCCTCACATATTTAATTAGTTCTACTGTATTTGTTGGCATAAAACGAAAGAAACACTTCTAAATCATAGTAGAATTGTCCAAAATTAAGAAACAATAATTATTAAATCCATATATAACGAATTAATTGCCTGGTTCAGTTATATCTTCATTTAGGACAAGTTTGAGCCACTTTAGTAATGGGATGTAAAATATATTAATAAAAAAAAACAGTGCAACTTTACAGCAGAAAAACATAATCTGTAAACGTTTGAAAATTCCCTCTTTGTTCCGAACTACATCACATATTCTCCATCATTTAAAAGTTTACTCCCCTTTCTTCAAGACATTGGTTTCTAATTTTTAATTTAGTGTATGTTTCGTGTCTGTTTTTGTTTCGTCACTTTGTGTTTCTGTTCTTTTACCAATGTGACAAGATTACTTTAATTGTTAATTGCTTCGGCCATGTTTTGAATTTAACACTTTATTTGCATGCTTGTTTATACTTTATATTTTATAATGTATTTTTGTGGCCATTTTCCGTTTCTTATAAGTAAAATGCATAACTTTTATAAAATAAACAAAAGTTTGGCGCAGTATAGCTCATAAGGACTCTTGCGCTACTAAACTAAAACAAGCCAACCAACCGACCGACCAACCGACCTACTTTATTTATTTTACTTATTTATTTATTTATTAGATTTCATTATTCAGTTACATTTTCAGTCGTTTAAAATAACTTAAAACTTCAATGAATTCAAACAACTAAAGTCTACTGGGGCATTTCTAATGAAATTACCCAATCTTCCACTAAAATTGTAGAAAAGGTCTCTTTATGATTGGAAGCTGTCAACTTGCTTAGTGGTTTGCAGTAGTGCTTGTTTCCTTCAAACCTCAATTATAAACATAAATTTTATGTTCTATTGTTCAATACCTTACCTGACACCTACTTTAAGTATCAAAACATGCCATATAACATTCATTCTTTCACTATGGCCATATTGTTCTTTTAACTCCAGTACACTGTAAAAATTAGAAGTTGTTTTTACAGTATAATACAGCTAATTTTATAGTAACAAACTGTAAAAACTGCTACTCTTTCTGCAATAAACTGTAACATTGCTTATTTTACAATAGTAAACTGTAAAATTGCTAGTTTACAGTAATAAACTGTAAAATTGCAAGTTTTACATTTTATTACTGTGCATTTTACAGTTTTGAACTGGAACCTCTGCTGCCAGTATTATACTGTTGTTTTTACAGTATAATCAGGGCCGTAATTTCAAGTTTTTCCAGGGGGGGGGCAAAGGGTCCAAACACAATGCAATTTCATTGGAAGACATAAAAAACCACGCCCATTTATATGTGACATTGATTTCTCAAAGTCAGGGGGGGGGGGCAATTGACCTCCCCCTGCCCCCTTAAAGGACGGGTCTGAATATAATACAGATAATTTTGTGGTAATAAACTGCAAAATTGTGGTAAAAAAATAAAATTGCTGCTTTATAGTATTAAACTAAAATTGCTAATTTTACAGTGAATTACTGTGCATTTTACATTTTCAAACTGGAACCTCTGCTGCCAGTATTATACAGTAAAAACAACCGTTTATTTTTTGCAGTCTATGAGCAGCAAATTTCACTAATAAGTTACTTTTTCCCTCATTTAAGACAAATCTAAGCCAAAATGAATCCGAACAACACACAAAGAAGTCTATTAGTCATTTCACCCTAACACGAATGAAGGGAAATTACCCCATCTCCAACCAAGCTTTAGAGAGAACCCCCCTACTGAAGAACCGAGGCTGTCAACTCTCACTTTCCCGTTCGCAATAGTCCTCTCATCTAATTCTCGAAGCCTCCCCAACACACCCCTCATCCCCAACATTTCGTTCCCTCACCGAAATACCCTCTCGCGATCTATCTCGTGATTTCACCCCTCACTTTCTACACGTGCGCATGCGCAACACCTTAAATGAAGGGGGGGTAACCACCTGTCGCTGGATTTCAGGCTGAGATCAGTCGCCATCTTAAGCCACTTCTCCTAGAAATTATTTTTCAATTCGAAAGTAACATTGGGTTGCAGATCATATAATCATATAATAACTCTTTCTTAACCGGAACAGTAATCGGTCTGTATGAGACTAAAATACTTCATCAGTAGTCGATAACGAAAATATAGCTACGGAAATATGGACACTAATTTAGTAAAATGCCAATTATCAAATCCTGTCAGGTCCAGCTCTAGCCCGGACGAGCGGGCGAGGGGGGGGGGGGGCTAATGCCTTCAAAACTGCATTTCAATGAATCGTACCTCGTTTAGAGATTTTTATTCTCTAAACGAGGTTTTCATTTATTTTCACACACCTATACATATACTTAAATACAAATTATCCATTAAAGATTAGAGTCAAGTTTACATTTATCCAATAATCTCTTTTTAAGTCTGGTTAATTTTTATGGAGAAGGCTTTCATTTATTTTCACACACCAAATATACATTTAAAAAGTTATAGACTGAGATACATACAATTTATCCATCACAGATTAGAGTCAAGTTTACATTTATCCAATAAGCTCTAACAATGTCTGGTATATTTACACATGCCAAAGGCGGACAAAAAGGGCAAACTTAATCGACACCCAATCAGATTGCGTCTCACTGATCTTTTTCAAATCACTTATTAACGCCCAATCCTTTTACCAGAACCAGACGATAGCATCGGGTTTTTAATTCGTTTTGTTTTCCGAATCATTAGAGTCCCTTCTCTGTTCCTCAAGTGCATTGCAGGGAATCCAGGATGATGAAAGGCACGGGATTCATCTGCCACAATGTTTGATCGTCCCTTTTTCCGCATCCCTTTTTCTTCCTTTTCCCGTTTTCTTTTGTGCTAAACGTCTGTAGACTCCATTTTTGGTCTGTAGTAGAAAAATTAAGCAAGTAGGGTCTCTCATCAGAAATTGAACACATTCGTCGTTGACTTTTAATAAATAAATAAAGAAAGAACTGAGGCACTTAGTGTCTAACTTAACTAAACTTATTTTTAAGAATTTACAAAGAAAAAACAACAAACATTTCAAGTCCGTGCAAGTTTTTCAAAAGATTTTTTGAAGTGGAAATTTCTTAGGGCACGCAGGGAATTTTTTGAGATGCGAAAAAGCAATTGAACTCGCGACACTGTTACCGTTACCTTTGTGTATAAGTATGTACATACATTGTGTATGTACGATTGTACGTCATGCATGCTGGCATTTTTTGAGATATGAAAAAACAATTGACACAAAAAATACGCAAGTAATTGTTCGAGTTTTCACTTATGTAGGCAGACTCGGACAGCCATTGTTTCTTTTATTTCTTCGCTTGAATTTGGTGTAAGATTTATTTTTTTTTCTAGAAGTATTGCTTAGTATTTAACGATAAAAAATAATTTGGATTAGTTAGTTTTGAAGTAAATCAGCCATTTTCTTTTTCTTTTCTTTTCTTTTTTTTAAATTTTCTATTCAAAGCCCAATTAAATTTCCATTCAAAATCCAAGGCATAATTCAAATTCAAAGCAATGACACATGCCCTTTTTTATTGGGTATATTGTTTCCGCTAGTAAAATGAAACAATTTGTAAAATAAATCGACGCATTTTCCTACGCCTCAGTTTTTGCCTGTTATAAGGAACTGATCTTTTAACTGGACGTGTTATCGACGAAAGGATTTGTTGATCTATATTTTACCTTTTGAAAAAGTGATTATTGACCAAAATACCTGTCAACTAAGTATATCAGTAGACAGAGCGATCTGTTGACTGCACGTAATAGTAAATGAAGAGAATCTGTTAACGAAGTGATTACAACGAAGATATGTCGAGGAAAAATTCGTAACACAAGACCCATGTACTGATTGTTGAAACTGAAAATTACACTGTTCGACAAAAAAAAACCCTTGAAAATGCTTCTGGTATTTTGAAGGCTGATTCTTATGTAAAATGACCCCCTGAATCCGAATATGACCCCCGTTTTCCCCCATCACGTCCCAATTTTTTTTAAAACGCCCCCCTTTTTTTTTCATTTTTCCTTAGTTTCAGGGCTATTATATTTTTTTTGGAGGGGAAAGGAGCCTTATATTCACCAATAAATTTTTTTGAAGGTCAAGAGAGACTCAAAGTTTAAAATCATGAGCACCGAGAAAAAATCGGGGAACTTGGGGGTGCGTGGCCCCCCAAAATATTTGAAAAATCACCAAAAACGATCTTTTTATTCTAGTTTCTTTCAAAAGACCTTTAAAACATTTTTTTCGGTGCAGCACCAGAGTATAGGATCCGCTCCTATGGCTCCTGGGTCAGAAAAAATTTTCACGCTGTAAAATTTTTAAAAAAAAAATAAAATAATGCTTTAAAAATCGCACTTTGCACTCGAGTTTTAAAGCAGTTCTTCAGCCAAAAAAAAAAAAATTGTGGCTGATTCTTTTGTCAAATGACCCCCTATTTCCAAATATGACCTCAGTTTCCCCCCTCCACCCCCTCTTTCCAGAGAGTCCCCCCCCCCCCCAATTCAGAGTCATTTTACTAATTCGGAGGGGAAAAGTACATTACGTAACCCGTTAACATAATTCTAAAAGGCAACAGAGGTTCAAAGTTCAAAATCATGTACATGTGTACCAAAAATATAAACTATGGCGGTGTACCCCCCCCCCCCAAAGAAAAAAAAAAACCTTCTTTTCTTGTTTTTCTAAGAGACGTTTTAAACCTTTTTTTTTTTTTGGGAAAAATCAGAGTATTGAATTTTCTTTTCTTTTTTTTTGGGGGGGGGGGAGGGGGGAGGTATACCGCCCTAGTTTATATTTTTGGTACACATGTACATAATTTTGAACTTTGAACCTCTGTTGCCTTTTAGAATTATGTTAACGGGTTACGTAATGTACTTTTCCCCTCCAAATTAGTAAAATGACTCTGAATTGGGGGGGGGGGACTCTCTGGAAAGAGGGGGTGGAGGGGGGAAACTGAGGTCATAATTGGAAATAGGGGGTCATTTGACATAAGAATCAGCCACAATTTTGTTTTTTTTTTTGGCTGAAGACCTGCTTTAAAACTCGAGTGCAAAGTGCGATTTTTAAAGCATTATTTTATTTTTTTTTTAAAAATTTTACAGCGTGAAAATTTTTTCTGACCCAGGAGCCATAGGAGCGGATCCTATACTCTGGTTCTGCACCGAAAAAAATGTTTTAAAGGTCTTTTGAAAGAAACTAGAATAAAAAGATCGTTTCTGGTGATTTTTCAAATATTTTGGGGGGCCACGCCCCCCCAAGTTCCCCGATTTTTTCTCGGTGCTCATGATTTTAAACTTTGAGTCTCTCTTGACCTTCAAAAAAATTTATTGGTGAATATAAGGCTCCTTTCCCCTCCAAAAAAAAAAATAATAGCCCTGAAACTAAGGAAAAATGAAAAAAAAAGGGGGGCGTTTTAAAAAAAATCGGGACGTGATGGGGGAAAACGGGGGTCATATTCGGATTCAGGGGGTCATTTTACATAAGAATCAGCCTTCAAAATACCAGAAGCATTTTCAAGGTTTTTTTTTGTCGAACAGTGTTATTAGCCAAGCAAATTTTTCAAACCCTATTTGAAGTGAAACTGATTTTTTAACCTCCAAAGGCGTGAGAGGATTTTTTTTTAATAAGTCAACAGTTCCTTTTCGTTTTTTTTTTTTTTTTTTTTTGCATTACCGTTTTTTGAGAACTATATCAAAAATGATTTCATAAAATGTTAGCAGCCTTAAATGACTCTTCACAATACGAAAATTATTTTCAGCATTTCTAATGATTTTGCTTTATGATTGATTTTTGCGATTGCGAAAGTTTTATTTAATATTTTCTTACATATGTACAAGTACCAAATTACTGAAAACACAATTATAAATTCAGTAAAGGCTGAATCAAAATCACTAGCGAATACGAAAAAGATCAACAAATTTGTCATTGCAATAGGTTTAATAAATGATGAATGCCGTTCAGCTTTTTTTTAAATTCAAAAATGTAATTTTACAAAATGTTTTATATGAACTACACAAATGGAATTTAATTTAACCTTATCTGCACTAAATATCGTTTTACAACATGAAAAGTATTTTCAACACTTTTTATGCATTTGATTTTTTAACGATTTTCGCTACCGCGGACGAATTATTTGACATTTCTTGCATATACAAATAATATTTAATAATAAATCACTCAAAACAAATGCATAAATTCAAGTCAAGACCGAATCAAAATCAATATCGCCCACAAAAAAATTTCAAATTTGTCATTTTAAAAGGTTTAATAAATGCCGAAAACCGTTTAGCTTTTTAAATATACGTTACCCGAGAACTCTGTGATTATCTAACAAGAAAAACGAAAATTATCGTCATTTATCTAAAGGAAAAATTTATTTTTTCCTCGGAGATTACGAAAAGATAAATAGGTTGACAAGGAACTGATGTGTTTAATTAATTACATGACGTAGTTTTTCTCGGCGAATATAGCCTACCACAAATAAGCGCCGATACAAAAAGAGTAATAAAAGAGTGCGCCTTTTTACTTCCTCCCATTTTATCTAAGTGAGGAACTTGTAAAGATTTATGGCTTTAATGAAATCAGGATGTTGTAATTCGAGATTAGTGAAGAAATATGAGATCATTGCTCGAGTAAAAAGAATTCATTTTAATTGCTTTTAATACATGGTTCTTGATATAATAATGAACTTTCATTGACTGCTTTGAATAGTTTTTTATAATCTGAGCACAATAATGATTCTGTACATTTGTACTAATATGCATCTCAGATAATTTCTGGGACAATAGATACTTCGGTGAATACAATTCTTCAACAATAATTTTGTAAATAAATGGAAAGAGTAAAGAGTCATCGAAAACAGAAGTTGTTGTTTTTTTAGATTTTTTTCTTCTTAAAAAAAAAAAAAAAAACTAAAAAAGGGGAAAAACGTAAAAAAGAAAAAGAAAGAAAAATAGAAGGAAAGGAAAGAAAAACCCTAACATGAATGAATTATTTTCCAAATAATATTGAAATAGTATCAAGCGTGGATTCAGAGGGTGGTCAAAGGGTCACCTGACCACTCTGTGATAGGAAACACATTTTATCAGTTGTGCAGTCATTATCAATCCTGCTTTCGATGAAGCAAATATTTTATACAAGTATTATAAGTAAAAAAATTTTGAATTTTACTTGTATGAAGAGTTTTATAATTCCAATATTAGAGTTGCATGTCGACAATTTGTAAACTTCATATTTTTAATTTTCTTAATAGTAAATTTCTATCGAAACAAATATGTAGTAAATTTATTAGAATATTATGAAAATATTACTTGCTGTGCAATATTATATGTTATTTTGAAGAAGGTTTAAATTAAATACTTTCGTTTTCTTCCTGCTTAACTGATACTTAAATAAGGCTCCTTGTAACTTAAACTTGACCCCCCTTACAAAAATTTCTGGATACGCCCCTGAATAGTATATATAATGGTATAATAAAGTTTACAGAAAATCATTTCTTCAATAAAATGCTTCGTATTCAGCTGAAATTTTTGCATAGATTATTTCTTCGATTCTATACTTTTTCGCAAAATTCTTTCGAAAAAGGAAAAAAGTACAGTAGATAAAATATGCAAATGAAGATCGACATTATAATGCGTAGATTTTGTCGATGAGCTACTTTGTCACTATCGAAATTTCAAGCAGGAAAACTCATAATATATAATAACTCATAATATAGATATAAACTAATGGTCGACGAAATGATTGTTCGATTAATAATATATTAATCGAACAATCATTTCGTCGACCATTAGTTTCTATGGCCAGTCATCAAATTGATAAAAATTTAATTATTTACTTGTGTCATGTTTGAATAGATTTACTGGTTAATCCGGAGAGTGCAATACACCGCTAACTCGGTTATTCCATCTAAACACTGCAGTTTCGTGCTTTTTAGCACTCGTCAGACTGGAATAGGAATACAGGAGGGAGGATAGGAGCGGTTTAATCTCATGACGTTTGATGACGTCAGCAGTTTAGTGAGTGTCCATAGAACGACTTCTTCATGTACTTCTTCATTTACGATTGGATAATCGCAGCTGAAGCAGCGCATCAGGGGTGCCCATCCCCCCCCCCCAAGCTCAGTGGCGCAAATGCCCCCCAAAAATTTTCACAATCCTCTTGTGCTTTTTATATTTTATCTTACCCCTCTTTTTTATTTTATTTATTTTTTAAATATTATTATTATATATTTTTTTTTCAAATTATAATTTTTTTTTACATTATTAGTTCTTTAAAAGTTTGAATTATGCTCAGAATATAATCGCCTTTTTTTCCCCTTCAGAGAATCCAAGCACACACACGCGTACAAAAAAAAAAAAAATAAATAAATAAATAAATAAATAAATAATAATAAAGAAATAAAAGGAATAAATTAAATATAAAAAATAATGAATGAATAATTATGATTTAAAAAATCCGTAAATAATGAAAATTAAAAAAAATAATAATAATTTAAGTAAATAAATAAATTAGTATAAAAAAATCTCTCCAAAAATTTTGATGGCGCAACTTGCGCCGTAATCCCCTCCCCCCACCAACCCTGTGGGCACCCCTGCAGCGTGTTGCTGTTTGACCTGCAAGACTTTTATTTTCGCAACCATTCGTCCTAGATGCATACTTTGTACCTAGATGCAAAACTGGTCAAAATGAGATGCAGATTGAAAGTGCTCAATGCTTAAAGCGGGAAAGAAAATACCTGAAACAATGTGAAATCGAACTTTTTTTACGGACCCTAAGTCCGCTAACTTATATTTAGGGAAATATTCTACACTGAGAAATAATTGAATCGTTTATTTCGAAAAGGTAACATCTCTATTTTGATCTCCTCTGTCTCTTTAGGAAATTAAACAGCGCACGGTTATATTTTTGAATGTCATAATCAATGAAAATATGCCTTTAGTTAAGTACACAATTACTGCAATAATTTACCAAATAACCATTGATTATGACATTCAAAAATATAACCGTGCGCTGTTTAATTTTCTAAAGAGACAGAGGAGATCAAAATAGAGATGTTACCTTTTCGAAATAAACGATTCAATTTAACCCACCTGCGGTCCGGCAGTTCCAGAATTACATGTTAAATGGACGTGATAAGATGTCCAGAACCGTCAGTGGCAGGGTTGGCTTTTTCCCATCCAAAACTTGTTTTTTCCATCCCACCGGGAAAAACTGGTAAATACCAGGGAAAAACTGATAAATACCGGGGAAAACTGGTAAATACTAGGAAATGACAATATGTAAGCAATATTCTGGATTTCTCTGTCTGATGTGTAAAATTAAAGTTAGAAATATATAGTTATTATACAAATTTTCATTAGGTTTAAAATTATTCAGCAGAAAAAAGACAACGAAATAAGATTTATTGCAAAAAGCATATGGATGTGCATCACATTATTTAAATATTCTTGGCAAAAAATATAACTACTGATTCAATTTTGGCTAATGTTGTCAAAATTCAGAATTCTTTTTAGAAATCACCATATCCCTGAGAGTTTATTAAAAGAGTATTCTGATTCGGTTAAATTACAAATTCCAGGAGAAACAAGGTGGAACTCGCAAATAACGTGTTTAAAAATTTTTATTACTAACAGGAATTTTTATCTTCAAATTGTGGATAATCATGAAGATAAAATTGATAATGACATTAAATGTTTAGTAAATAATCTTCATCTGTATAAAGAAGCAAAAAATATGTACAACCAAATGGAACCAGTTGCAAAAGCCTTTATGAAGTTACAACACGATAATGCCAATATTGCTGATGCTTGTGAAATTCATCTGGAGCTTCTTCAAAATAAAGAACTCATTCCACATTTCAGGAAAATGAAATCAAGCTTTGATAAAGCAATGACCCCTGTCCATTTTTTGGC
This sequence comes from Uloborus plumipes, assembly GCA_038373865.1. Classification (NCBI taxonomy): domain Eukaryota; kingdom Metazoa; phylum Arthropoda; class Arachnida; order Araneae; family Uloboridae; genus Uloborus; species Uloborus plumipes. Next base: position 25,011 of record JAXGGA010000603.1, read on the forward strand.
ACACCCAATGAATCCGAAATATAAAGGGGAAAAGTTATCACACGATCAGGAGGAATCTGCACGTGAATGTTTGCAAGCTTTAAATCCAAAGTACTTACGATAAACAATACAATTCAAGTCGAGAGAAGCCCCTTTTCCTAAGACATTTTTCAATGAAAAGATTACAAACACTATTTCATCTGCACTTTGGTGGAGGAATTTAAGTGAAACCGGAATAGATGCAGAATTTCTCCAATCTTAAGGGATGTCTTGCATCATCAGCATCTCTGGAGCATATTTTTTCTAATTTTTCTTTCATCCAAAACAAGATTAGAAATAGACTGAGTTTACAAAAAGCCTTTAAATTAGTATTTTGTTACATGATGCTAAAATCCAATGTAGAAGGGGAGATGGAGAATACGAATACGGTTGGTAAATGTTTGGGACTCTGCGTGGTATGTAAATATTCAAATGAATGTAATCCATTGTTCGATTTGGTAGATCTTCTTTTTTAAAAAAAAATCTTTCAAGCTATTTACTTAGAACTCTATTTTGACATTTTTAAAGATTGTTTTGAATTTATGTTTTAAATAATCAGGTTTTTCCCATGTGGGAAAAATATAGTATTTCCCAGGACGGTAAATATCGGTTTTTACCATAGTATTTACTGGGGGTGGGGAAAACTTTGCCAACCCTGGTCAGTGGGTTAAATTGCAAGATTTGGGATTAAAACAGGAGGATATACTCTAGTTCAAAATTTTAAGGGGCCGTGCCGAAAATAAGATTGGAAAATATCACACTTTCAGAAAAATGGCAGGTTATCGAAGTAAAAAACTATAATCTTTATATTTTTCATTGCTATTGAAAAATGAATGCAAATGTAGCTATTATATGCCCTTATAAACATAATACAAAGGCTTGTATAATTTGAGAAAACACACTCTATGAAATGAGAATTTTTTTTTTAATGTAATTTTATATGTAACTGAAATGAATAAATAAATAACTTAGCATTTAATAAGAAGAAATTGCCAAGCATTGAAACAGATTATACATTGAAGTAAATCAGTTTCAAATATTTTAGACTTAGTATCACAACATTTCTCTATCTCTTAAATACTTTTCTTTACTTTTCTTTAATAATCGATTCCTTGAATATATTTGATAATGATTTAAATGTAGTAGAAAATATGATAATCATATGCACAAATTACTCTTTTTCGGGTAGTTGAAACAAATATTTTACTGAGCAACCAACATGAAGAAAACACTTTTTTTAGTACTGAACTAGGAATGTTCAGAAAAGGTAACTTTAAGTCTTCCTTTTTTTTTTGAGTAAATTGATTTCATTATCAGTTAATTATACATCAAAATATTCCTAACATTAATTCCTATAAGAAATAGTGAATATTTTACGGCAGAAAAAGGAAATATTAAAAAGTTAAGTTGCTCAAATATGCAGAGAGATTAAAATGGTGAGCTATTGTCGGACATGCTTTTACTCAATAGCTCACCTTTTGTGAAATTAAAAAGGAGTCCCTTTGAACCCCGAAACACGGGTATGCATCCCTCAATAAATCTGCGATTTTGACGTTGTGATAATTTCTTGCATTCTTTCCTAGCTTCGATTTTAACTTTAAATGCAAATTCTTCTTATTTCCCACTCTATTTTATTTGATAATTTTAATATATAAATAGTGATAGAATAAATGATGATTTTAAATCACTGTTATATCACCCTTACAATTGTTTAAACTCAAGTTGAACCAAATTGCTTATAACACAGCGTTTTCAATTTCATGAGACTTAAAGCAGAAGTTAAAAAAAGGGTTGGTATTTAATCTTTTTGTCCCGTAAGTAGATCAATACCTCATCATATGATACACTAAGTAGCCAAGGGCCTCTTTCTAAAAATATACTTGTTAGCATTTAACTAACTCTAAAAATCCAAACCTCGCTTTTGTCCCTCGGAAATTTGATTAAAAAAAAGCAATGACTCCAAAATAAGTTTCATAATTAACCTATTCATTATAAGACGCAAACGACGACCAACCAACCTAAAAAACGGTTTCAAAACAGACAGTGAGAACATAAAAAGCAGATAAAAAATGTTAAAAAATAACAACACTCGAGCAACTGAAAAAAAACAAAAAAACAAGAGTTTTTCTGTAGGAAAAGCTGTAATGGAAATTTTAAACACCCTGTAGATGAAAAACCTTTTTTTTTATGTTCATTTAAGGTTTTAATTGGAGAAACAGAAAAGGTTTGCAGCGACAAATAATTAAAGTTGAAGTGGAAGCCACTTTTGTTTTTGTTTTTTTGCAATAATTACTTTTTTTTTCGAATGTTTGTTTTCTTAGCTGCAGAAAGTGCATAAAAATGTTTAATATGTGAAAGAATACGCAGACGATGTTTTAATGAAAAAGAGAATACATTCAACTTGAAATTGTGAAAAAAAGTGCACTGATATGATTTAATCTTTATTCACATGTGTTGAGAACAACTCGAGAAAAAAGGAATTAAAAATTGTTCTTCAAAAAATCGAATTAGCTTCTGATATATTAAAGTTCTCGCAAGCAATGATTGCACTTTTAAACGTTTTTTAAATATAAAACTTTTTTTTTTTCATTTCGAGTTTTAACGCATTATAGTGTGGTTCGTTGATTACTCCATGTTTTTAGAAGTAAGTTAATCATTAATTTCATACAATCTTTCCAGATATTTCATCGATACGAAAAGACCACTGATAATTTGGAATACTACTTTAGAAGTTATAGCACAATACTGCCGTGCTAAGCGCAAAAGTCGTATCTGCAGACGACTTCAAAAGGAGAAATTGCCGTTTAAAGTTTTGCTTCTCCATGTATTTGATTCAGATGAAACTTTTCCAAAATTTTTTTTAAAATACTTCCCATGAACAAATGACCACAAAACTTTGTATTTAGGTGAAATATGTGACAAAGAATCACGTGGTGACCGTAACTCAATTTTGACAAAAAGTGTAGATACGACTTTTGCGCTTAGCACGGCAGAATACATACACTGCAAAAAATGAACTGTTGTTTTTACAGTATAATTCTGGCATCCGATGTTTCAATTTAAAACTGTAAAATCCACAGTAATAAACGATAAAACTAGCAATTTTTCGGTTTCTTACTGTAAAGTTAGCCATTTTAGCCTATTGCCGTAAAATTTAGCTATAGGGTCATTCCATAGAAATGTCAACCTCAGACGAAGAAAAAAAAAATACCGAAGTGAAAAAAAAATATCAAAAAATTAAAAAATAAATAAATAAATAAAAATCATACAACATAAGAAGTTAAAAAACATTGAAAAAAGATTGTAATTATCACTGAGATTAGCCATAATAAATAGTTTGTCGTGTGTTTACTGCTTGTTATTCGATGCTTATGTTAGTTACATTACGTTAGTCACACTCCATCTCGAGTAAAAGTGACACTTAAGAGTAAAAAAATTAAGATTCAATAAATATGTTTTATGTTTTTAATAGCCAACTTTACACATTTTTAAAATATATCATTCAATTTTTAACACTTGTAAACTTTGAGAAATTTTTGCCTCACAACATGAGCATTCATTTTCAGGGTTGAAAAAATGTTACGTTAGTTACGCTGCAATTTTGGTTGAAAAAATATCTACTGTCAGTAATTTTGTTTCAAATTCTTAGCAGAAATGATACATAGATACCATGTACATTGCAAATCCACCAGCATAACAAAAAAATATTTTTTATCCTTTAAGTTACAAGTAAAAACAGTTACAAAATCAGCTCTGAATGTTACGTTAGTCACTATGGAATGACCCTATATTATACTGTAAAAACAACAATGTAATACTGGCAGCAGAGGTTCCTCATTTTAACATTCACAGTAACATACACAAACATACAAACATGTATGTATATAAAGATAAAAGGTAGAAAATTACAAATCAAAAACTCTCAAAAAATCCCGGGGCCCACCAGGGAGAACTCCCCTATAGTAGGGATAACAATAAGACGTTTCTAGAATGTTTCTGAAAAAAAGCCTGAAACAATGCAACATTAGTCCCCAATTAATCACAAACAAGCAAAAGGGAGTAGAGGGGTGAATGCGAGATATTGGAGACTAATGCTGCATTGTTTTAAGTTTTTTGCCAGCAACATTCTAGAAACATCTCATGATTATCCCTACCCAAGGGGAGTTCCCCCGATGAGGGGTCTTATTTTAGGAATTTTCGACTTTCAATATTTTCTACGTTTAGAAGTTAGATATAGGTTTTGGAATTGGAGGAAAAAGATCTTAGAAAACAAGTTATTAAGAGATTTGATAGGGTAAATAAAATGTTCAAATCGGGTAATGAATGGAATTTTTTTTCACGAACAATAACTAATGATGATCAAGAAGAAAATGTTTAATGTTATGGAATTGATAGCCGGTGTCAGTTGGAGTAAAATAAGTCAAAAAAAAAAAAAAAAAAAGCAATTTTACAATCATACTTTGGCAAAAATATATTGATTCAACTAGGGAATAAAATAGTCAGGATTTACAAATATACGTATTTCTTATGACATTTAATGCGAAATATCTCTGAAAAAATTAAATATTGACACTGACATAAGTGGCTGGTGTGTCAAAAGGGGGGGGGGGGTCAAGAGAAATGCGGGGAGGGGGAGCAAAAGGCTGGAACTCTGAAGTTTTTTTTTTTTTTTTTTTTGTAAAATTTGGCGATAACTACATTCTAACATTACAGGTTAAATTACTTCAAAAAATGCGGAACATGGCCTCAAAAATCAATTAGGTTGGCTACCGTAGATTTCCTCTTTACGATTCAAAGTTCCATTCTTGTGAAACAACAGGAAAAATATAATTTTCAGCTTGTTTTTGAAACCTTTAGCTTTTATTTTGATAAATAAATCAATCTACTCAGTAAAAAATCGTTTTTTACTCGATCAGTACTCTTTAATCGTGAAAAGTGAGGGGGAAGTCGCTCTCCTTGCCCCCTGTACGAGACGCTTTTGGATACTGATAAATAAGTTATAAAACGTGATGTCGAGGACTTATTTCCCTCCATATGTTGGGGTAAAATAGGTCATGCTTTAGAAGCTAATTTAAGAGTTTATTGAATAATAATTTTGCACTTTCATACGTACAACGTCTCACAAAAGTATTCGTACGCTTTAAAAACTTGTAGTTAAACCAAAATTCTTTTTCACATCATCTTTGAGTCATTCTCAATAAAACCATGGATTTTTTTTAAATAGTGATTGATTTTCCTTTTGGAATAAGTCAAAAAGCGAAGAGACAAAGAAATAACACGTCACAAAAGTCTTCGTACACTGCGATACATTCGGATAAAAATTCCCAATTTAAGTTCACATCTGTCGTTTTTTCATTATTCTAGCTCTGTATTGACACTTAAAAAGCATTTGGCTTTACTTTTTTTTGCTATTTTACTCCGAAATAATCTACTAATTATTTTTGTACCCTATGACTTATTTTATCCCACCTGATCCTACTGAAATAAACCAGTTTGGAATCATTTTTTTGTAACTTTGATAAATTTATTTTTTTAATCCAATGATTAATGAATATAGTCTTGCATTCGTAAAAAAACCGGGTAGTAGGCTAAAGCTAATAGGTTAAAAAAAAATTGTATGCGCTTCCATTTAATTTTCTTTAAAATACAAGTTTATATAATGAATTCATTCAAGCTTTGAGTAAGAAAACTTTACATGTCTAATATCTTTAACTTTAAAGTAGTAGTTGCATCTTATTTTGTATATTTAAATGATGCCTGGTGTCAATAATACACAAAACTGTCAGCTTAGAAAGAGAATATTATTTGCATTTTTTTTAAAGAATTTTTTTAGAGCTGACCTATTTTTCCCCATGACTTATTTTACCCCATATGATCCTACTGAAATAAACCAATTTGGAATCCATTTTTAATAACTTTGATAAATGTAATTTTTTTACCCATTGATTTATGAATGTTAGTTTTAGTGTTAAAAGAAAAATCCCGCATCCGGTGGTTGAGAACTGAAGATTTGATGTAAAATATGAAACTTGTTTTTGAATTGTTGGTATGCCACAACCCATAGTTTGAAACGTAGTCCTTTGTAACCCTTGTCGCCTGCAATTTTTTGGCAGTTTATTTCAAAAAATAACTTTTAAAAAAATGGATTTTTGACTTATCGCAGCTAAAACTGTGCTCGAGTGGAAATGCACAAGTCAACAATTTTACGTTATACTAAAACAAGGTGGACTCAATTTTTAGGTGGTCTTACACATTATATTCTTCCCCCGCCATTGTTTATATATAATTGTGAAAAATTATAATCATGATGACTTGAAAGCTTCGCGAAATATTTTTTTGTGGAGGGATATTTCGATTTTAGATTCTGTTTATATAAAATTCGCCAAATTTTCAGTTCACCAAATATCCAATACCTTCCTTTTCACGAAAATTACGGCTCGGGAAAATATGCGCTTTCCTGGTAAAGCGTTTCATCTGAACCTCCTAATAGCAGATTTTTGTTTTGTGGATCTCCCCCTCTAGCTCCGAAAATAATGACCAAAATAGAAACGGCAGAAGAATTGGGATGGAAAAGTAGAGAAGGATAAGGAGGGAGGAAAAGTAAACCCATATTGCTGCTTCCCCTGGCGAAGAAGCGGAGAAATAGCCACTCATTTGATTAAAATGAGTAAAATTCTAATGTGAGCTACCTGTCCCGATTAATTTAATCAAAAGGGAGAAGTTCGTTTTCTTGGCGCTCTTTTTACATTTCTTTTTAAAAGTCGATGATTTTTCAAAAGGACTCCATCTCGGAGAGGAAAATCTTGGAAATAATGAACGGAGAAAAAAGCGGGAAAAATATTTACTGTCATCTATGCGAAGAATCTAATTAAACCACTGGTTAAAAATAAAATGCTTTTGTCGATTAGAATTTTTCTTAACATGCTCGTTCTGACCTTTTCGAACTTTTTTGAGTCCCATAATTATTCACTAAAATGTTCTTTGTTGCATATTTTAAATAAATATATTAATTATTGCATTGAAAATGTCTCAACTCGACTTCTTCTAGCAGATGAATTAATTAATTATGCGTTTTTAATACTTTTGAGCTTTGTCGAATTTTTATTGAGTATTTCAGGGTAAAATTCTTAATTATTCAGTTTTGACAAGGAGATTCAACCTTTAAAGGAAGGCAATACGGAGTTCACATATTTAAAATCGATTTTATATTTTGATATTGAATATGAATAGCAGTGAATCTACAAGCAGGCAATTGTATTTGTGCACTCGGTGAATAAATAATGTAATAATGTATAAAAAAATTACTAAAACCCGATCAAAAAAAAAAAAAGAAATCATTTTCAAATTAAAATCATTTTCTAGTGAACGTTAAGTCACTCTCAAAAGAAGTGAAAGAAAGAAAGCTGTGAGTAATCACTCACGACCTTCTTGTACTGTGTTTAGCACTGATGAAAGGGCTTCATTGTTGCTTGAAATTGTTATTTATAGCTTTTTCTTGATGTTTTATTAATGTTGTTTTATCATTCAATTCACATCTTAGTAGAAAAACACTTTCGGGAATTCTTCATTTTACCATAATTCTTGTTTATATTATTTTGGGATGATTTCTATAACTTTATTAGAAAACAAATATTTTTTTTAAATGAGCAAGAATTATTTACTATTATTTTATCGGTAAACATTTCAAGTTTTTATTCCTAACGATACCTTGCTTTTAAATAGTTGAATACTCAAATTTTAAGAAACTTACTAACCAGGAATACGTCTAAGATTTTGGAACCTTTTGAAAGAGAAAATGTTCGTAATTTTATTTTAATAACTTTACTGTTCAAAATATTTATCTTGATAGAAAGAACAAGTAAATGATCTTGAAACTCTTTGATAAAGAATTAGCTAAATACTATTATTTACATATGTTATAAAACATATACTTTTATTATTTTTTCAAACGTTAGTTTATTTCAGAAAATGTATATTTTTGATTAAAATAACCACTAAATCAATTTTTTAAATTAATTTTAATTACACTGTTTTGATGCTAAGTATATGATTTTGAAGCCTTTTGAAAAGGAAAACTACAAAGCAACCTGACAACCTGTAAACCTCCACAAAAGTTTCCAATAGGACGCATTTCGGCGAGATACAGCACCCTCGACGATTCTAATCTTGTTTGCAGAACGTGCAACACGACCGAAAGATAGAAAGATCGTCCGCCGAGATAGTGCTCCATTCCTTTACAAAGATGCTTCGCTCAACGAAGGCATTATTTGGGGGTGGAGACGCAGACGATATATACTTCGTTCCTCATCTTCAGAGGAAAAACTTGCTGACTACGCATTCCCACTTAAAACGCCCTCGCCCATTGAGAGGACTGAATTACCGCAAATGAAGTAGGAAAAATCTTTCTCATCACCCACTCCTGTTCGGAAGGGGGGAGATTCTGGGGGGTGGAAACACGTGGTTGTCTCCCTTTCACTATCTCCTCCGCTCTGCTAGAAGTATATGGTGAATGGAATTGTGATCGGATACGCTCAAAAGATCCAAATCTTGTAGGTGTTTAAAAGCTGGAGTGAATGTAATACGAAGTTGGCGGTTTAGGAGGCTGCTCGATAGAGGGAGCAACAGTATTTTTAAAGATTATTTTGGGAGGTTAGTTGCTTTTAAGATTGAGATGAGACATTATTTATTTACGTATCCAAAAATTGAGTCACATTTCAAATTTGATTTAATGTCTTCAGTAAGACTCATTTTAATAGGACATAGGAAATGGCATAAAAATAGATGAAATTAATTTTAAGCAAGAAAAATTTACTACAGAGAGTGCAATGTATTTAGATCCATTATAAAAGAGGAAACTAGGAATTTGAAAAGGGGAAAATATCACAAGGGGTTAACATTAAATTACATGTATCATATAATTTCTTATTAAAAGGAAAATATTTGTAAAAACAAAATCTGAAATGCTACCTTGCAGAAAGATTTTACAGAGGTATTTTGATATTATGCATTAAGTGCATTCAGTCCAAAATACAATTAAATATTTTATGAAAGCTTTAAATAAAATTTCAAATTTCAATAAAATAAAATGCAGAAGATAAATTATACGTTTTTCATTTGAAAATTATAAGGTACCATAAAATGTATCATTTTATTTTGTTTAAAAAAACTTTGAAAAATTAGTCAAAAAAACCTTTTTTTTTTTTGAAATTTTTAATTTATGAAGGATGCATACATTACTTCTTTCTGAATATGTTTTTCTTTGCAATTAATTTTTGATATTTCTGAGGTTACGGTTTCAGAAATATTCGCGATAGAGGATAAATAAATAAATTGTTGATTGTAATTAATTTGCGATAACTGCAAGTTACGGTTTGGTGGAAGGCAGCTTTTTCAAACGTATATGTAAAACAAAAACAAAAAAAAAAATAATAATTAAAAAAAAAACACTGTATATACATTTTGAAGTTGGAAAGTGTTTCATGTTGGAAAAAAACATGAAAAAATAAAAGCTGAGGTGGTGAGAAATAGATTTTACTTTTCTATTCTTCAAAAAAAAAAAAAGTTTTTTCAGCGTGGAATTTAAATGTAAAAAACGTTCATTTTAAAGTAACTCGTTGTAAAAGCAAATTTTGTTGTTCGTAATATTTTCCTTGTAACTTGTTCCGTAATCTAAATGCTTTGGTTGCCCCCAATCTGCGGTTGCCGAGTTTCCGTAAAACGCGTTTCACCTTCATAACGTTTTTGATGCCGCAAAGCCAACATTCAGAGAAGAACACCTCGCTTTAATTCGTTGCCTCGTGCAGGTAGAAAGGTGAAAGACCGTAAATTTAAAGCTGTTCACTTCCTTTTAAAATATAAGTTTTCTAAAAAGTACATTTTACAGAATGCTATGAGGGAAAATTATCTTTTGGTTCTTAGTTTTCAATCTAGTCTCGTTTAAATTTGTATATCCGCCCTGATTCATATGGACTTGGCAGCTTGTTAATATCAGATTTGCTTTAACTCTCTTTTTTTTTCTTTTTGAATTTCAGAAAATTTTACAAAGAACTAATCGCAATTTCGTTATTAAATTTCGATACTTATAAGACCATATAACTTCTGAGGCTAAAACCAAATCGCGCTCATGTACAGCGAACATTTTTTGAACGATATAAAATTACATTTTTATGAAAGATAGATTGTAGCAATTATAAAAAGTTATGGCAAAAAATTTTTTTTTCATCAAAAATACCGCTAAAAAACGAAAACCAAAAATAATTCGAAAGGTGTTTCAAACTAATTATATGCTGCATGCATATTATTATTACATTTAACTTTATTAAATATTACTATTACATTTTCATTTTTACAAAAAAAAAAGAAAGAAAGAAACGTTTTACATGTTTCTTGTTTGCAACAAGTTAACTATATCCTTTCACCTTATTTTCATGAAATATTTTGTTTAATATTAAATCACAAATATTTTCCCCCTCAAAAATAAATAAATAAAATAAATAAATAAAAGATACTACTACATTTTACAGTGTAATAGAATAATGTGAAAAGGAATAAAATTAGATTTGTTATCTTAATATAGTTTTTTTTTAATCAAAACATTCTTAGTTTGCGTCTTTGATAAAGTTTTATAATGAGCGTAATATTGATGTACTCCTCCCAGATATTATGACCTTCTTAAACTCTTTAATGAATTTTTAATTTGGATGAATTTTTAGTTTAGACGTAATTGCAGATTCAACATGCATCGAAAGTTGCATAAACACCGTGAAACTGGTTTTAATTAAAGTTCGTAACATAAAAATGCAGATTACCGCTGAGATGTATAATTTTATCATACTTGTTAAGAGATTAATTGATATAAGATTGCAAGTAATAGAAAAACAAATATTCGTAGTGTTAAAAATCCCTTTTGATACATGTGTTAGAACACTCACAAACAGCTGATAACCGGGGTTCAAATCACTACGGCTCGATGGCCACATTCGTTTTATTGTGCAGATTCAGTAGGAAAGTGCTTTCTCAAGAAAGAAAGACGTTTAATAGCTAAATATTGAAAAGTAGACCTTTGTAGTTTTTGCTAGATTAAATGAGAAATGTAAACAAATCATAAAAGTTTTGATTTATAATGGTTGTCCAGATTACATTTCCCGTTGCGTAACTTTAATTACATGCTTTAATTGTACTCTCATCTAGCGCCTACTTCATAACAAATTAGCAAATTTATCAATTAGTTTTGTAGTGGTATTCGTGGAATGAGAAGCACCTGGTTAAAAATCTATTCTATTAAAATCTGTGAGCGCCTGTCTGTCTAAAGCTTGAACTCCTCAAAACCACAGAGAATTGAACGAGGTAACATTCGATTCGAAATTTTCCAAGGAAAACAGCAAGTCCAACCGCGTAATTAAGCCATTTAGAATTTTACTGTTAATTTTTGAGGAAGAATGAGCAGTTTGGAGTCTTTATTCGAATGGCAAATTTTGTCGCAAAATTGCATTTGTTATTAGGCAGTTAAGCATGCGTCACTTGACATCGCTTTCATTTTTGAGGTAGCCCGTGCAACGCTGGGCCACGCAGCTAGTAGTATTTTAAATTCTGATCAATGAATAGGAAACGTAATAGTAGGGATTACAACGTTATAAATGCACATGAATTGCATACACGTGTTTTGGGGATTCAATTGACCTCTTTTTCAATGCGGAAAGTCGGCATTGAAAAAGGGGCTCACTGAAACTCCAAAATACTTTTTTGAAAGTTTTTGCAAATTTGGGCATGCATAACGTTATTTTCCGTACTATCATTTTGTTGTGAAAAGAATTTAAGAAATTTTTGAATAGAGAACATATTAATTTTTTAGTTTCAGTGATAAGTAACATTTAAAATTCCAAAATATTTACTCTGAATTACATTACTTAGGCAAAGAGAGCACAACGAAGCAATTATTAAGTGACAATAACAAATTGAGCAATAGTAAAATATATTTGCTCTAACTGACTAAATTATTTTAGAGAGCAGTTAGCTCACTTCAAACACATCTTTCCTTAAACAAGACAAACTGAAGATTAATTAATTAAGAGCAAAAGTTATAAAATATACGCATCCAAGCTCAGGGGAAACTCCTGTTGCTCCTATTAAGGAAAACAACTGATACCCTAAATCGGAATCATCTTAGGGAAAATCCATTTAATCAAATTCTTTTTCAACCTCGGGAAAAGTGTTTATTAAGCCTTTAAAACTCGTTTGCTTCTCCTATTTCATTACAGCTCCCAAGAATTATTTTTTACCGCAAAATCGATATCAATTGCACTTATAACTCCACACCATCAGAAGTAATAACTTCACAAAGAAAAAGCGAACGTAAATGTCAATTATTATCCAGATAAATGACACCCCAGTGCTTAAAATAACGTTTAGTATTAATTCTGTGAGTAACGCCATCTAGTTACTCTGGGCAAAACTAGGGATCCAATCGATTGGCGTTCTTTACGTCTGCCATATAGTTAAGCATATCGCTCTTTTGGTGATGAAGAATAGGGTTGCCTGACGGTTAATATATAGCGCGGTGAGGAGTCTTGGGGTGCTGAAAGTTTCGGCGAAAATCATTGCTCTACAAGTCGATGGCGAAAGCTGTAATAAAGTTTCTCCCTTTGAAAAAGGAGAAACTAAGAATAGAATGAGAAGGGGAGTGTTTAAGATAAGTAAGGAAGATGATTGTGGAATATGATTTGAAGCTTTTAATTGATGATGAATATAATAAATTATTTTTATATTTTATTGTTAGCTATATTTCATTTTTCGCTGCAACACTTACATTATAAACACAAAATAAGGTAATATTAAGTAGTTACCTCAAAGCCAGACTAACATAAGTCACATTATCACTACTTTGCAGGGCAGCTTCAAAGCGTTTGTCTGGCCCATTTAAAGGTTGGGACTCATGCTAACATTGGTAATTAGTCACAAAGGTTGGTTTTTATATAGAATTACATTGTTGCGGCTCGATGCAGAATAAAGTTCGACATACGAACCGTAAACGTTTTTAAGTTCTCCTGCTAAGTAGTCATGATATCATTTATGTTAGTCGGGCTTTGAGGTTTAGAATGAGTTTTCCAAGCACCTGTAACAAGATCTATTTATAACATTAGGTTCTGGAAACTATGTTTTTCTTTTTAAAACTAAATATTTGCACGTACGTACGTTCTAGTCCAAAAATACGGTCTTTTGAATACTGCTCTTTGACATTCGGTAAAATTAATGGGTGTTTGTTGCAAATTATGTATATTTATAGCCCCCCCCCCCTCAATATAACTATCGAAGCGTACACTTTGAATCAGCTTATTAGATATTCGGAACTAAAATTTTATCGATATCACACGTGTTAAGTCAGTACTTCAACTTCAACTACGTTTGCTCTATACGTAATGCACAAGAATGGGAAGAATACTGAAGGACACTTACTGAATTTATCCTCGAAATGTACAGTGACGATACTTCATAAATATTAAAGATACGTGCTCATTAATGATGTATATGAAAAAACCAACCTAGACTTTATCTGTTCTGATTGAATCTGTAGTCAGTAGCTTATCACCCGGCGTTGCCCGGTATTGCATTATGTGTAACTTATTTAATGCTAAAATTAAAAAGGCGAGCCTTAAATTGATAATTCATTGTTAACTGTAATCTTTGTTGAAAAATACTCATATTTAAATGCGTTAAATTTTATCAATTTGTATGCTTAAAGGGTGACTTCTATTACTCTATATATTCAAAATTCAAAGAAAATGGCCATTTTGTGACAAAAAATTTGAATTTTGAGCTTTTTGATTTTTTTTTAAATTTTTAAACTCCACCTATGTGAATTCTAGTGTATCAAGGAACCTCTGTACCACGTTTGATGAAAACCCGACGAAAACTGTGGATTTGTATCAGGAAAAACATACATTCAAATATACATACATCCATTTATATGTATATACAGATGTGGTGCATGTAGTGAGACAATAAATCTACAACTATTTATATAGCAATTACAAAAAAAAAAAAAAATACTGCAGATACATTAAATAGCAGCTGATACACAAAACAAGGCATAGCTATAATTTTAAAGAGCACCCCAAACGGGTTTTCTTTTCGAGAGATAAAGAATTTAAAAATCAAGAGCCAATTGAACGCAACTTATCTCTAAGGCAAATAACTGCCTTCTGGCAATTTAACAAATGAAAAGTATTGCTTTAAGCTTTAATTACTCTGGTAATGACTGAGTTTAATTATGAACATCGTAAGACTACCATAACGATCTCAATTGCAATTTCATGAGAGAAAACTCCTTTTTCAATTAACATTTATGAATATTTTATTGAGGAATGACTTTAATTCGAACAATTTTACCCATAGTGAAAAGACTTTTAGTTTATTTTCAATTCGGAAACAATGAGGATTTATTCAGCTAGTTATTAATGGCTTGGGAAAAGAAATTGTTTAAGTTTGATTAAAATTTGATTAATTACGAGCCAAATCTTTTATAAAATAATTTTGTCTTATTTTACAATATGTTTTATCTATGCATATTTCTGTCAAGCCTTATTGCGTGGAGCAGCTATATGATGTTCTTTGCGTGAAAATGTTTACATAGATGTTCTTATATAAATATGAAGATGATAGTCTATTTAAAGAGTGGTTTTATTTTTATTTCATAAATTTTCTCGTAGATCAATTTGACTTTTCCATTGTTATTTTTTTAGAAATTGAATCATATTTTGAGTTTACAGTGGTTTCTGGACTTCCCGCTTTACTTGTGATATTAATTTAAATTTTTTAGTAAAATATTTTTTAATCCAGAATGTTTAAGCCTACTGTATGTAGGCCCGTCATTCAGAGGAATCAGGGGAGTTCAATTCCCCCCCCCCCCAACCCCTTCCTTTGACTTTGAAAAATCAATGTTGTGTTAACAGATCTTTTAAAATAATCTTATGATGGTAAAATCTTACCAACTTATCGCTTCATCTGGGAGCTCTCAATCGTATCGCTGCTGCGAAGAGAATATTCGACAAGAGAAATCATATTTTATAAAATATTATATTAGAATTTATTATTTACATTTCGACTATTTACATCTCAAACTGCAACAAAATCAATTCAGAATGTTCCATCAAAAATCAACTGTGTCTGCTCGTTCCATCAACTTTTTACTATTTTTATCTCATTCCTTACTTCGCTTCAGTTTGGTTTATTCATTCAAACCAAGAAAAGGCTAAAATTAATCTGCAAACGATCCAAAGCTCAGTTGCAAGATCGTATTTACACATAAGTGGGCGTGGTTTTCGTTGTTTTCCGATATAATTGCATTGTGTTTGTACTTTTTGACCCCCTCCCCCCCCCGGGGAAAAATTTGAAATGACGGGCCTGGTTATATGCTTCAATAGCGCAGTCGTAATTCACCTTCGTGTTTCGGGTAAAAGGGGGAGGGGGGTAGGTCATAAAATTCCTTACTGGTATATAAACTGTATACTACAGTTGAAAAATTTCGGGAAATGTTTTGTGGGAAAAATGCAGACTTCAAAAGGACTTCAACCGGTCTAGTTACCCATTGGGGGAAATTTGACAGAACAGGGTAGAACCCAAAAATATGCAGTGAAATTATACCTATGCTTCACAGGGGTGCCCACGGGGGGGGGGGATAATGGTGTAAGTTGCGCCATCAAAATGGGAGGGGGGATATTTTTTAAAACTAATTTATTTATTAATTTATTTTTCAACAAAAATTACTCTTTTTTTTTAATTTAAATTATTTCTCTTATTTCTTTATTATTTATTTATTTATTTATTGTGTGCGCGTGTGTGTGCTTGGAATATCTGGAAGGGAAAAAAAGCGATTCTATTCTGAGCATAGTTCGAACTTTTAAAAAATTAATAGCATATAAAATATAATAGTCATAATTAAAAAAAATAATAAGTAATATTTAAAAAATAAATAAAATAAAAAAGGGGTTAAATTAAAAATAAAAAGCACAAGAGGGTTGTGGAAATGGGGGGGGAGGAGATTTGGGGGGTATGGGCACCTCTGATGATTCAGATTCTGCCTCAGAGTAGAGAATGGGAACATTTCACTGCCCACGAGCATCAGAGCCCAATCAGTCCAATGACCCTGGACTTTCTTATGCTTTCAATATCTCCATAAGACAAAAATACAGTGCTTAGAAGGGATAAACGAGTAGACATCATTGCAAGAGTAAAAGGAAAAGCAGTTGTCCTAACGAAATCTTCTCAGGAGGATGAGTTACGAAACTAAATAGTTCTCAGAAGAAAACTTCTTAGGAAAGCTAAGTTTAAGCCTAATTCTGCTAGTGAGTTTTTGAAAAGAGCTGCAGCGAATAAGTCGAAGAAAGCCGTTGTAACACAAGATATTGAATCATCAAACAAAAAAGAAGCTAATAACACGTGTTGAATTTACCACATTGATATTTTTACAAGTTCTAAAACCAAGAAAATATAGCTAAAATGCCCTCTGTATGAAAAGGACTTTTTTACACAAAAGACGGGTTGTCTGAGAGTAAAATGTATCCATAATAATTAACAAAAAGAAAGAAAGAAGGAAAGTTATAGTTTGAAAGCCTAGTACCGATGCTGTTTTTTCAGACGAGGTTGATAAGTGGGGAACTTGGCAAAAATCAAGAAAATTTTACCTTTCTTTTAATGTGAGTAAAGTTCGTACTCTTAAACCCAGAAATTTTTAGTTTGCGATGACGATAAATAAATTAAAAATTATAATTAAAAAAAAACGCCAAGTAACGTACCTTTAAATCTTTACCAGAAATACATTTAACGTGTAATATATTGTATTTATAAATGGCAACGGTCTTAAGAGTCAAATCTTACGAGCAAGATATGCTCGTGATGATTGATATTAGTATTGAAATGCATTATTAGTTGCAGTTGCTTATCACGGATGATGGTGATGGATTTAGTTTAAATAAAAATAATGTTTAAAATGCCATGAATGTATATTTAATTATGATATTTTTACGAAAATATAAAACAGAAAAGAAACCAAATTTTTATTTGCACTTCTACATAGATACTCATTTTGATTACTTTTACTGTAAACTCTCAATTATCCGCGAGCGAATTATCCACGAGGCTCTCGGGAAAAAAATCTTAGTAGCCTTAATTCTTGTAGAACAAAAACACAATTAACTGATTTTTTCGAAAAAGCACAAATTTAAATTTTGATTTTTCTTAACATTTCTTACCCAAGAGTGCGGTGTACTTCATCCAATAAATTATTTTTCTTGGGCGTTATCGTAAGTACCACTTCTTTATAGATTCTATATGATTGAGAGCCTCAAATACAAATAATTTTTTTATGCTGTACCTATCGTCCCTCTTTCTACATATCACGTTTTAAGTGAAATGAAATTATTTTTAAGCAGAAGACATTTTTTATCTTCTTTATTTTATGCTCTTTACGGATTATCCGCGATTTTCGTTATCCGCGATACCTGCGCCACCCAATTCCGCGGATAATCGGGAGTGTACTGTATTTACTTCTGACATATAGAACCCATCATAATTTCTTTATTTAACCAGTCATGACTTTAGGAAGCCATTTTGTATCTCCTGCTATTCTATAATTTCAATTTACGAGCTGCAAATCATTGCACAGCCGAAATACGAAGCAAAAGCCATAATATTTCCATTCCGCCTCCGAGCATATTAAAAGCCTTGCATTGAACCAGGTTAAGCCAGATGAAGGACACCGCACTTTCGTATCGACCCCTCTGCCTCAAACCCGGCAAAGCCGATTTAAGATCCCATGCGCGGACGCCGACTGTTGATGAAGATGGTATGTTAATTAAGAAGCTTTTAATTATCACTGTGTTAAGTACTTACTTGGAGAACAGCTTTTCACATCTACATTTTGAAGTCATGCTAGTTGAGAAGATCTCTTTGCAGTTAATTCTAAAATGAGCTCTACTGAATATTTTGATCAAAATGATGCGTGTTTTTCTTTTTTAAAAACATGCACCGAATAATGGAAACTTATATGGAATACTATTATTAGTTAAGTTATAATGAGCTGACTAATTGGTATAGATTTGTTTTGAAAAAATGATATTATATTCCCTATAAAAACTGCAGCAAAAAGGATCTAATTATTAAGGAACAGAAAAGTTGTAAGTAATTTATCGGTTGCTTTATCAACCTTAGTTGTTAGTGACAAAACCAAAAGTACTCCATAGTCGATTCTTTTACCGTATAGGGGAGAAGGAGGCACATGTGAACAAAAATGCGATTTTTGTATTATTTCATTATTAGAGGTATAAAAGAAACAAGTGCTATACATGATAAATCAAACATTTGCTAATATTTGCATGCAGTTACCCATCTTCTTCAACAGTTAATTCCAGCCAAAAACATAAGTAAAAAATACGTTATATTTTGTTCACATCTGCCCCAGTAGGGGGCAGTTGTAAACACACCTGGGGCACAAGTGAACACGGATACATAAATGGAAATAAAATACATTTAAGCATATTTTTAAGTATACTGTTTATTACACATTAACAAACACTTACAATGAAAATATCAAGGTATTTATTCAACGTGATTAATTGACTCAATTCAACGAACATTGTTGCCTTCAAGTTTTACAGAAAAAGAAAAAGATGTAACTCGACATGTGCCACCCAAAACTGAAGGTGGTGGTAATTTTAGCAGAAAATCATCAGAGTGTTTACCATCGAAATATCATCTGTTTTTTGGAAATATAAAAGTTTCATTCATAGTCATTTTTTGTCTTTTTGGTAATGAATTCTAAGAGGACAAAGTCATTCACAGCTAAATTTTCTGGTGCAAGGTTGACTTCAGCACAAAGTTCTGGATAGTTGCGGTCTTCAAAATTAATGTCGGACTCATTAATGTGCGTCACTTACTGCAACTCTTAACTGCTCCTTTTTCAACAGTTTAGCGAGTTTAACTTTCTATTCTTTGCAACTCTTTCAGATTTTAATTAAATATTGACTATTGAAACTTTTAATTATGCAATATTTCTTAATTAGACTATTCAATGTATAAAAAATCAACAATTTTTGAAATTGAACTAACTAAATACCATTATGGGGCACAGATGAACTGTTCACATCTGCCCCTACATAATGTGTTCACATGTGCTTCTTATCTCAACTTAAGCTTAATTTGATAAAAAATTATATATTTTTTTCTATCTTTTTTTTTTTTAATGGTGCGTGAAGACTTTCCTTATTAGTACCACTTTAAGACGAATAAAGTTCAAATGGCAAAAAAATCGTTTTGGACGTGTTTTTACTCGGAGAACTGGAACATAAAAGTATATTGATACCTCCCAAAACAAAAGATCTTTGATAACTAAAAAACAAAATGGTTTAGATCTTTGAAATTTCAGGCAGGATAAAGTACTTGTATTACCATCTACATGAATTTTTTTCAGATTTTTCTCTTCGTATTAATTGGGTAAAATGTCGTTTGTTCACATGTGCCCCTGTTCACATGTGCCCCCCTCTCCCCTACATATGTTTTACATTAAGTCAAACACCAACATTTCCTTGAAACAAGGAGTCCAGTCTTAATTAATCATAACACTAGCTAGAATTGAATTAAGTGTTTTGTGGGATGTATAACATGCAAAATGAGCGGGGAGAAGCATCAATTTGTCAACTGACAGCTCAACAGCGTAATTTTAATTTCCTACTTTTTTAATTTTTTTCCAAAATAAACTAGTAAGCCGTAAAATAAATGTTTTCCTTCGATAGTTCACTTTGTAAGTTATCTGAGATACTTTTTTGTGTTATTACTAAATTTCTTTTAATAAGTTTTTATACAGCTATAAGCTTCCGAGTAATAAGTATGATTCTGCATTTTTGACAAGAATAATTTGATAGTAGACGAAAAATCCTCATGCTAGCAAAAAAAAAAGGACATTTATGTAAAAAAAAAAACTACTTAAAATTCAGTCCTACATTTTTCCGGACTATTTCTCCGTGTGAAATCACACTCTCATTCTCAAAGCCAAGTTATTAATTCCCAAAAAAACCGTTTCTTGTAAATCAATCAAGTCGTTTCTATGGTGATCTGGTGATTAAACAATGCAAACCACTACGACACAAACTAAAAATAAGTATAAGTGACAGTGGATTGATGTTCTGTTCGACATAATTAATAACGTCTCATTTCGCAGATAATCTCACAGAAATCTGTAACACGGAATTATTAACTGTGGGCATTGGTGCATATAAAATAGTTGCCAGTTAATATGCACTCTTATTAACGTATCCTATTTTCATCTTTCGGGAGCATTAAATAAATGGCAGTTCGTCACGTCGTGAATGCGCTGTAAAAAATGAAGGTTGTTTTTACAGTATAATGCAGCTAATTTTATAGTAATAAGCTGTAAAAATATCTAATTTTACACTAATAAACTGTAAAATAGCTAACTTTACAGTACTAAGCTGTAAAATTGTTAATTTTACAGTAATAAACTGTCAAACTGCTAATTTTACAGTTTTAAACTGGAACCTCTGCTGCCAGTATTATAATGTTTCACAGTATGATACAGCTAAATTTCACGGCAATAAACTGTAAAATTTCCAACTTTACACGAAGAAACTAAAATTGCTAGCTTTACAGTTTCCTACTGTGCATTTAAAATCTACAAAAGCTAAAATAAAATGCAAATAATAAGTAAAAATTAATTATACTAAAATTAAATAGAGATTTTTTTTTAATAAATGAACTATAATTAGGTGCAAAGTTCAAACTGTCCTAAATCCTTTTAGAAAAAATCCACTATTCAGATATAACAAAAATCAACTACCGTATTTTTCGCCGTATAAGACGCACTTTTTGGTCCCAAATTCGTGGGAGAAAAGTGTCTGCGACTTACACGGAAAATACAATAGCCCAGATTTTTCTAGATTTGCCTCCTTTAAAATTGGGTGCGTCTTATATGCCGGTAAGTCTTATACGGCGAAAAATACGGTTCATTAATTGCACAGTGAATAAATTTAATCTAGAAAGTACATAATGTTTTAATCTGCAAATGTATATTAAACAAATGGTGATTAATCATGTTATAATTTTAAAACAAAATCAGCTTTATTGCGTATTTGAAATACTAGTACCAAAGAAAAGAAACATGTACAAATAAAATGCGATTAAAAAAATATTGAATGTTATTCGTTTTCCTGAAAACATGGCATTTAAATAAGTAAATGATTTTTTTTTAAAGTTTATTTTTGAATAAATTCATACTCGAATATGTATACTTTAAAAAAAGCTTACATTTTGGGTCGTCTGTAGAATAAAGTTGCTTTTATTTAGTTTATGTTCATTGAAGAATACATTTACAGTTCACACGTGTAGAAAGTGAAAAATGTTTCTTTTAATGCATTCAACTAAGCATAAAGGGAAAATAATTTAAATTAATTTCAAAGAAACATAACTATTCAGGTTTTTAGAGCGTGGAAAATGTTTCAATATGTTTGTTTCTTTTTTATTTACTAATTTCAATGTTTCCATTTGTACGAAAAAAAGCATACAAATTATTTTAATTCAAATACGCATACAGTGAAAATTGCTTAAGGTTTTTTTTTGTAATAACATGATGCATTCAGAAAAATGTTTGAAGTTCACTTTTGAAAAAAAAAACCTAACTTTTCCGACGACCATTAATAAGAAGAATGTTCAAATTTAACTAAACGAACTTTTGGAACAGCGTGAAAAGCCCAAAGCAGTGTAAAACATTTTCAAGTGATTTCTTCTAAACATCTTTCCTTTTTTAAACTCTTTTTTTTAATTAGATAACATGTTTGAAGTATGTTTTTGAACACAGCTTTATTTTTAAATGACTCTAAATAAAATAAATGTTCAGATTTAACAAAGTAGAGTTATGAAGATATGAAAAATACTCAAATAGGTGTAAACTGATCTCTAGTTTCTTTTTTTAAAAATATATATATATATATATTTTTTTCAAACTCATTTTTATTATTTAGCTCAGAAATATAATAAAATTTTGTATACGAGTTTAAATAGTAACGTCATGTTGAGTAATAAATTTAATTGAGATTAGAAAGATTGTGTCCAGATAGTTTCTTGTAAGTACTAGGGGTGCGACATCTATGGAAAAACATCGATATTTCAAGACATCGATGTTGGAAAATAACGACATCGATGGTATTGATACATCGACCAAAAAACATCGATCTTTTTTAAAAGTTGTTTACACATTTGAATGTAATTCAGTTACTCCCCATTGCAATCGTATCTTTATATCACTCAATTAGATTATATCTTTTGTCACTCGGAAAAATATCAACCGTAAGATATCGATGTCTATTAAGAAACTTTTGTCAGTGACATATATACTGCAGCTGTTGATTTTCTGTGTAACTTCTTATTATCGTATATTTTTATAACACTTTTTTTTTTTTTGCTGAAATGTAAAACACCATTGAAAAAAATATCAAATGCAAAACAACGATGTTTAAAAATCATTGACAGTAAATCATCGTTAGTTATTAACCGCTTGCATGATTATCCCGAGTTATCTCGGGCTCGTATGAGTTGTAGATTATTATTATTATAACGAAAAAACTCGGGTGAAACTAAATGATTTTACACCTATAAAAAATTAAAAAGTCAACTTAAAACCAACATATTTTGTTTCATTTCCTTGTATTTAAAAATCAAATTTGCAATTTTTTTCAAAAAATTTTTAAAAGGAACATGTTAAAAAAAAAACAACAAAAACACTTTTTCTTCAATTTGGTAGATATTGCAACTAGTGATTAAAGAAATATGAATCTTTTTTATCGAATATTTTTATTGTTTTTTGCTGGAATGTAAAACGGACATCGAAAGAAGGAAAAAAAAAAAACATTGAACGCGAAACAACGATTGTTAAAAGACGTCAAAAAAAAAAAAAAAAAAAAAAAAAAAAACGGCTGAAGCAAATTAGAGATGTTTCAGAAACATTGAGAGCAAAACATCAATAGTAATCATAGAATTTTTTTTTCCAATGAGGTTAATATTGCAATTTCTGATTAAAGATGAAAACTTCTTAATAAGTAAGCTTACGTGTACTTTTCTTTGGCATTCTTTGCTTGAATATAAAACATCGACATCGAAAACAACATCGAACCCAAAACATCGATGTTGGAAAAACATCGACTCTCAAACATCGATGGTAAAAACATCGATTTTCTTACAAAAACATCGATGTTCTTGCAAAAACATCGAAGTTTCTAAAAAATCGACATCGATGTCGCAGCCCTAGTAAGTATCATACACATTTGCGTTGATGTAAAGATACCGCATTGTTTGAATATCATGAGGCTGTAATGGGAAGCAAAATAAAATTTTTGCGGGAAAAGTTTAAGAAATGTAAAAAATGAATGTTGTTTTTACAGTGTAATACGGCTAATTTTACAGTAGTAAACTAAAATTGCTCATGTTACAGTACTAAACTGCAAAATTGCTAATTTTACAGTAATAAACTAAAATTGTACATTTTACAGTTTCACACTGGAACTTGTATAATACTGTTGTTTTTACATTATAAAACAGTTAAATTTTACGGCAATAATATGTAAAATTGCTAACTTTACGGCAAAAAACTGTAAAATTGCTAGTTTTAGTTTCTCACTGTGCATTTTACAGTTTTAAATTGGAACCTCGGCTGCCAGTATTATACTGTAAAAACAACAGTTCATTTTTTGCAGTGTGCAACAAGTTAAAAAAGAACTAATTTGCAGATATTTTGAGATACAAGCTCGAGAACAACTCTTTTCTCAATTAAAAAACAAACCAGCTCACGGATACAAAGACATTCGCATAGTGAAGTGATTTTTTTACCTGAACTGTTTTTGTAGACTTTTTTGTGTGTAATGTGCTGCATTTGAGATTCTGACACGTGAGTGTTACTTGTTACTAAAAAGACACGTCTTCTTTAAGACACAGAACATTTAAAAAATACATAAAAACTAAATTAACTTGAATTTTGACATCTTGAATTCAAATTATGATTTTCACAATCACGAATTGCGATAAGTGTGAGCGTAGGCTAGCGTGCGTGTGTTTATAGTTTGAACGCCACCGCTCTTGAGGGACGGAGGCTACGATCAGAGGCACTTGGAGGGGCGGGTAGAATGTGGTGGTCGCAGAAGGCACCCAGTCAAAAATCAAAGGAATCCAACTGCTATCAAACAAAATTAAAAAATAATTCGCTGATTTTCAAATAGATGATTTTCAAATAATTCATAGTCGAACTCGGTACAAAAGTTACTACTTGAAAATTTCTGATATTTTTAACGCGAGCAGTTTCTCAGTACGTTTGAACAGGCAACGCGAAAAAAAAAAAAAAAATCAGTTTTCAAAGGGATTTTATCGAAAATAGCTTAAATTATAACGCGGACAATTTTCCAGAACTTTCGAAACTTCTCTGTATGTAGTTATTTTGTCGTAAAATATCCTTACAACCCCAACGGTCTTGCTGATTTTTTTTTTTTTTGTAAGATGGAATCCAAAATACGGGATTAAAATAATTCGTGACACTTTTGATTATCTTTCCAATTATTACCAAATAAGCAAAGGAAAACAGCCCTTTGGAGAAAGAGGAGCCACAATAGACAGAAAAACTACGAAGGACAACACATCCAGAAAATACCGAAAATCGACCTACATACAGTCTATTTGTAGCTAAAGAGTATCCTCACAGATTGGATGGGCAAATGGAATTGTTTAATCTTGTACCAAGCCAAAACGGCTGCGTGTCATTTGCGAAAGAGAGCTTTCCTTGCCCACTGGTTGGTCGGAGCGGTTACCATGGCAACCTTGAGGGCAACATTATAAAGATTGATGGTCGCGGGACAGATTCTCTTCTTCCACATCAGTTGCGGCAAAAGAAAATCTTTAACGTAACAGGTCCTGGCTGATGTTGAAGTGGTACTCAATGCAATTTACCCCAAGTGAGGACGTCAACTCCCACGATAGACGCGAGTTGAAAAAAAAGCGCACTCGAGGTTCATTTTTAACAAAGGATATCAACTCTTTGAGTCACAGGTACAGATAAGGTTGACACGACTCAGGGATGTCCGAAAGGAAATGTCGCCAAAATTTTCAAAAGAGATTTATTAGGTCATGTTTTTCATGAAAGTGTTCTGGTTTTTCAAGAAATTAATCGCTCTCAGCCACGCGTTGGAAAGACAATATCGTGTTTGGAGTAGTAATAAAAATGTCAGAGTGCACTCAACATTATCAAAAAGTTTTTAATGACAGAGAGTTGAGATAAAAATGACATGAACTTAATTTTCCACTTGGAAGAAACCCTTTTTTTCAATTAAGTATTCATAAAAATTTGCACATTTGAACTTTTTACTTAAAAAGTTGGTAATAAATCATTGAGTACTTGACACCAGAAAGGAATTAAAGATGTCTGATAAATTAACACAATTACTCCATACATTACTATAATACACTATACGGTAAATGAAGATTATTAATTATATTGAAAATGGTATCGGTAAAAATAAGAGAAATCAAATCTTCATTTTTCCTTCTTGGCATTGATATATTCATTTAACTCAAAGCCCATGTGTTTATTGAAATGATCATAATCGCAGTTTACGTTAATCGAGTTATAATGGCTTCTCTAATCAGGAGTTAGACCAGACAAAAAAAATCTGATAATAATAACAGAGAACAAACAATGAGAGTAATTTTAATTTCTCTAATAATGCTTTAAACAAGCTTAAAATACTAAATTTATTTATTAAATAGGGAAAGTACATAATGGAAAAAGCTTTTAAACTGTTGGCCTGAATCAAAGAAAGTTTAGAAAATCTGGATTATTAAAAAGTTTCTGATACAAAATTTTATCAAAATCATTAGAGCCGTTTTCGAGATTCGAAATATAAACATGTGTATATGTGTACAAGAATTGCTCGTTTAAAGATATAAGATATTTAGAAATGCAGCAATACTTCATTGAACGATTACAAAGGTACTGAAAATCTAAAGTTCCTCTAAATGGTCGTGAAAATTTCCGGGGCTTTGAAAATACAGGGAGTTGCCGTTATTGTAATGGAATGCAAGCAATTCAATGGAAATTAAAACGGAAGTGGACATTAATTGTGTTGTATTAATATTCGTTATGAGGGGATTTAGTTCTTTTTGCTATTGCCCAGCAAACAACTTTGCTGAAAAGAAAGTTACAGTATTGGAGGTATTACACGCTATATGGAAATTTTAAACACCTTAAGTATGTAAGAAAGAAGAAGCAAAAAAAAAAAAAAAAAACCATAGCATTAATGGATTGGATTAGAAACCTTTCGGAAATTCTTTTCATTTACATGCAATATGTTTTCATGAAAAACTAAAATTTATTTTCCCAACACAATCACACAATAAACGATAAAATTTTAAATTTTTCGTTCCTTTATAACTTGAACATTTCTTAAAAATACAACAAGTACAAATGCCTCATGATTAACTAAAATAAATTTACATCGTTGCAGTAAACAAAACCATTTCATTTTATTAGACCAAATATTATGTATTGAAGCTTCAGAAAATATACATAATGCAACAAATAGATATGAAGTTACAAATCGTACATGAGACATTAAATTTAAATAAATTTTACATTATTTATTACATCACCGTCGATTTGAGTATTATGTCACTTCCAGTGAACAGAGTATTGCGTATACTACTAATGAAGCTCAGTTACTGACTGAAAGCTTCGCATCCGTAGCGTGATCAATCACATCAAACCTTATCCACATATTTACCGAGCGTGTATTAGATGTTTAATAACTAGAATGGGTTTACCTAAGCGCACTGAAATACATCGAATAAATTATTTTGAAGACAGAACATAATTATTTCAAAATGAACAGTGCGATTAAATTTAGTTACCTACTTTTATTAAATTTTTGGATTCAATAATGTGAAGTACGAACATAATTTATCTGGAGCAGTGATGTCCAAAGTGGGTGCCGCGGTACCCTGGGGTGAAACAAGGAGAGGGTAGGGGTGCTGCGAAGTATTCGAACTACGAAACTACTTTTTTTTGTTAAAGAAAAAAAAGTAACGGATGAAATTCTCTCCCGATTTGAGATATTTTACTTCAATAAAAAATAACACAGTGCACTTTTTGCTTTTTAACCCGATACTGCCCAGTGAGCTATTTATAGAGGACCTGTTTTCAGATTCCTCACTGAAAACGGGACTTTTCACTTCGGGACTTTTTCTGCAGTTTATACCGATAGATGAAGCAAAAATAGCAAATAGGAGTAGGAGTTTGCAAGCGAAGCGAGCATGGAGTAAAACTTCAGAGTTAATAATGGAAAACTTCCGAGAGTAATTATAAACCATATTTTTTGATATATATTCCTATGTCAAAGATGTTGTGTTTTATGTTGAAACAACATACTTGCTAAAACACATTAAATGATTAGTTTTTTAATTGTCTTGCCACAACGTACTAAGTTAACGCTTTTGAAAGAGTAGTCTTTTAGTATACAGTATAAAAATCAACCTACCTCTCTAATGCAATTGAGCCTTTCATTTGTCTGCTGAATATGCCTTTCCATAGACACGCTCATAGCGCTGCTTCAAAAAGTTTCAACCAAAAATACATTTTGATACCTAGAAAAATATCATTATATTAATACAATAATTAATATTTAATTTTGTACGAGTATATAACAAGCGTACATATTGTGATGTCGTATTAAATATCCGTAATAAAGATATTAATTGCAAAAATCATTAATTGCTGTGCAGGCGATACTTGGAACCCCACACCAAGCGTATTTCCAAACAATGAAAACTAAAACAAGCCCATTTTTTGCCTACTTTCCCGTTAAAAATAAAAGTGACGAAAAAAGTATTAAAAGTGGCTTAATGCATCTAAAAAATATCGCCAAGTCCAAAACAAAGTCAAAAAGAAACAAAAAAACAAAAAAAAAAAAAAAAAAAGGAAATAAATATGGAAAAATTAAAAATTTGAAAGTAGGGTATTGAGATGGGGAATTTGTGTGTCGGTCTGTCTGTCTGTCCCCCCTAATAACTTTTGAATGAACATTCCGATTTGAGAGAATTTTTTTTTTTGTTGGAAAGATCTCGGCGAGTACAGCTCATTCCCATGTTTGATTTTTCGATTTGAACAATTTTTGGTTCAACTTTGAGCCATTCAAACAACCTGTCCCGCGCTATTAACTTTTTAGTTAACAGTCCGATTTGAACAAACTTTTTTTTGTTCGAAAGATCTTTTCTTCATTCCCGTATCTACATTTTCGATTTGAACAATTTTTCGTTCAACATTGAACCGCTCAAACAAGCTGTCACCCCTAATAACTTTTGAGTGATCAGTTCGATTTAAACAATTTTTTTATTGTTCGAAGCATCTCGGCAAGGATACTTTATTACCGTATTTAAATTTTAAATTTGAACATTTTTGGTTCAACATTGAACCGTTCAAGCAACCTTTCCCCACCTAATAACTTTTAAGTGAACCGTCCGAATTGAATAAACTTTTTTTTTGTTCGAAAGATCTTCTCAAGAATACTTCATTCCCGTTTTTAAATTTTTGACTTGAACAATTTTTCGTTCAACATTGAACCGCTCAAACAAGCTCTCATCCCAAATAACTTTTGAGTGAACAGTCCGATTTAAACAAACTTTTTTTGTTCGAAAGATCTCGGCAAGGATACTTCATTACCGTATTTAAATTTTCAATTTGAACATTTTTTCATTCAACATTGAACCGTACAAGCAACCTTTCTCCACCTAATAACTTTTAAGTGAACCGTCCGAATTGAATAAACTTCTTTTGTTCGAAAGATCTCGGAGAGACTCATTCCCATATTTCACTTTTCAATTTGGACCATTTTTCGTTCAATGATGAACCGTTCAGAAAAAATTTTAACATGGGCGCCTACTGGGAAATTTAAATTGAATGTTGATTCTGAACTTAGAGGCGGATTGCATTCAAACTAATTTTGTAAGAAAACGGTTTTTATAAAATATGTATGTAAAGTACTTTTCTGAAAAATCTTCTGTGAGGACTCTGATTCCGACTCCGACTCCGCAAACATTGCGGAAATGCAGGCTCAGAAAAAAATGACTGACTGGGCAGACGATTTTTTGTTTATTTATTCATTTTTTTTTTTGTTTAATTTATTATTATTATTATTATTTTTTTTTTTTTTTTTTGGCAAACGATTTTTTTTGTTTACAAAAATTTTTCATTTACGAGAGCATTTTATTCTTTATTTATATTTAACAACTGGCAACGGATTAAAAATAAAATTCGAGACATTTTATTAACGAACGAGGTTTTTTTCTTTTGATAAAATGTGTTTTGATGTTCTTTGTACTTTTATTTTATTTATTATTTTTTTTTCTTTTGAAAAGGATTGTGAAATTTTTCTACAAAAGAACTATAACAGTTACATTCTTTTAAAGGTGCGACAAAACTTTATTTACTCGTTTATTTACTTTTTACGTGTCCATTTCATCTGATGAGAGGGGTATATTTTGCTTTTAGAAATCAGCTTTAAGTGCTATAAAGGTATGTTTTGACATAATTTTCAGTTTCAGATATTCAAGAGAATATTGATCAGATGCTAGAATGCCGATGTCGATGTACGGGAAAGTAGGCTCGTTTAGTTCTTGACAGAAATTCTTGTTAAGTTTTAAATTTTAAATAAAACCAAAGCGGCGTTGTACGTGAAAGGGAAGATCTATAATAAGGGCGAAACTAAGAGTTCTGAAACAGAACTGGCTTAAAGGCGAAAACTTCGATGTGATGATGCTGAATTCGTGTAACGCAATGTTCTGTAGTTTTAGATCTTTTTTTTTTTTATTGGAAGTAAGCAGCTTATTTTGGATATGAATACATATTATATATATATATATATATATATATATATATATATATATATATATATATATATATATATATATATATATATATATATATGTTTTTGCTTATTTTACATTAATTTCACTATTTTTCCTATACAAATATATGTATGAAAAATGATCAAAAAAGCTTTGTGCTGAACTATATTTGAAGTTAAAAATCAACGTAAATAAAGCACAAATAAGGTAGAAAGTACAGCAAATAGCTATTTCAAGGCTACAATGGAGCCCCTTCCTCAGTGCAAGAAGCTCAGCAAACAACATGAAAGTTCGCGCTCAGTTCTCTTACAGCTTTCATGTTGTTTGCTGAGCTTCTTGCACTGAGGAAGGAGCTCCATTGTAGCCTTGAAATAGCTATTTGCTGTACTTTCTACCTTATTTGTGCTTTATTTCCGTTGATTTTTAACTTCAAATATAAATATATATATGTTTTTAATTTTGTATTTTGCTTTTCCGATGTATTATTCTTTGAGTTTTGGCTATTTTATAAAAAGTAAAGAGGAGGAGAATTTTAAGTAAAATATTAAATAGAGATAAGTCTTTTCAGACTTGCGTAGAAATGATTTTTGCTCCAGTTTTTAGGGGAAGAACGACTCCAGAACGTGTTTGAAAAATCTATATTAAAAACAGTATCCATTTATAATTGTTTACTCATGCTACTTTTGTAATTAAATCGTCCCCGACATTTTATTTAACTTAGTTTATGTCACTTTTACTTCCTTTGAATGGAAAACAAATTACAGTCATACATATACAGCATTAGACTCCGGCTTTTTGTGCAATTGGCATGTCGAAATGGCTTGCAATTTATGCGTTATGATAGAAAACTTGCAAAATGTTTATCCGTAAAGAAACTGTTTATTGATAATAAAATATACTTAAATCAATTGCACTCTTTCAAATAAAAAAAAGGAGTTATGATCTGAAGTAAAACTGATTTTAAAATCAATGAAGTTTTTAACCGAACGATATATACGTAGGTTTGAGATAGAGTTACATTCATTCCCTACATACAGGAATCATAATGTACTGGGGTCAATTAAAAAGTTAATTTATGCAAAAGCAGGCGTTCCGGTGTCAGAGTTTTCTGAAACAGGAAGTTCCTCCAGCGTTGCTTCAATCATTTTTAAACAATTTTCTTATACTATATTACTGTGTGTTAAAATTCCATTTATTATCCCAGGTAGCACAAAAAACGTTTAAACGCTTTATAAAGTTTTTAATCCGTTGTCACAACGTTAATAACCATTTTACAACATTTAAAAAACGAAGTGTGCTACTTGGGTACATTTATAGGCGAGACATTCATTTTGAAGGAAAGAAGTACACGAAAAAAAAAAGGCTTTTCAAGGATGAGACATAAGAGGGAACTGAAGAAAAAGGTGTGCACACAATTTTGATTTAAACAGATAGAATATTTGAGTTTAACTTTAAAACAATGTATTTTAAAAACATCCAAACGTGTTATTTTTGAACGGCCCATTGCGATTTTTTTTTTTTGTCATTTTCCATAATTCCGAATTTCTATTTTCAACACCAAGCGTTAAATTATGTTTCACTAAATTACAGATCTTCAATGAATGAAATACGCATGAAGGGGTACTAAAACTCTTTCTGCTTAAAACAGAAATAACTTAAATTGAAAAATCTTACTTTTAAATGAAGAGTGAAGAAAATTGAAACAATAATAACGATAGTTTATATCGTCACACTGCAAAAAATGAACTGTTGTTTTGACAGTATAATACTGGCAACCGAGGTTCCAATTTAAAACTAAAATGCACAGTAATAAACTGTAAAACTATCGATTTTACAGTTTCTTACAGTAAAGTCCGAAATTTTACAGTTTACTGCAGTAAAATTTAGCTGTATTATATTGTAAAAACAACAGTGTATGATACTGGCAGCAGAGGCCCCAGTTTAAAGCTGTAAAATGCACGGCAATAAACTGCAAAATAAGCAATTTAAGTTTTACTGTAAAATTAGCAATTTTAGTTTATTACTGCAAAATAAGCAATTTTAGTTTATTACTCTAAAATTAGCAATTTTACAGTTTAGTACTGTAAAAGTAGCAATTTCACGATTTATTACAACAGAAAATTAGCAATTTTTACAGTTTATTACTATAAAATTAGCCATATTATACTGTAAAAACAACATTCATTTTTAACAGTGCAGTAAAACATATTCAAAATATATTATATTAGATAACAAAAGGAAAAACGGCTTTAGTTGAATTTGAAGTAAAATTGATTTGAATTACAATTATTAGTAATTTAGCTAAGAGCTGCCTATCAATGATGCCACGCTTTGAATGGGTTGAAATTGTGAAAATGTGTGAAAAGGGGGAAAAGGGGGTTACAAGAAGTGTGACACTTTGCGAAAAAGAGGGTTACAAGAAATCTGACTCTTGGAAAAAAAGGGATAGGTTGCTCAAAATGGTAAAAAAAAGTGTGATATTATTTATGGATAGCCCCTTGCTTTTTTGAATTTATCATTTATCCATGCAGAAATCACCGACATTTGAGTTTTGCAGAAGAATTAATTAATGCAAGAGCGAACTTTCCAGAACCAATTACCTCCTCATAATCGATTTGCAGCTTTCCAAATCAGAACAAATACGAGAGAAATTTCTCCAAAATCTCTATTTCTCCTCACTCGAGAACGAAATTAATAACGCACAATGCATAATGAATACGCCCACTCTCGCGAAGACAATGACTTCCGACTTTTGAAGTCATTTTCCCAAAGAGGAATATTGACCGCGTTGGACCCTCGGCAGGGTGAGGGTCCACCCCACCCCCCACAATTCACTGAATTAACAGGCGACGACATTTCAGCGATTTGCAAATTCGCTGGAAAGTCATCAATGGATTCAGCGTTACCTGATGCATACGTTTAAACGATTTAGTGTTAACGCAAGAAAGAAAATAGAATCGTTAGGTAGAGGTACAGTTGAATTTTGGTGAAGGTCTGATAGCAATTCTCTTTGCATTCCATTTATTTCTATCGCACTGATGTTGGCATAGGTTGAATATTCTTTCACGTTTTATGTTTCAACAAAAATCAGTAAAATGAATTATACAAAGTCCCTCTGCTCAATAGATGATAGAAAAACGTTTTGAAAAGTAAAAGTACCCACAAACATGATTCACATGATGAAAAACAAATTCTGCTTCAAAATTTCCTATTAGACTAAATGGGAGAGCTCCCTAAAAAACTTCATGTAATGAAAAAAATTAAATTAGTAAAATAAAAAATGAATTAATTAATTGATAATAAGAGATAAAAAATCCTGTGGTTTTGAAGAAAATTACATGCACATGGCTATATAGAACCTCAATCTATTTTAAAAAGTGTTTACTCGGAAACGAGCTTGTAACTCACGTGGTTTAGCTGAAGATGAATACAAAGAAAAAAAAAACATGTTCATCAATGCCAATCTATAAAACATAAATTTCACTATCCTTTGATGGGTTTTCCAAACAGACTATTTATTACGATTAAAAATGAAAAATAAAAATAAAAAAAAACAGTGGGATAATTTTTCAACGAACATGAAAATTTTGAGGCATTAGACAAAATATGATCAGTAATTGCCAAGAAAGTGATTGAAGTACAGTCAAAGTACAGTATTTAAAGTTTTAGCCGCATTAAACAAGAAAAATAAAACATCAGAATATTAATTAAATTCAATATTCCAAAAGATGTATACGACACTTTCATTGAAGTTTTGTTCTCAGTGCATTAATTTAAAAAAAAAAAAAAAAAAACAGAACGTTTGCTAATTTAAGCTTGCTTATTTCGCGTAACTTGCTTCTCCCGATCACTAAGAGGCAGTTCCATGGTAACAGACCTATCATTTTTCACACAAAATATTCTACAAAGGCTTCAAATATTTTAGATTATTATTGCTCCACTAGGGATGAAATTTTCGAAGAACATGGACTTTATTTAAAAAATGCAACTAAATTTTGAAGATTTCCATAATCAGTACTTAAATATATCTTTTTGCTCAGGAAAGGACACAGTTCAGAAGTTACGTCTGTTATTGAGTCAAAAAACTTACTTATGTTAAAACTCCCTTCTGTAACTCCAAAATTTGATTGCATTATTATATAGAAGTATAGATTCTGCTCTTCATCAAGTTCTTGCAATGGAACAAGAATCTAACATTTTTGGGCTCTTTAAAGGGTGTTAAATTCTAAAATGTTTTTGAAATGT
Source organism: Uloborus plumipes (assembly GCA_038373865.1). NCBI lineage: Eukaryota > Metazoa > Arthropoda > Arachnida > Araneae > Uloboridae > Uloborus > Uloborus plumipes. The sequence goes on from JAXGGA010000603.1 coordinate 59,214, forward strand.
TAATCTTATAATGAAACTTGCTTATATTAACTCTATGATATTTATAACACATTTTACCTAATATAAGATTGTTAGGAGCTGGGGCATAGGGAAGAATGGACAGCAGAGAACTGCATTAAAAGTCTTCCTTAAAAAGCGAAAAAGAAAAAAAAAAGCGTCCGGAGAAGTAAGTCAACATATGCCGTCAAAAATTTAGCTTATCCTTAACTTTTAGAGTTACTTACAAACTTCCACTTTGTTTTCATATCGGTCAGTTTATCGGAGCGATCCCTAGTGTACATGTTTTATTTGTGTTTTATCTTATTCTCTGCATTAAATAAGCCCAAAGTGGCAGTTTATTTTGTCACTCTCACCGCATAAAATATTTTGAAGACCTTTAAAAAGTATTCTTACGCGAAGTGCGTTACGCAACGACTTAAGTTCAGTTTGTTTTGTAAGTATTTAACAACACTTTTCAAAAGTTCCGAAATGGATTCCTGGTTGACACAAAAAATACTTTATAAGTTAAGCAACAGAATCTATACATTCAAGAAGGCTAAACGGATGATACTTAAAATGTAAAATGTTTACTTGATGCATATTTTGAATGACAACCAAAAAACTTTTTGACAGATTTTCGTGTGAAGATTTTTTTTTCCGAAATAGTTTGCATCTATCTTACATACAGTAAAATAATATTCTTGCATGTTTGGAATGCGCGTTTGATAACACTCTAAGGTAAGGACTCTTAGGTAACCTTTTTTGGTTTGTGGCCCCCTTATAAGCACCAATTTTTTCCGTGCAAAATGTATGTAAAAGAGTCCAATCTCTAATTCGCGCATCCAACCAATCAGCGGCTTTTAGAATTTTGCAGATTTCGGGCCACTGTATTTTTTTAAACTCATTTTATAGTGCTGCATTGCAAAATTATCACTATTGGTTTCCAAATGATAATAATAGTAATATTAATAATAATACACATAACTATAACATAACAGAAAAATATATTATTATAGTCAAACTGAGCTAAAAAGAAATGTTTTTCATTTATTTCCCTCCATAATTTTTGCTTATTTTAAAATAGTTTAGTCATTTCTGTTTTGCTTCAGGTTTCTGAAAATACTGCAGGTTTTATTTTTTGTGCAGCATTTTCACTACAAGAATCGCAGTTGTTTTATAAGAGAATTAAAACCTACAAAACTGGAAAAAAATTTTTAATTTAAAATTTAACGCTTTGAAAGTGTAGTTTAAAAATAGAATTTCAAAACCTTAATAATTAATGATAGATTCAGCACAAACACATACAAAATTTTGTTTGCAGAATTACAGCCAAAGATTAAGTGACGATTTCGAGCTACTTCCACTTAAAATAAACTGCGGTAAAACTTTTTTTCTCTCTAAATTGTGAAAACGCTTACTTTTTCTTTTAAAAAATCTTTTTGACAAGCAATAAAAAAAATAATTATTCGTAAAACAATTCGATAAACAATATAATGCTATCAAGCAGTTTTTGTTTGAAGTCTAGTTTTCAGAGCACCTAACTTGAAATTTAAGTATTTTAAATGAAAAGCCTTTTGAAAAGATTGTGCACCAACTTTCACGGCATTGTTCTATTTTTTATTTGGTATTTTTAGTCACGTTAGTTTAAACAACATGAGAAAACGACACCATTTGGAAAGAAACAACTTTGAACATGCAGACAATATAGTTCTTTTTATTGTTCTTGCATTTCATCAATTTTCCATGAACATATTTGAGCTCTAGTCTTGCAAAACTAGTTTTGCAGCTTCGCACCAACCCTTTCAACAAATGCGCAGATAATAAGGAAGTGAAAATATGAGGAAAAGAAAAATATCCTTAAAAATAATAAAAAATAACATTCAAGTCAATGGCGAAAAGAAAACATATTTACAATGCAAACTATCAAGAGAAAAAACAAACAGATAAAAGTTTGCGGAAACGCATTTAGAATAAAAAGCAGCAAATAAAATCGATGTCTTTTGCATTTTGAAAACAATTTTGAAATCCGAGATCAAAGCCTCCTTTAGATTAACTTTAAAAGCTCTCCAACAAACTAGTTTACTTCTTAAAGTGCTTGGCAGCCGAATTTGGCGATCGATTCGCCTAACTAAACGGCAACCCATTGGTATTGTTTGCTGCCTTGTCAAGCGGCGCCATGTTTTTATTGGACAAGACGACTACTGAACTTTCATCGGAATTACAACGCTTTTTTTTTTTGGTTTGGACTTACCCCCTCTCACCCCTCCCCCTCCAATCGGTTGGCATTTCAAACTTTTTTCTTTATTTTTTTATTTGTATTTCTCCATTGCTTTTTGTTGCGTTCTTTGCTTGTTAGCTTTATCTCAGATGTTGAACATTGTATTCGTAAAAAGAAAACAAGGGCTTAGGCGAAAAAACATTCTTCTCAAAAAAGATCAAAACACGTTTGCTCTTTTAATCCTTTTCTATAAACACTAATTAATAAAAACGTAGAAAACAATGCACAGCACAATGACATCAATTAGTTCAAGCTGTGAATAAGAAGACCATTTCTTTTTTCTTTGGATTCTCTCATGCGTATCCATGCCCGTAACAAGTATGGAAACGTAAAAACCAAATTCCTGTTTTTCCCATTTTTTAAGGAATTTGTTTTTGTTTTCTTTCTTTCTCTATCTTTTTGGAATTTATTTCCCACTTTTTTTTGGAATGGAAAATCTCACGTTTGGAAGAACTTCTTAGTTTTAGAAATATAGTTTGAATATCGTAAAACTTTTCGCATCTCTCCTATATTTTATTGATTGCAGGCGACATAACCTTCACACTGTGTACATGGGTTATGATATGAAATATTCAAATCCAAATGTTTGTATTTGATCTATCTCGACACGGGTATCGTTATAGTCAAAAGAATTGCTTAATATTCTGAATGGAAACAATAAAAATTGTTTTTCTCATGTTACAGGAATTTCATAATCTTAATTCTAGAAAATTTAAAAACTACCCTGAAATTTTATTTTTAGAACGTCTCAGATGAATTTTTTTATTTTAATATGTGAAAATTGTTTTGTCTTCGTTTATATGAAAATATATAATTAATGAATTTATATGAAAAGTTATGTTAAATTTAGAATAAAAAAAGAAAGATAAACTTTGTTCGAGAAAAAAAAAAAAGTTTCGAGTTGTATGCCTCCAAGCAGTTTTATGAAAATTGGTTTAAATTTTAACCTTGTAAAAGATTGCATTGAATACAAGATATATCTGTGAAAGTAAAGCCCACTTTGTAATGAGAGGGTGGTTTTCTTTCAGATTCAAAAAAATGAAAAAAAAAAAAAAGATGGAGAGAGAGATTTTAACAAAATATAAACATAAATAATTAAAACGTTTTTGTTTGCTTTTGTCTTAAGTTTCGGAGAGAAAAAATACTTAAAAATAGTTTTTCAGTAAGTTCTTTCCATCAATTTCGAGAAAAGTACAAACAAATATATTGATCACAAGTTAAAAATTTTTGCAGTGGCACAATAAATAAATACATGAAGTAATTAATAAATAAAAATTGAGGAAGAATAGGTCAATACGTACTAACAAATTAGACTACATAGTGATAACTACAAAAAGAGGAAAATATATATTCTAATAATAACCTTATATCGCCCAAATATGCATGTTAAATTTCATACAAGTATTTCAGAGTTAAAGAGTTCTTTTTTCGGTGTAAAAAAGATGTGAGTATCAGGGTTTTAATGATTTACGTTTCTGCATCCAAAAAGCTCACCTCTTTTCGTTTCGACGAAGAGGCTCCTTGCAACTCAGAAACACGTGTAAGCAATTTGATTTCCATGTTTGTGCGTTATAAAGCCATTATTATTACTTTCATTTTCTGCAGAAAACGAAACATTTTATTCCAATGACACAAACATTTTTATACGCATGGTTCATACCAAGACCGTATTTAAGGGGTGGGTTTTTAGGGTTCAAACACCCTCCGAAATTTTTCGAACCTATTCTAAAAAATAATTTTCATGCTGAACAAATTTTGCTGAACAAATTATTATTATTTTATTGTTTATTTTCTTACTTATTTTCAACTTCATTTGAAACATGAAATCATCATTATTGAATAACTTTACAAATTAAGTGTTTCATCTGCAGCATTTATTTACATTGTAGTTATTGCAAGCATTATTTCTTACAGAAAAATACACCTTTTTTCTTCGAATTTTAATGCCATTACCAAAAGCATCAAAAAGCTTCAAGCTTGAAAGTGCCAACCTCTGTATTTAACACATTTTGTAAGTCTTAAAATAGAAATTTTAGAGGCATTACTTCGAATGCGCGTATACTAGTAAACGCATCATATACTAGTAAACGTCATACTAGTATACTAGTAAACGCTATTGAGTGATTAAAAGATATCGAATATTTAACAGGAGTGCAAAGTTAAGCAGTGTTCACATCAGATTTTTTCCCCTTCACTGAAAATATCCGTCCATTTAAAAAAAAATCATGTTAATACCCTTTAAGCCTCTATTGTAACAAAAATCAATAGAACATGGAACATGAAATTAAATTTTACTGATCATACCCATTATGAATAGAATAGAAATGTATTTGGTAAAACTCTCCCAGAAACAAGTCTGGTTACGGCCCTGGATCATACTCCGTAACTAAAACTGAAGAATTGCGAGATATTTTACTACTGTGTCGGGGGAAAAAAAAAAAAGAGAAATCGAGAAAAGAAAAATTTAGCTGAAAGGAAAAGCGTCATATTTCTTCCCAAAAGCACATCCGAGCAATATAAAAATCGCGAAAAAATGTCGCGATCAATACTTTTTTTTCGCTTTATCGAAACAAGGGTCAATCTCAATCTAGCTTTTCAAGTCCATTGTCCGGGCCGAGAAAACCATCCTGCCTTATCAGTAGATGGCGATTACCGATACCGGGAGCCCAATGGATGATGATACATCCCATCACTCCCCCTGTTGGTTCTCTACACAACTGAACTCCCGGAATCATCTATCAAAAAAAGAAAGGAAAAAAATCGCTCTCTCTCTCTTATCCCAATACGCTCTTCAAAGCGGAGAATATGGTTCTATTACTTAGAGTGAGAGATGAGTTTGGTGGAGAATTAAAGAGGGGAAAAAAAGTCTTGTGAAGCTGTGACAGAGGTGAGGGATTTTTATGCATGATTGAGTTGTGGATTTTATGTGGTGAATAATGTTGAGACTGAAAGTATTGAAAGTGCATTTTGAAAAGGAAATATTAATTGATAATTTTTTTCAGGAATATGAAAAAGAATATGTTATCGAGTTAAATTTACTAAATTATGAGCAATGATATGGGTTTTTAATTCATATAACTTCGGTAAAAATATATGTTAAGTGGTTAAGCAATATAAACAACTGATAATGCATCCCATGCATCCCTCTGTTGATTTTCTTCATAACTCCAGGAATGTTCTATAAAAATAAATAAATAAACAATAAAAATAAGTAAATGAATAAAATGAATGAATGAATAAATAAAAGGGGGAAAACCACTCTCATATCCCAATACGCTCTTCCAAGCGGAGTTTCACGTGTGGGTTTGTTTGTTTGTATGTATGTAACTCTGAATAAAAGATAAAATCCACGTTCTTTACAAACATAAAAGTAATATATTTAATACTATTATTAATACTAAAGGCTAAATTATATTACATGTTGATGTATTATAAGTGTATCAAAAAGCGTACTTTTTAGTTTTTTTATAAACTAATTTAAAGATTGTTACTTATAGAGAGACTGAGAGATGCGTTTGGTGAAGAATTAACCTTTTAACTGTCATGCCCGAGATAATCTCGGGCACAGCACTGGTGTTCGAAAATGTCAGGCCCGAGTATTACTCAGGGTAATTTTTTTTTTTTTTTTTTTTGAGTGCATCGTATTGTTATACCCGAATATATATCGGGAGACGTTTATTTCGGCTTCATCTCTTTGTCAAACTCGACTGTTTCTCGGGTTTGTGCTTGGAAAAGTGTTTCCAGTTATACCACACAAGACTGAATTACTGAAAGGTATTCACTTTTATTTATTTAATTTTTTTTTCATTTATTTATTTTTTTAGAAAATAATTATTTATTTTTTTTTTCATTTTTAGAAAATAATGCTCCACTAGAAGCGAACTTTACAACTGCCATGTTGAGTGGCAGCCGCCTCAAGTAAATATGCAGTGGCTACAAAAAATATTTTACCCATTGTGCTTCAAAATATCAATTTTTAACAACTAAGTATATTTTATTTTGTACTAAACATTTGATTTTTGCAATAAAAAAATTTGTTAATTTGTGCACCCAAATTATCAAAATAACTTGACAGTTAAAGGGTTAAAGTACATTTCAAAAATAAAACATTAATTGGTAACATTATAGAGCAATGAGAGCAAGATTTCTGCTAGTGCTACGAAGTTGAATTTAATAAACCCAAAATAATGGAATAGTTACCAATCGATAAAATGAGGAAAGAATACTGAGGTCAATTCATTTTGGAAAGGAAATAATTGGTAAAATTTTAGAGGAGTAAGAAGAAGATTGCTATGAGGGGGGGGGGGGTGACTGCTACAGTGGTACGGATTTGAATCTAATAAATTATGAAAAATGTAAAAGTTACTAATCCACAAATTTTTGGATAAACATTGATTGCAAATATTTAAAGTGCATTTTTGAAAGGAAATATTTATTGATATAATTTTAAAGGAATAAGAAAAATGCGGTTATGAATGCTACAGATTTGAATTTAATATGCTATTCACAATAGAATACTTATCAATTGCAAACTATGTAGAGAAATTTTGAGACTTAAAGTATTTAAAGTGCATTTTGAAAGAGAAATATAATTGACAAAATATTAGAGGAGTACGAAAAGGATTGCCTTGAACACTGCAGAGTTAAACTTAATAAGTTAAGCCCAACGGAATAGTTATCAATCGACAAAACTGGAGGGAGAATATTAAGATTAAAAGTGCATTTAGAAAATGAAACGTTAATGGAGCAAATTTTAGATGTAAAAGAAAAGGATTGTTATGCATGCTACCTATTTGATTTTAATAATGTGAAATTTAACCACGTCTTCGTGTGTTCAATATGAGTCCAGTAATTTCTGATCTTCTTAGGTAAAACCTTCCTCGCATTTACGCATGCGTCAGGTCTTCTCTGATCCTACCAAAATAGGGGTTGTTAGATAAGATAACAATAAGGGGAAGAATAATAAAAAGCATTTTGAGCCGTATCAAACAACGTGGAACGATGCTAATTTCAAATACATAGTTTAGTTGAATATGTCAAAAGGATAAAGCAAATGCAAGTTTTAAACTGAAAACTTCGCAAAGTTATCACCCACAACCCATCCACCCATTTTTTAAGTGGAACTGTTCGCGAGTGCTAGGCGCAGCTTTCATGGACAGACAGTACGACCAAAGACTCTGGTACGACAGCGTCCTCTTTACAACCAAGACGGCCTCAAGAATTTTGCAATGGTTAGATACACTGAAACATTATCATGGAGAAAAATAATTTGCAAATGAAAATAACATTCAACTTGAAGTCGTACTGTGGATAAGACAGCAGCTCACAAAATCATATGCAGTTGGAATTGGGGTTCCGATAAAATGATGGGCTAGGTGCCTTAATATTGCTGGAGATCAAGCTTGGAGTCAATTACGAGAAAATGTATTCGATTACGATTATGATTATGAGCATAAAAAATTGGAGATGACAATTACGATTGCGATTACAGGCCTCTGCCAAATCACAGTTACGATTTTAGCAACGATCAGATTATGTAAAAAATGTAATCGATTACGATTATTTCGATTTCGATTACACGTTTACAGCTTTGGGAGGAATATATATATATATATATATATATATATATATATATATATATATATATATATATATATATATATATATATATATATATATATATATATATATATATATATATATAGAGAGAGAGAGAGAGAGAGAGAGAGAGAGAGAGAGAGAGAGAGAGGATGACCCAGAAATTTTTGTTACGGGGGTGGGGGGTCAAGTTTTTTAGTGCACCTTATTAGTTAAGCTGAAGGAAAACGAAGCATGTAAAATTTAAACCTTCTTTAAAATATCATACAATATTGCACAGCAAGTAATGTATTTTGTAATGTTAAATTAACCATTTATTTGTTTTGGTCTGATTACACGATTACAAGGCTAAATTATGATTATCGGAAGAAATATAACAATTACAATTACATTAGAAATACTTGACTAACATTACGATCACATGATTACGAGTGTAACACTTCCAAATTATGATTGTGATTACGATTACAAAAAAATGTAATCGATTACGCAGATTACGATTACGTAATCGGCGAGATTATGTGAAAAATAAAAATTGTTTTTAAGCAATTGTCATGGTAAATTATTGCTTTATCAGCTTTGTTGACTTACTCATATTGTCAGAGAATAACATTATTATTATGTATAATATTTGAAAAAATATTACCGTGAAAGAGTCAGAAAAATGCAGAGAAAGAGAGAGAGAAATAATTAGAGATACAACAGTCGCTTGACAGCCCCTAAACTCAGTTATTTTATTTATTTATTAATTCCTTTTGAAGATTTAGTCTGTTTTTAAAGATACATTTTATTTTAATATTTCACAATATTTTTAAAGTAGTCAATTACTGTACATGTACAACACCATAGATGTGCAAGCATGGGCGCATTCAGCTTCTGGTTTAAGAGGAGTTCATTTTCGGAAAAGGAGGGTCAAAGTGCAATTTTTGTGCAAAAATGTCAGGTGTTTGAGGATTTTCTCGAAATATAAATCCGAAAAATGCAGTTTTAGACTATATTTGGTTGATTAAGGGAGGGAGGGATCACGAGGATCATGCAGAATTTCTAATAAATATGTGGCTATAAAATTGCCAAGTCGTGTTTAAATAAATCCTAGAAGACTCTAAACCTGTTTCTTCTTTGGAGTGTTTGCAATAGTTTGCAATACCATTTTTCTTTTGCTATTTAACACGCGAAAATATCCCAGCTTTATTACAGTGTAGAATTTCATGAGGCTGAGGATTGCAGAAACTTAACGTTAACTGCCGCTGTCAGGAGCTCGTCAGGCTGTCAACTGCTCGTTTAGGATCTGGCAGCTATGCCGAGTTGGCTTTGATGTTTCTGTTCTGTGTTGTGAGCTGTTATGCGTATTGTCCGTTTCTGTCTATATGTTTATGTGAAGTTTAATAAAGTGTTCGTTATATGCTCATATGTTGGAATTGGAGTCTGTTTCTGGCAGGTAGGAATTTTGAATGAACTTTAGTTATATATTTAACAAGGATAAACATTACAATGTAAAATTCTGTGAGTTAAAAAATGCTTTCTTTGCTCAGGACCCCCGTGAAGTCAAAATTGCGTTCTGTAAAAGGAGCATGTGCCGTTTGCTCCAGGGCGCCTATGGGTGCCAGTGCTCCATTTACTACAGCATAAACTTTTCTTGATTGCGACTATTATCACCAGTTTATTCTTAGCATAATAACGTACTTCACACGCAAAAAAAAAAGTGTCTTCTAGGTACCTATACCTCTTCTCCACACAAAACTTGGCGCCTACTCTCCCGAAGCAACAAGCTTATCTCCTTAAATCAGCGGCCTCCTTGCAGCCTCACTGACAAAACGGTTGCCTCGACTTCCCTTGAAAGCACTCTCAATCAAAAAAAGAAAAGTTCCCGTCCTCAGAAACAGAGGCCCTGGATTATGATTAGGATGCGCGGGGCCTAAACTTAATTAGCTCTGTTTACTTCACTCAAACCCGGGTGTTTTATCGCGTAAATTTGCTTTCCCTCTTCGTCGCAGCCGTCATGGATAGCTGCACCTTGTAATTCCGTTACAGCTGTAATAAGAATTTAAGAGCCACCAATTCGATTTGGGAAAACGAAACTTACATGCTTTTTAGTGGCTTGTCTTGAGGGAATCTTTCCCAAGTATTGAATTGGGGGTAATATGCATTTTGGATGCGTGGAGTATGTAATTGGAATAAAAGTTTTGTTCGAACATAATAGCAGAACATTCTAACAAAGTGACTCGATCGTCGCAGCAGATATTTGTTTATTCAAGTTTTAGATGGCTAATTCCCTCAAATGGGGCAACATTAATTGGGATGGATGTTTTAAAAGAAAATCAAACCAAACATAAAAATTCAGCCTATTTAAAAGTACGTAAAGTAATCTGTGAAGAAAAAAAAAGTGTAAGAAGTGAAAAACAGAATGAAATCGAATTTAACAAAATTAAAAAAAAAAAAAAAAAAATCAAGGTGGACTTCGTGGCAAAGAGTTGACAGTACAGGAATTTTTTGAAATTGAATAGGTTTTATTTAAACTTACCATGGCACTTTTTAAAATTAAAAAAAAAATTTTTCTAAAATATGTACTTTATAAATAAATGATAAACAAAAATAAGAGTTATTTTTATTAATTGTTTCATACAACAACAGCTACACGACTTCATAACTTCGTGCTTAAGTTTTCTTATCTTATGTTTCTCCACTAAACAATCTTTTGAAAATGTTGCCTCACAAGAAAACGTCCATTAACCCCACTGCAGGTCATATCAGATACACGGTAGTCATTCTTACTATTAAGGGAACTTAAGAATAGGTTATCTGTCATGGTTATAGATATACAGTCGACATTCGATATAACGACCATCTCCGTCCTACACAAAACGGTCTTTATAACGAATGGTCGTTATAAGACGTAGAACATAGAGTATATTGGGATACAGTTGGGGTTTTTTTACAGGTCGTTATATTAGGATGGTCTTTATAACGAGTGGTCGTTATAACGAGCGTCGACTGTATTATTATATCTTTACCGAGATTCTTGATTTTTTCAAATAAAATTCAAAATACCTAATGAATACATGAAATACACCGCCAGCTCGTCTAATTTTATGAAATTATTTAGTGAAAATTAAGAAAACAGAGAAAAATAATTAGTCACTCTGAAATAAAATTAGTAATCATTCTTAAAATCGAAATTGTGAAAGAAAAAAAAGTGACGCAGAAATTAGTAGCAGTAAGAATATTATTCATGACCACTAATTGGGTCTGCCGATTAATCGGTAATCGGCCAATTTTCTTATTGGTGCATCCCTAGATAAGACAGCAGATACTGTAGCTTCATCCGCATTAGGAATAATCAGTCTGCCTTTGACAGTAACCGAACTAGAGGCAAAAATCCTATTATAGAAATTAAAAGTGCTAAACAAACTGGAAGCTTAAGTAAAAATAGTACACCAGTTACAGTTCAACTAGTGAATTGAAAACAAAGTGCAGGCAGCAGGCATTAAGTAGTAAAACACCGCCCCTAATTTTTGCCTCCAGGCTTGGTTACTATCTAAGCCAAACTGATGTTTCCTAATGAGGATGAAACTGTAGTATCTGGATGACATTTCCGAGCTGACGGTGTGTTTCATATAGTTCAGTCGTAACCCTAGCATAGGCTCGGTAATTTACTACTTAATTCCTTATAAATATTCTTTATGAAATAATTCTTTGATTATATGAGCATGAATAATATCAGGCTTTGCATTTGAAGCTTAATTTAACAAAAAATATATATCTATGATTTCACCACGTTATTTTCATCAAGCTACAAGTTCCTGATTCCCCAAGCGCATAACATTTTACTAAGTGAGAGCTAGTACAACGTGAGAAAAGTAAACAGTGTAAAATCGAAGAAATCAAGCAAATAGTTCGACGTAGCTCTTAAAATTTCATCAAGTTAGATGGTGATGATCCATAAAAATAAACCCAAGGAAAATTAAATTCAACGAAATACTTTTCGGAAATGATAAACTGCAAATTCAAAATTTTATCATGATACAGGAAATGCAACACATCTCCTTAAACACAGACAACCATTACTTACACCCCTATTTCTTTCCCGGAATCCAGCAAGGCTATTCAAATGTTCTTCTGTCAAGCGATATTTATTCATTTCTAGAAAAGCGTAGAGCAAACGCAGCCTTTCTGTAGAAGCCGCAAGTGCTTTTCGCCAAGTTTCAATTTCCCAAATGTTGCAGAGTGCCATTTGGACACGTCTTCTTGATCTATTACGGAAAATACGATTTAGGTGGGTAGGATAGTGGCAACCAAGAATTCTATTTCAGGAAGTAGTCCCTTTTTTTCTTATTATGGAGCAGAAAAAAAAATCGATTTCACTTTCTGGAATAAAATGTACGATCGAATTTACCATAAGAATGTTTTTATGAGTTTGGAAATGTAAACGACAAACGCACAACCAAAATCTTTTTTAATATGCCGAACTGCTAACAGGGGCGGATATAGAAATGTTCCAAGGGAGGGGCGATTGATTTTTTTTCTCTTACTTGCCCATTTTTTTCGCTATGCATCCTTGTTAACACATGCTAATGTTTTGGGTTTCCATTTCGAAAAATTTCCAGATCACAGCCCCGAATCCCCGCACCCTTTCTCTTAATATCATCAAAGATCAACTAAAATTGCCTTTTTTGAACTTCAAAATCTAAAAACTACTGAAGAAGAGTCCTTCAAGGGAGGAGCGATCGCCCACATCCCCCCTCCCTTGTATCCGCCCTTGACTGTTAAACAGATGCGTCATACATACCGATGAAAGATTCGGTTTCATTATATTTATTTTGTAATAGTGTAAAGTAAAATAATCAGAAAATTATGAAAACAAACAGGGGTCCGCGATACTGTAATGATAAAACGCAAAAAAAAGCTTAAATTGCAGGACGAGTAATAACATTTTTGTTTCAAACGAAAGCAAAACACAGGGAATAAAAGAGTTCTTGTTTACGTACACGCAGGCAGCAGCAAACCCCCCAGGACCGCCGACTTTAACACATTTTTGACACCTGATGGAATTTTTCATAGATTTTTACTTCCATAGTGCAAAATAATAATGTTTCGGAATGAAAACTGGGCAAGAGCTCTGAAAATATTTAGAAGAATTATTAAACAAATTTAAAGAAAGGGAAGAAACACTTAGAAATATATTAGAAAAAAAATGCATCAAATCAAGGTTCTGTTTGCGCGAGGGGGGGGGGGGGAGGGGTGGCAGTCTACAAAGGTTAGTAAATTTTAAGAGGGGGTCCGTGAAGGTCTGAACTTCGGGAACCTCTGCAATACAGAATAAGCTGATATAAAACACGTTCACAAGCTGACATAAGTAAAATCAAGCAAAAAGCAATGGCAACTGGTGGGATTGTTTTCGTAGTTATGTTGATGTTGGGGGGATAAGGTTTTCTCCGGATATATTTCGGGATTGAAATCCGAAACCTGTGTGATCAATAGTTGCTGAACAGTATACATAGTAAAAAGTAAGTAATAAAAATCAATCGCCCCTTACAAGAAAAATTTCTTGATCCGTCCTTGCTCCCTAAAGGATGCTTATGTCTTGGCGGTTCTTCGTACTTGCAACATTGCCGCCACTGATCATACAGTCGAACCCGCTTAATGGGATAGCCATTTTTCCACGAAAAAATATTCTAATAAGCGGGATATTCCATTATCCGGGATGAAAATAATGCATTTCAATGGTTTAGTACATTGAAAACGTATTACATTAAGCGGGAAATTCCTTTAAGCGATATTCTAATAAGCGGGCTCGACTGTATTTTTATTACATTGTGGGATAAGTAAAGCTGTATGTTGGGGTTTTAATGGTATCTTTTGCATTTTTAGCACACACGTTAACAGTAATTTGAGAAAATTCAAGCGTGTCAAATATTGCATGAAGTATATGACTCCCATTAATATGTAATTTTTATTTAGCAATGAATCTTAAACATAGAAACTAACATTTATTCTAAGAAAGTCTCAGTAAGGAAGTCATAAATCAACCTAAAGTTTATAACCTTTTGCATTCTCTTATTAGCACTTATTTATCAATCAAGCACACCTTCAAAAATATTCTGTCTCGCATTTGAAAGAGCTATCAGCAAGATGGTGTTCTTCATTTCATTTAAGAATCACCGAAACTATTTAATCGAGCCGAAGAATCCCACCCCTCCGCTAACAGACACGAAAATACATACATTTTCATTTAACAGCGGATCCGGGAGAGAGAGAAAATTTGTTTACCGGATATTCATCCGGGCAGACTTTTCTGCTCAGTGTCTCTGAGGATATCGTTTTCAGAGGGGGGCACTAATTTGTCTTCGTCCCGCGTAAACATGCACCCGGCGTGCCCTTTCCAGCTAGGGAAAGGGATTTTTCGTAGGGGAAAAGTGCAGAAATCGATTTTCTTTTCACCATCTAATCTTGTCGTTCACTTGAGGGTAAGATGGGAAGGTAAAAGGGGTTTATGGAGAGAGTAAATTCCAGATTCTATCTTTCGCGCAGAGATACATGTTGCCGCTTGCTTTCTTAGGGGCTTGAGCATAAAGTAACTAAGAGTTAAAAGATCTGAAGCGTGCTGTTGATTCAAAGCAAATATTTACGTGAAGCTAAAAACCAATTATTAAGTTAGACTTTGTTGAATGCGTAGTTATTGCCACCAAAGCTTAAATAACATTTAAGGTGATGTCTTTAGTTTCAAACCTACTGTAATTTGTTAAAAAATTATTAAATTGTTGCATCTTAATAGTAGTTCATTGGTAATGCAAGTAGTTGGGACCAGAAGCTTCAAGGTAGCAGTTTCAATCTGATGATGATGTTGTTTATGGAAATGATGAGATGGATCAGTTGTTGTGATGTAGGTCTTAACTTACCAATTAGTTTGATATCCACTTCTCTGCTTCACTTTTTATATTGAAAAAAGTGAGGCAACTCTTACTTTCAAGAATGAGTCCCAGATTACACTTTTATACGTACTTGAGAAAGAAAAGATACTTCTCTAACTACGGTGATGCTTATGTAAAATACAAGCAACCGAAATTGTACACGCTGAATTCGCTTGATTAGGGAAATATCGCGCCAAAGGGGTCAATGAAAAAAAAAAAACTAAGAAAAAACCGCTGAACATTTCAGTTAATGGGGGCTAAAGATGTATTAATAAGGTTGTTGTGACCACACATTTTGTTGAGGGCTGACTAGAGTAAATTCAATACGTTTGACAAAGTCTGGAAGTTACATTTAGAAGCAAGAACTCTCAACATGCGAGTAGTTGGAAATTTTGAATAGTCGAGTCAGTTTGACGACACTAGTGATTATTAAAGATATTTTTACGCAATCATAGCTAAAATGTTCAATATTTAGCGACTATCCCAGTAAAATTTTTTTCTGCATTGATTGACAACAGACTAAAAGTGTATTTTAAATGTTACTCCTCCCACTTTAACCCATGTATGCCCAAGTTTTTTTAAAACAATTTTTTTAATTTTTAGTTGCTTAAAACTCTTACTTGGGATGGTTTACATACATTTTAGGCTTAAAATAGTTCGCCGTTGCCATATTTATTAAGTTATTAAATGTACAGTTTATGGGATATTTTCCAGATATGTGAGCAAAATACGACCTTACTTGACTTTACTTTTGCAAAATAACATTACGGAAGGCATCTGTGATCAATTTTGAGCAAATCATCTTAAAATAGTTTAATTTTATGAAAAATAAGTTCGCAAAAAAAACTTATTTTCTGTGGTTACCCATGCTGGATCGTTGCTTGAATGATTTGTCTGAAAATAGCTGTCAATAAATAAACTCTAATGTCCAACTAGTGGTTCTATCTGGTTTTCTCAAGCAGAAGGACTATTTAGGTTGTGAAAAACAGCTTTAGTAAAATGATATACCCATTATAGATTTTTGTATGTAGTAACTAACAAGCGTCCAGTTTTTAGGCTACTGGGCATAAATGGGTTGAGGTACTAATGTATGAGTATTAATGTTCCTCTTACGTGTTTCATTTAATTTTTGTGGTTCCAAATGCAGATTTTGGAAGCAAAAAAAAAAAAAAATATCGCCTTTGTTTACATCGGTATTCTCTGTGTTTACCACACTTTTATAGGTGTAGGAAAGTCTAAATGGTTATGCATTTAAAAATAATGCTTCTAACTCGCGTGAGCTTCTAACTTTTTTGTGCATGTTGAGTTATTAAAAACATCAATTATCTAACTGACGTAAAAGGAAGTAGTATGGAGTTCGCGTCAGATTATTTTTTCTTAGTTCGCTTTTCAAAATACTGAGGAATTCCAATTAATTTAAAGCACAATTTAAGTAAAATAATAATTGCAAATACTTGAAAAAAAATTCCCAAAAATAAGGTTAAAAAGACCAATAGGAATTATTAGTATCATAAAAATTTTGCAGTATTGTAGACAAATAAATAAAAAGTGTAAAAGTATGCTTGAGAATATTGTTGCAAATAAATTTGATAATTTTACAAAAAGTTTTGCCACAATAAAACATTTGAAATATCATGCGAGCAGTTTTAGGTGCAAAGAAAATTGTGTAACTTGTTTTAAAATGCAATTTTTGGCAGCAACCTGACTAAATACTTGTCAAAAATTATTCTAGGATTGTTTTTTTCCTGGTAAACTACAGAAAAAAGAAATAGCATACTTACTCCTTTAGTTGCAACAAAAAGTCTGCTTCATTATATCGAAATCAACCGAAGAGCAATTATTTTTGTATTACAGTAGAATAGATGTTGTATTTCACATGTACATTATATTTCTACAGCAAAAATAAACAATTAAAACTATACTTGTGAAGTGATAAAATAAGAGTACTGACTCCAGCAAAAAAATCAGCTATCGAAAGTATAGTAAGTTCTGTGATGCGTCCAAAGTGTGATTATGGACATTTTATAATTTTATAGAATATTCTAGTGAAGAAGTTTCTAATGGCTTTTATATTTTTAAACTTGGTAAAATAAAAGACAATTTTTCTGAACTTTTTTTTTTCTTTCTAACTTGTTTCCCCAACATCATATTTTTAATTTTCTGCGAAAATAAAGAGTATTTATCATCAACCATTTGCTTGCCAATGAAGTTCAAAGATTAGAATTTTATCATGGGTTTAATATTTTATTTCAGAAATGAAAAATAAAACTTTTAAAGAGTAAATACGAACGGAAAAATACCGAACAATTTTAATACATTTGAAGAAATACCAAACTCATAAATGCTCTTAAAGCTAAATAATAGATAAACTTATCATTCTTAATCGTTCGTGAGGAAAACGAAATTGTTTTGCTTATAATATACTTAAACCATGAAAATAACAACAATTGAAAAGTTATTCGAAAAGATTTAGATCTCCATCAAGTATTAAACTTTAAGTTCAACGCACGAAAGTAACCTTATTCAAAAATTCAAATCACTAATTATTTGAGAGTCCAATTCGAAACAAACTCATTTGATTAAAAATAAGCTAAATTTTAAAAAGAACACTTACACCACTTCTGCGCTCAGATAAAACAAGAATAATGTCTTAGTGGGTGGTCGAAGATTCATTTTAAAATTCTTATCCCGCGTTATTTCGCTTCCACTCCTCCTCCTACTTAAAGATATTCTTTCTTGGCTGATTTTGAAGCTGTGAAACTACCGACATTATTCTTTGTCGCCTTCTAATGGCGAAAGTTAGAGAAGAAACTACTTCAAAGCTCCTTTTTTTGTGTGCTTGGATATGAATCATAAATACCAGATCTTGGACAAAAGTTGGTTTCGTGTTCTGTTTTATTTATAAAAGGAAATGACCCGGGAAAATTAGAGGAAGGAGAGAATAAACAAACGCCTCAAATAGCGCACAGGTCTATGTGATTAATAATTGTTATTGAGCTGGGTAATGGAGAATTATGCGCCATTTGTATGCGACTCAGTTTCTTGCAAATATGAAATGCGTTTAAACCAAGATGTATTTTCGATTTTAGTGTTACTTTTTATGACTGCAAGTATCAAGTTAGATATTTAAAATATATATGAAGTAAGAAATATCATAGCTTAAGCTTGATGAACTAACTTATTTGTGCAATTGGATGAGCTAACTTATACGTAAAATACTGCTTTAAAAATTCAGTTTGTCTTTTTTTTTTTTGATGTGCAAATTGGTTATAATTAGAGTTACGAATTCAAAACTCTCCAATGCAAAAACTACTGCTAAGCATGACTTGATATTTAACCAGAACAGTCGCGAGGCAGATGGATGTTGTTGGGAGATGGAATTTTTTTCCCCAAAATGTGCCGATAGATTTAGCTGTGAAGGGTAATTTAAGGGGAAAAGCCTACTAAAGGAATTCGTTAAACACGGAAATGTTGTTAGTCGAAAAGAAACAATAGAAAAAAAACACTGACCGAAAAAATTACTTATTCCGAAGAGTGACGAAATATTGTGGCAAAATAAAAGGCGGAGCTCAATGGAACACACACTTTACTGACGATTAAATCATAAGTTGCTCATTTTGTCCTCCGCTTCGTCGACTATTAGTTGGACTCCAACTCGACTACGTTCATATTCCACGCTGATGAGAGCATAATAAGCTCGAAACAGCTGTCCATGGATCGAAATAGCCGAGTTGGCGGTATATTGCATGTCCCACATTATTTAAATCGTTTAGAATCAAAACCAGTTACACCCATTTCTCAAAATCCACAGGTCTGAAGGCGGAACTATGCATCTAAAGGGTTTTGACTTAAAACCATTACTTTATATTTATTTTTTTGTTGAGATTTAGTGGATTTTGATCCATTGTTTTTAAGCTATTGGCAAGGTTTTCAACATATAGTTTTACAATTAAATTATTTTTCATAAAAAGTGGACTCAACAAGTTTTGATCCACTTGTTTGTCTAACAATGTTTGAACGAATTTGTGCTGATGAGCAGCTTACGAGGTTACAACGATGCCGATGCCCTGAAACAAGATCCACTAGGGCTACGGCTGATGCTACTGTCCGATCTTCTTACGTAAAACCTACCGCGTATTTACGCATGCGTCAGGTCTCCTCTAATCTTACCAAAATATGGGTGTCAGTTCAGATAACATTAAGGGGAAGAATAATATGAAGCATTTTGAGCCGCATCAAACAACGTAGAACGGTGCTAATTTTAAATACATAGTTTAGTCGAATATGTCAAAAGGATATAGCAAATGCAAGTTTTAATTTGAAAACGTCGGAAAGTTATCGTTCACAATCCATTTACACTTTTTTAAGTGGAACAGTTCGCGAGTGCTAGGCGTGATTTTCAAGGACGGGCAATATGTTTCCAGTGCTCATTTCACACGTTAGCAAATGCATCCTCAACAACAATGATATTTGACGACAGTATCTATCAGCACAATTTGGAACCATCCCCCCCCCCCTCATCGCCTAAGAATATTTGATGATCACACGACAGTTTTAGTGAAGTATCAAGTATTCTGACCAGTTTTTTTTTTAATTAGAGCCTTTTAAAATCGTAACTTTAGTTATAATCATCCTGTATTTCATGAAAAATGAATTGATCAATTTTCGTATTAATTAAAATAAGTTTACCTGGATGTTTTTGCTGCAAAAAAAATTATCAGTTAGCAAAACTGTTTAAGATTCAAACAAAAGTAATGAACCTGATCGTGAAGGATTTTTTTTTCTTTTAACTGCCATAAAAACAATTTACTCATGACAGATATCATTTAAAAACTAACTGAATATTATTGAATGCGCTGAAAATAATTCCAGAGAGATACAGTTTCATATCACGCAACGGTAAAAAAAACTATATTTTAGCAGAATAAGAAACGAAAATTTTGCAAACGCAATTCCTAGAAAATATTGCTATATGTTTTTCAAAATCAATGAATTATTCAGATTATGATGACATTTTGAATAAATCTCTAGACACCTTAATCCACAGTCAACGCTATAGTGAAATTAAATTTTAAGGCAGACTCCACTGCGTACGGTACTTTCGGGCAAATGAAAACAATACGCTTTAATTCCCAACAGTAGAAACATTTAAATTTTCCGAACGTTTGAAAAACGTTTTCACAAGGGATGTTACGGAGATAAAAATGCCTGAAGAGATAAACTGATGACGGAGAGATTTTCACTTTTAAAACTGAGCTTTTAATCTTATTAATGAAGATTTTACAAATCTGTAAAAGGAAGATTTGTTAAATAAAAGTATCATCAGGGATGCATGTTTTCAACGATTTTCAGTGTTTATTGTTAAGTACACAAATGAAGCTTTCATGCAAAAACTGCAAAACATATTCATTTGGAAAATTTATATGATTACCCTAATAAATAATTATCTATACATACAAGCATATAGTATGTATATGCGAGTGTTACGATGCCAGAAAAACTAGAAAAATATATACATTATAAAGGCGTTAAATACTTACATGCTTTAATTGCAAAACAGCAGCGGAAAAAAATACAAGAGTGAAAAAAAGTTCCCTCTCTCTCTCTTTCTGTAAGTGTAAATTCACTTCACACACACATAAGTACATTTATAAATAAGTGAAGGGTAAAATGAAACACGATTTACATTTTTATAAATACCTATAATTTCTGTAAACTTCCAAATTATCACGAGAACTTAATATAATTATTTAAATTAAGCTGTAACTTGCAAAAAAGTAAATAATTAAATAAAGCTATTAACTTTCCTGTCATAAGAAATACAAGTGAATGGTAATGTGGAACAGGCAATAGGCGGTGATTTAAATAATACTTTTTCTGTACAAAGGAAGGTCTGCAAAATACCAGCAACATGTGGTCGTGAATTATTCTGCTGACGAATAGTGTTTCGTAGGGCTTGAATAACAGTGTCTTAAGACTATGAAATCGTAACGGCCTCTCGTCTAACTATTATCAATGTGAACAAGCTAACTGAGAAATATGTCCATCACTCGCTCCCTAATCCACAACTTTGGCAAATTTTGCGATGTCGATTGCATGTTGGCAATGTGCGTTCTCTACTTTGTAGCCAAATACTGATGAAAGAGTCACGATGTTGTACACTAAGTCGAGATTCGTCTGAAAACATGTTGTCATGATCGCCACCCCTACGTCCAGAACTATATTTTTAAGGCGTATTTCTTTTTTTCAATGTGTGTTATACATGCGTTGAAAATCTCTCTCATCCCTCTTTCTCTCTCTCTCTCTACACACACACACACACACAGATTATATATACAGGGTGTCCACTCCAATCGTGGACCAATAGCTAATTTCTAAACCGTTAGAGATAAGCATATAATTTATTTAGGAAAAAATCTCCAATTTATGAAAGGAATTTTGGGTCTATTCAATGTTTTTCAAAAAATCAAATTTTGAAAGAGTTACGAAATTTAAATTTTTATACAACCCCCCAGTCCTATCAATCATATTTAGTAAAACATTCTTGACACTGTAACGTTTAAAACTAAAAAAAAATCACTGTTCTACGACAAAAATTGACCGAGTTATGACGTTTTGAAAAATCAAGATTTTGAATGATTTCGCATACGGTCCCTTAAGCGATCTCTCGATGACGTCATGAAATAATGCAAATATATATATATATATATATAATATGCAATATATATATATAATTTATGACAATGGAAAAAAAACAATCCCACGTTTGGAACAAGCAATTGACTTGGGGCATTTTTCCTCATATTTCGGTGGGATGGTCAAGTGACTGCTGTCGCTCTTTCAGATTGTTTATGGCGTTTTGCCAAGATAAGAGCATTCCTTATTTGTTTAAGTAGAGATTTTTATTTGAATGCGTTTTGTCCCCATCTAATGCTACCCACTTAAAGAAGTAAAAGGGGAAAATCACAATCAGTGTGTTTTGTTTCGAAAAATACTTTTTGCGGATCATTTGAAGTAGTTGGATTGAGGAAAAGTGGACTAACCCGCTTAAGCTGCGGGATGGGAGAGAGTCGTTATGATAAATAAATATAATTTTATTTTGAGTCATTGATGATAAAAGGACTTGATCTTAGGAAATAACATAAGTTACTTCATTTCTTTTTACTCTGAAAACTATATTTTAGCTGCAGTTCTGCCCATGGCGCTAAGTGTCCCATGATTAAATAGCTTCTCACTGAAAAAAATGTTACGGAGCATTTAACAATATGGATACTCTTTAATACGAATTTGCTCGTCACAATGCAGATGACTTCTTCTTTTCTATAAGAAAGTAGTTTAACAGCATAAAAGAAAAATAACATGCTATTTTAAGGACAAAATCATACATCAGTTTAGAAACACACGTTGTAAAAGATAACACACCTTTCACTATGTGTACGGAGTGTTGGTATCGGAATAACAGAGTTCCGAGTCCTGTGCCTGAAGCCTTTAAAATTGCCTACCGAAATACATGTGGAATACAAGTTCAAAAAAACCAGTTTGTTGAAGCGTCCTGGAATCAGTGTCTAACAGTTGCCTTGGGTACAGGGTACTGGAGACAGTGCCTCCTATTCAGTAGTATACGGAAAACGCGGAGGTTAGTTATTATTTGCGATTACTTGCCGCGGTATTTAAACCCGATAAGCCAAATGTAACGGTGGGTTCGCTGATATTTGGGGTCTAAGTGCTCTTTCAGTTTAGGAAAAGCTGTGTACTCGTAGCTTAAAATAGTAATTTTAAAAGTTAAATGTCAAAAAAGTTAACATGTTAATTTCAAGGCTGAGCTTAAGCAAGCGTAGAATTGCAGTTAATGGGTCTTTGAAACTTCTCAAGCTTTGCATAATCCAGGTTTTTAAGGCTTGCATCGATTTGCTTTTTTTTTCAGCATACACACTTGTTTGATGAATATTTACAAAAGATGTCAGCGTCATTTCGACATTCAAAGAAAACATTGGGCGAAATGTGCAATGCCTTAAAATTATGCAAAATATTCAAAACATCAACTGCAAGGACTGCACCGAAACTGCAGTCAATCTATGGACTGCAGTTTCGTGCTTTTTGGCATTCATCAGCAGGGAATAGGAATTAAACGAGCCAGAGGCAAAAATCCTCTTATAGAGCAAAGAGAGCAACCAAAAACTGGTAGCTAATGTTAAAATTAGAACACCAGCGAACGACCGCATTTGGTACGGTACAACTCGTAAATTTTGAGGCAAGATCGGGTATAAAGCAGTAAGTAGCCGCCCCTAATTAAAGTTAGTTTTGATCAAAGTTTCCGCCTTGAGATAAGTGGAGTTATCTAAAGCTCTGAATTCAAAACATCCATTTGGAGTACAAAACCAAAATCGAAGCAAAATCAGCGTTTTGCAATCGAAGCCCGAAAAGCCACAGCGTACGTAATTGAAATTAGAACTTTTGTGCGTAGACATCTTATGCGCAAACAAATAACACCGAAAGCTCTCGGGAAATCATTCCCTAATCCAGGCAAAACAACATCAGGAGGAGCAGCCGCATCGAAGCGATACACCGAACAAATTCGGTTCGCTTGACCCCCGCAAAAACCCGAAGAGGCATTAATGGTGGATATTCATCCTCAGCCGCCATTATCGAGCGCCGAGAGCAATTCCTATACAAAGGCACCCGAAACAACGAGGAATGGTATTACCTAAGCGAGTTATTTTGTGAAGGATTCACAGGCCAAAGATTGATTCCCAGATTCGGCGAGATCAATTTCTCGATTTGTTGTCAAGACGAAAGACAGCATCGACCAAAATAAAGACTAATCACTTCTTTCGTGTGGACCATCCACCGCAATTTGGCTGCTTCTCTTTTTTTTTTTTTTGGTCTAGAAAGAAAAAGTCATTTTCTTAAGAAAAAAAAAACGGGGAAATCATAACGGCTTATCGTCAGTTATTTAATGGGTTTTGATAAAGAGACAGATGTAATGTTCGCTTTTAATATCTCATGCATCACGTTACATGCATACGTAGCTATGATTTTTTCTCAAGGCGTAAAACTACTCCTGTTTAGAATTGCATGCACACTCGGGTCAATGAACCTTTTTTTTGAAGAGGTGCTGCTAGAAATAAATCACCTCCTGTTTAGAAGAATGAAATGCATTATTAGTAAATTTCAGTCTATCTTATCAAAATTTTGTTCATATTAAAAAATTCAGAAAGAACATTTATGAATCGTAATATGTTAAAAGTTATACCATGACATGTATAGCAATAATTTAAAAAAAATCTAGCAGTAAGAAATGTGTGCACTATTGAAAACTAATATTTAAAAAAGTAAAATCCCTTTCATTTTAAAGGAGACAAAATGAAAAGAATATTGTATATAAGAATTCATTTAAGCACATCTATTCTTCCATGTGAATAAAACAGAAAATGCATAACTATCACATCAAAGCATTTAAACTTACATATTAAAATAAAAACATGCAAATAACATCTAATCCAAAAGAAGTTACAAAGGAAAAATAAAACAAATAAATAAAACAAATGAATGTCCCCCCCCCCCAAAGAAAAGCAATAATAATATTTTTTTAACGGGGAATGAATAAAATAAATGAATTCGTACAGCGTTTGTTTTTTACTTTATCGAAAACAGCGAAATATTATACAATATAAAATTCGAGAGAGATATATTTTGTGCACGATGCATTACATCACGTGGGTGCGATTTATAGATCGCAAAGACAATAGATTTTTGAGGTATACGCAGGGACGTAACTAGGCTATTTTTGAACAGGGGCAAGACTTCGCTTCGGCGCCCCTCCCCCTTATTAAAATAAAATATTTGTCAAAAAAAAAAAAAAAAATGAAACGCCAACGTCTGGAGCGTCATATAAGGGTATATTACAACGTATATTAGGTCGAAAAATCGTGTAAAAAGAGAGTTCTATCTTTATTCAGTTTATCTCAAGTTTTTAAGTAATTTTTGTTTTGAAATTCAGAAAAAGAATAAAAGAAATGCTTCCGATTGTTTAAAAAAAAAATCATAAATTAACTAAATACCAAATGAGTAACTGTTTTCTTTTTCATGTTGAATATTGTATTTAATACGTTTGAAAATTACTTGAAATGAAAGAAATTTTAAAAGCCTTAAATATTTTGTGAATCAAAAATACTTTCATCAATTTAATTTTAAAAAATTCTTAAGTTAAAAAATCTAAATTTTTCATTTAAACTATCCAATATTCAGCATTAAAAGAAGTGTACAGTAAAATTTTAAGAAACTTAGAAATCCTAAACTTGACTGTGTAAGAAAAGGAACGAGAGCATTTAAAAAAAAAAATGTGAATTGTTGAATAAATGTTAAAAAAAAGCATTTGTTTATTAAATAATTTACGAAACATCACACATTGTGGCTGAAAAAATTCTGTACAATTTATTTTTTTAAAACCAGAATGTAAATTTGAAATTTAGTTAGTTGAACCTTTAATTAACGCGATAATTTCCAGGAACAAAAAATTTCCCCTCTTAAAAAATTTCCCACGCTTTTTCCACATTAAAAGACATTTCTTTAACTTTCTGCCTGTGCCTGCATTGAGCTTTTTTAGGGAGAGCTGGCTTTTATTTATTTGTTTCTTTTTTTTTTAATAATGAAAAAAAAATTACTGCAGTTACTTATCCAGTTCAGCGCCCCTAAAATCTAGCGCCCGGGTCACGAGCCCCGTCTGCCCCCCTCTAGTTACGTCCCTGGGTATACGTCAGACTTTGGGTTAAACTCAGATCAATAAGCAATCTTGATCGCTTAAAAAAAAGAAAGAAAAGAAAAACATGATTATGTAACATTCCATCGATATCAGATTCACCCATGTTATAAATAACAAAAACTCAATTTAATAAGCGAATCAAGTATTAAAAACTACAAAACGAGTTTCACGTTGAAGGAGATACGTATCAATTTCATTACAGCTTCTCCTTGAGAAATTTTATATTTGAGTTAAAAATAACGTCATCCAAGTTAATGCTAGTATGTCACGATAAGGTTAAGGGACGTTAAAAATAGAAATAATGGTTGTTTTCAGTTGAGCATTGCAAGAAAATGGTCAGATATTTGGTACCGTGAAAGGTTGAAATAAAGAGTTTTTATGAAGGAGGGATTTAGAAGAAATAAAGGTAGATTTTAATTAACTATTAACTCATTCCCATTCAGGAAAATCTTCAACTTCAGGGCAGTCTTAATGGTGCTTTAAAAGATTTATTTTATTCTTTCATTTTTAATTCATACATATAATAAAATAAAATGCCTGTATGTTTGTTTGTTTGTGGTGCGCGTATTTTAAAACCTAATGGCTATAGCAACATGAAATTTAGTGTTCAGAGTATTTGTTTCTGACGTTGCCAACCTCATCACCTAATTTTAATGAATTAGAACAATTTATTTAATGTTTCACGTAATGATTAACGCTTTTTACCACACAGACCCAGAGCTAATTGTTTCGTCTTTTTTAGTGTGTTGAGTAAAATACACACCTTTATACATATAGTAAAATAAAATGTTTGTGTAAAGGAAAACAATTTTTATACGTTCGCCATTTTTTCGAGTTGCCACCAAAGACGGCTTTTTCGGTTAAAAAAGTTGAATATCATTAAAAGTGAATTGTGCAAAATGCGAACCATCTAGCCGATAAATAAGGCTACTTCTTAAATAACTATTTAAAACTATGAATCCAACTAATTTCTAAAATACTTTGTGGCAATGGAAAATACTGTTATTTTATTGTGAAAGGAATTAGAAACCTCAAACTATTCACGTGTGTATGTACTCAAAATCTTCCTTTACGTCAGAAATACATACTTTCTGAATGGTTTAACAAAAATATAACAACAGAAGTTATATGTATTGTCTGGTATTGAAAGATGAAGAATGTGATTTGTTTGAATTTCTTTGTCAACATATCAGTCACTGATAGTTAAATACATTGTTGCAACATTTCCCCTTGGGCTTGAAGTGGAAATGTGGAAAGAGTAAAGTTATATAGATATGTAAAGTTAGAACTTGTATTTATTGTAAATTTCAAACAACTATTTCTATTTAAATAGGAGAAGTTTAAAGGCAATGTAACATGAAAATCGGCTCCTAGTGGCTGTTATCATGCGAATTTGTGAGACAAATATTTTTGGATAACATTCACATTTATTCCTAACCAGCAAAAACTTAAATCAGTCACTCAATTACTTTTAAAATATTAACAAAAGTGATAAATGGGGTGCTTTAAGATATTGTTGCCAACGTAAAAATAATTTTAAATACTTTATTTGTATAATTCATACTTTCAAAACATTTTGGCTTCCAATTTTGACCGTCCGCAGACCACGGTCCGCAATTACCGACTGCTGGTCTAGGGCAGGGTTTCTCAACAAGAGTCGTAGGAAAACACAAGGGGAGAGGGCACGAGAAAAAATATGAAAATAAGGGAGCCATGAGCTGAATGAAATGAGCAGTGATTGAATTATTAAAAACTGGCATTTTTTTTAGATGAAGGGAAATTTTCTATTTATTTTCATTAAATCTGTTTTACAAATATTTGAATCAGAAACTAGTTATGTATCTTAAACAAAATCACAAAAAGCACAAAACGAGTATAAGTTTTCCCCCTATCAAACAGCAAGTGAATGTTTTAAATACATTTAAAAATGATCCCAGACATGTAGTTTGGAATCTCACCCTTATCTTTTGCATTAGGTGCAAAAACCTAATATTTACAGAGCAAATATACAACTAAGGGAAAACCGCCTATTTTGGACCACTGCTTAAATTGTACCTCGGGCTTAAAATCTAGTACGGAGATCTGTGCTACACTTTAACAGTAGAAATATAAATTTTTAGGAATAAAATCAATGTGTATGAAGTTTCACCAGTCTTCGAACTATTTAGCGTGAGTTAGGGCTTGATTTGTGTTGAAAATGTGCGAAATCTTATTTTGTGGACTTGTTTCTAGAAGGATAACT
Source organism: Uloborus plumipes (assembly GCA_038373865.1). Classification (NCBI taxonomy): domain Eukaryota; kingdom Metazoa; phylum Arthropoda; class Arachnida; order Araneae; family Uloboridae; genus Uloborus; species Uloborus plumipes. Next base: position 86,981 of record JAXGGA010000603.1, read on the forward strand.
CAAAAACTTGAGAATTGCTGTAAAATGTTGTTACAGTATTATAATCTGTGTTTAATAAGGATTGCATTGATGTATTTATGTGCCGAATTGTGATAATTTTTGACAGAGCAATGAGCTGAAGAATAAAAAATGGCGTGTTTTCCTTTATTGGACCGAAAAATTTTTCCTATATTGGACCGGTGGTCCAATTTAAGAATATGATTCTAACTAAGACTTTTTATTAATCGTAGCATAAAATAAATGACTCGTCTTATTTAATAGCGTAGTTAAAATAATTTTAAGCATACTTTAACACCTATTCACAATCTTCATTTAAACTTTTTTATCAAGCACATTTTTATCAAGTAGAAGCTGCAACTTCTTAAAATGTATATTTTTTTTCTCTTCATCCATTAAGCTGCAGTTTCAGGTTGTGAAACATATTTATTAACTTAAATAAAACAAATGCTGGTTTACTTAGAGAAAAATATGAAATTCTTCGATATTTTCAAAACGATTTTAAAAGGAAACAATTTATATGATACTAAAATGTTCAATGTAGATGAAGCCGTTTTTTTTAATTGTCCAAAAGCCCAAAAATATATTGACATATAGAGATAAACACCATGTAAAAGCAGTAATGAGTGGTGAACGTGGTAGAAATACACTGGTTATTTGCTACATGAGTGTAACAGAATCGCAAGCTCCCCATGCTTATTTTCAAAAGATTACGTTCCATGTATGAACTTATCGTAAAAGCTTCCCTGGTGAGCAATATGCTTGTTTAAAAAAAAGGTTGGACCCCAAACGATGGTTCCCACAATTTATGCAACATTTCATCAAACCTGTTAATCCAAGCAATGTAAAAAGAATGTCTTTCTATTAATGGATAGTCACAGCACTTACATAAAGAACATTGATGCAATAAACTTGGCTAACGAGAACGATATAATAATAATTTCTCTTTAAGCACATCATACACGTAGATATGGTCTTTATTCAGTCTCTACATATTTTAATCGAGCATGTGATACATGGATGCGAGAAGATCTAATGAGATCCATTATCTAGTATCGCGCAGGAAAACTGTTTGGTAACTCTTATGGGCAAACCGCAATCAAGGCCATGGCAAAAGCTGGTGAGTTGATTCTAACAGGAGTTTAGCCTGTTAATTAACATGTGTTTAATGACATTGATTTGGCTGCAGCAGAATTAGAGGCAAGTAGTCCAGATAAAACTACTCAAAGTGAACACTGAACAGGTTACATGTTTAGTGTAAGTTGTACACCAGGTACAAGAACTACGACTTAAATTAGTACAAGTTCTGTAGAATCGGCGAATAGTTCTCATCAAAACATGATTGTCTACTCTAACTATGATTTTGTAAAGCCGGCTCACATATCACCTTTGCCTAAAAAATAGAAGGAATAAAAAGGAAGGCTATCTCAGCAATCATTCTAACGCCGCATAAAAGAGGCATAGAGCAGAAAAAGTCACACAAGAAGAAGCAAGAAACTGCACAAAACAATATGATTGCAATATTTGTCATAGAGATGAATTGTAAAACAGGATTAAGTGTATGAAATGCCATCGGCGAGTTTATCAACACTGCCTAAGTGAGGCCGAAGCCAAAGAAATTCTGTTGCAAATCCTGGAAAAAAGCTGTATAGTTCAAATATAAATTATTCTATGATTTCTTCGTACGGTCCAATTTAGGAAGCGCATGGTTCAATTTAGGGACATATATTCCTAAATTGGACTTTTGCAACTTTTTATAACATAATTTTTTAAAAAATAATTTTCATATTTTCAGAAAATATAAGCTTCTAGGGCGGTTCCTGATTAAATTTAGCTTACGATGTCCTATTTTGCATTTCTGTTTTACTTCACATTGAGCGACACAGGCCTCCTGTTCTTAGGGGGTCCAATATAGGCGGTCTTCCCCTACTTACATGACTTAATTTTCACAGACGAAGAAGAGCGAAACAAGTGATTTAATGTAACTTGTTCCTTTAAGGCAAAAACAATTGAATTTGTCGTTTTCATGTTACTATCTTATCATATTGTGTGTGTGTGTGCGTGTATTTTTAAATCTTCATATAATTTACCTAAAATGTATGCTTTTTCTTTTGTAAAAAAGAAATTAACTAATTTTTTCAGATAATTGTTCTAATAATTGTTGAAAAAGTATGTCTGAACTAATTTAAAGCACAAGGCAAAGGGGCGAGAGAGAGAGAGAGAGAGAAATACTTTAATGTTTAAATCGTTGTTAATAAATAGGAAAGTAAACTCATTTACTTGTAAAGCAATTAATTTACTTAGTAATTAGAAGCAATTTTTATCGTACGCTTAACACATCATATTATTCTAGAACACTTACAAACTGAAATCTTTAACCCCTAACGTATTAAAGTTTTCATCCAGTCTTAGAATAATTATGTCACGTAATAATATACGTTATTCTCCAACAGCATTTCTAATACCAGTCTGCAAGTCACTGAAATTCTCAATCAGTTTGTTTTTAGGTAATTCTTACCCTTTTACAGTAGCAATTGTTTTGATGTTTCGCAATTGATCTGCTTCGATGTTAATAAAATCAACAGGCAGTGTGGATTTTCTATGTATGGCAAATTAAACAAGCTCCTGAAAATTTCTTGAATTGACAGCACTCATACAAATCGACATAAATCAGTATTTATACATTATATAGTACACGAGAGGATCTATGATATAGTTCTTTGTTGATAAGGAGTCCACAAGCTAGAAAAGTTGAGAAATACCTGCCTAGAGGATTATTGCTAACTTATAAAAGGGTAAAATGGAAACCGTATTTAAGAAGTCATGTAGCACCCTAGCACCATAAATTGGATTTTAGGGCATGGAATTAGTTTCAGTATGTCTCTCAGTCTCTCAAAAAATATTCAAAATTTTGATGACCGAAGATCTTCTAGACATCGTACAACTTCATAAAATTGCAACTTAATATTTGAGTGAGTCATTTTTAGTTTGCAATGTGAAAAAATGTATTTTTTAAATGTATTTTGCTTTTCCTCAAACAGTGATCGCCGCTTATATGAATCGCAATAAAGCGGCTAATATAATAAAGCTGGATGTTGCTTTGTTTTTGACGATTTGATTTATTGAAGTGGTTGATTCAATAAACCACCGATTCAATTAACCGGCGTAAAATGTATCATGCTTCATAAAGAGCCCCAAGTAGCATTTCAAATTCAATCACTTACTCCGGATCTGATTTATTTAAAACGAGTCCCTTGAGGGGCTAAAAAGGAGCATAACCTACACCAGCACGAATTTAATTTTTACTCACAGAAAAGTCATTCTCTATAATCACTTTTCACTAAGAAACCAGAACAAGCAGCAGATAAGACTCCTTCATTATCTCCTGTGCCTCGATCGCCCATCTTCCACGGAACGAACCATCGAGAAAAAGGGGGAGCATAAATAAGTAAATAAATAAGTGAAGGGAGCGCGTAGGGAAAGGAGAAAAAAATATATATACCGCCACTTTGACAAATTCTCCTACTACGTTCCAATTCAAATCTTCCGCGATGCAATCCTTTCTCTCTCTTTTCGCCAAGATTCCCTTCCAGCACACCCCCTTTTTTTCGTTTTTTTGAAAAAAGAAAAAAAAAGAAAAACTGATCGATACGGGGGTGGAGGAGAAGAGAGCAGCGAGCGGATGAAAGGAGGAGGAATGATGAAAAAAAGAGAAATCCAAGAGGGGAGGCGGGGGATTTTTCGAAGCGTCGTGTGTGTTTTTTCTCGTCAAGAAATTTATGTCAAAAACTCAAAGCCATTTTTATTTTATTCTTTAAAGGATGGGTTTGGATCTTTGGGCGTCTTTTCTGTTACAACTGAGCTTCTGGTCGCTCTTGCTCGTTCAGTCTATAGCCGTCGATATGCACCTTCACTCGTTTTGAGGCGCATCGAAAATAACAGTTCACTTCGGTTTGTTTTATTTAATGGAGCAGATCGTTAGCTATTAGGTATCACTTGAGAACAAGTACAAATAAAGATTAATTCACTAATCATATGCATTATTTCTCAGGGGTGTTTTTTGTGGGCACGCTGTAACTTCCTATAAATTTCGTCTTACTGCATAAATAAAGTATCGTTTTAAAGATGTTTTTCACTGCTACCGACGAAAAATAAACACACGATTCGTGTTTTGTCTGTTTTGCGAAAAATTACACTTAAATAAATCTTTTCGATTGGTCTGTTCTGTTAAACGGTGAAGTCTTGCTTACATTGTAAAAGGGCACACTTGTGTAGCCATCAGAGGAGAGTAATAGCGATAAAAATAATTTCGCTGCGGAAAAAATAATCAGTTTTGTCTAAAAATAAAAGTTAATCTTTAAATGCATTTATCAATGTTAAAATGCTCATTGTACATTTTTAATTTTTAAATGCCGCGCTCGAGCATTTGTCAATGTCAAATATTCCGTTTTACCTCTAGTCAAAACAAACGTTTATTCCATACTACTTGGTATACTGCTTGCCACATTTCCATTGATGCCGAATTTACTCCAGGTACACACTGTATTGGGAGAAATAAATGATGAGAGTGGGTTCAAACGTAAAGCAACATCAGCTGCGCGAGGACTTCGCACAGCTGATGCAATTTTTGCGGAGTTAAGCCTTTGCCAAAAACGCGGAGGTTGCAGGAATAAAGGAGACGATTTCATCATCAAAGAACGATACCAACGATTCTGTGTTTCGGTAAAGAGTTTCACAAAATTATACAGCTTTCTAACAGACAGTTGTCGTGCAAATTACTTTCAAACTTCTAGATTCTGCCACGCGGTGAGAACAAACCAGCAAACACACCTTAAAAAAACAATATTAATAAAACAAAAAAAGAGCGGATGAACCATCATAAGAACGTAAGAAAGCAAAAAAACAAAACAAAAAACAGTTACTACAGTACAGATCTTCACAAGGAATATATATTGAATTCCTTGCCATTTAAAAGAACCTAAAATGTTTTTCCACAACAATATTCAGCATTCAGAAATGGGCCATTCCATATGACAGAACGGGGCATTTGAAGTTGTCTTTTCAGAAGGTTTTGTTCTATAAATGCAAAAAAAAAAGTGATCAATTTTTTTTGGTAGCAACAGCAATGATTTCTCATAAAAGTTACATGGAAAGTTAAAGTTAGAAGTTTTAAAGAAAACAATTCAAGGAAAAGCGATAAAATGCCTGTGACGAAATTAACTCATATGACTCAAATCACATTACAGGCATTTGATTAATCATGACTCACTCATTTTTTTAATTGTATCAACATTTAATTTTCTATGCAATTATCATGACAAATATTTACTGTTGCTACCAACAAAAAAAATGCCTCGTTTTGTTTTTTCTTCCTTGTATCTGTGGAACAATACCCACTGAACCAACTACTTCAAATATCCCGTTCTGTCACATAGAATGGCTCAAATTACTTACAACAACACGGGCTCCAGTTAAAAAATAGAGTGGGGAATATTGACAATAACCCTTACTTTATGGGTTGAAAATGCCTTATTATTTTGAAGATGAATTAAGAAAAAAATTGTCATAGCCACCTATTTATGACAAGAAAAAATTACTTAAAATATTTCTGCCCTCTTTCGCTTTTAACTGATCTTCCTGATTAATTTCAGCCTAAAAAGGGAAGCAAGCAGGCCTGAAAAAGTGGACACCAACAACAGTTTCCATAGAAATGACACGGTGACTTGTCTTTAAATACGATTTTGTTATCCACAACTATAACTTTCGTGCTAAATATTGGAAGCAATCTACCTAAGTGGCACAATATAATGAGCTAAGGTCACTGGTTGGTTCAAATTATTTAGCAGTGAATGACATTTTTTGATGATGCCATTTATCAAGAAATTCATTTTGTGTAGTGTCTTTATTTTCAGCAAAAATTGCTATTTTGTGACAAAATGTTACTCTGGATATCATGGAAGAAAAAAATATTAATATAGTTTGTGGGGAGAACCTACTGAATTTTTAACTGAACATTTTCATAGTCATAGTTATTTTGCTGATTATGAAAAGAGGTAGTTCGGCAAAACTGTACCTAATATCAATCAATGTCTCATCAATTCAAACTTTTGTAAATGACAGTTAAAGGCAGAAATCGTCCAGGCATAGTTATATCCAGGGAAAATTAAAACATAGTTCTTATATAGAGGAGCACTGAATCAGGGTATCTAAGTTTTCCCAACTTTCCCGTGTTTGAGATTTATACTACAGTCGAACTCGTTTATAACGAGCTCGGATATAATGAGAACTCGGATTTAACGAGGGAAATCAGAATATTTGGTTGGATCAATGTTAAGTCTAAGGAACAGAATTCGTTTCTAACCAGCAAGACCCGGTTTTAACGAGCAATTTCTTCTGTCTCGCAGTCTTTTTTTCTCATCTTTCTAGTCTTATTCCTGTCTTATCTTCTTTTCTTTTTTTTTCTCCTGCGGTTCAATACTTTTGTCTGAAAAATTCCACCAGCATTCCAGTGTCATTAAATAAAGAACAGTATAAAATTAAATTAATTTATGTAATTAAAGTAAGTATTAGTTAAATTATACGTGAACTCAATTATTTGACCTCCCAAGCCCCCACCCCTTCTGATGGCACGCCGGCCGTAAGGACCCGTTTATTACGAGCACTCGGATTTAACGACCAACATGTTACGGTCCCTTCGTGCTCGTTATAAGCGAGTTCGACTGTATTGAAATTGAGCAGAACCTCATTAATTTTTACAAAAAGAGATACAGGTCGTCCGAATTAATGAAAGTGTGGATAAAACAAAATCCCCTATAAATTGAACCAAGGTACATGAACAAACTCGATAAGCAGTAAATTGTGTTTTGAATACAGGTTAACGAAATATAAAACTGCGTAACTGAAAATTACAAAAATAAATTTCAAAAATACGAAATACGGTTTACAAAAATACATTATTTCGCTAACTCAACTTTAATTTACACAGTATGTATTTCTAAATGGCAGTTCGGACAAAGTGAAGAGTCCAGTCTAATGAGAGTACACTCTATAGTCTTATAGCATACAATGGTATATTTCAATGGCTTTAGTCCCGAGCCGCCGGGAACAAACGAAAAGCAATTAGGTAGCAGTACAGCGGATATTTGTTCATACTCGGTGGACCTGATGAAGTCTAAGTAATTAGGTATGTAACACTTATGAGACTTTTTGGGCAGTTATTGATATTTTTTTTAAATAAAGTATTATTTTCAATTCCTAAATTAAATTCGATGTGCATGAATGAAATAGAATTTAAATCTAGCATTTAAAAGGTGCATGATTTTTTTTTTTTCATCCTGTCCCTATACACCATACCATGTCCTACTTGAAACCTTGCAATTAATTAGACCCCCACCATCAGACTCAGCTCCTTTGGTATTTATAAAAGCCGTGTTTTAAAAAATTGTCAGGAAAAAACAAGACCGTATCGCAGACTCTTGCTGGAAGGCAAAAAAAAAAAAAATCTTGAAATTCAATTGTTTATTAAACAGGTATTAATATTTAGAAATTAAATGATAACAATTTTTGAATCGGTAAATTAAAGCTAAGAATACAGACATGCACGTAATAATTTCAATAACCATCTATTTTTTGATGAAGCTTTTAAAGAACATCAAAGCTTGCACCAAAGAATAAAGATCAAGGAAAAAAATCAGATAAGAAATAAAAGTTGACCGAAAATAAATTACATACTTTAATAAGTGTGAAACAAGAATTAGTACACCCAAAACTCGATCATCACTTCTAGGTGTGAGTTTGAATAAAAGGGAAAAGCGATTAACTGTGATTAATACCCAGCTGCTCATTCATTAATGCCTGAGGGGAGTGGACATTATAATTTAAATGACTCGCGAGCCAAACAAAAATGAAAAACACCAGCGAAAAATTAGGGGAAGCCGTCGCAAGGACACTACCCGATAACAGGCTCTGTTAAACAACTTCGAAGAAGAAAAAAGGCGGGAAAAAATCGCTTCAGATATAAAGACAGTGTGGGAAGGGACCGTATAAGAATAAAAAGGAATTGTCTCCGGAATGGGATGTACATAGACAGGTTGTAGTATTGATTTCCCGAATCCATCGATAGTCAACCGGATCACGGGAAGAACAACTAAAACAAAAGTTTCCATCTCATATGCAGCCGTTAAGTGAAGGGATTGCTTAAAAATTACGGAACAAAAGGACGCTCAGATTAGTGAGAGGTGAAATAAAATTTCAGATAAAAAAAATATTTTAATGATAAGGTAGAAGATCGAATACTATGGGGGAGTGAGTGGAAAGGATATCGGACTTGTGGGATCGGAAGACTTGGGTTCCATGTTTTATCTCTTCAGTATCTGATAAGGTGTTTTGGTGGTCATCGTTTCTTAAATAAAGGTGCCTTTAGTTTGTCCTCAAATCTATATGCAGGGTATCTGCTCAACCTGCACTTTTCAAATCCATGACTTTCCCTGACTTTCCATGACTTTTGCGAACAATTTTCCATGACTTAAGATTTTAACTATTTCATTTGAAGCTGACATCAAAATAGAGCGTAAATATCAATACAGGGTGTAAGGCAGCGTACCTTTGCTTTTCGAAAATATTTTTTTTTTTCGGCGATGCAAATTAATCTAAACCAAAGCTAAAAAAAGACCTTAACTAAATATATCTGAAACAGATTATGTGCAACAATTTATTGATTCAAAAAAAAAAAAAAAAAAGAGTACAAGGATTTAGCAGCATTTAAAAGCCAAAACAACTTATTACCCCCCAAAGCAGAAGTATGAAAGTGTGAAATTCAAATTAAATAAATGCGTCACATGCTCTATTGTTTCGCTATATTGTCAGTCAGGTGACAAAGTCCACGCACATGTACAGTTACAGAAAATTCGCCGCTCATGGGTTTCAACGTTGAGTATTCATCTGATTGGTCAACACAATGCAACTTGTTTGAAACTGTTATTGACTAATCAGATTGCACCCAATACAAGGTTCCTCCACTATCTTAAAAATAAAATTCAAGTACTTTTTAAGGAGGTTTAAAAATTTTCCAGGAATAACTTCTAAGGAAGGGTCTGCACAAAAATCAAGATTAATTTCAAAAGTGATGTAAATGTTGATGAACAGTACTGATTCTTTACAGATTTAAAATGAAAAACCTAAAAAACGTGAAATGTTTTTCATCAATATGAAAAAGAAAATTTTAGGGAAAGGTACATCGGAAGGAATACTTTGGCTTACTCAAGTGTAAATTCAAAGGAACGGTAAAAATGGTAGACACCAACATTTTCTATTTATTCAAGAATAAAAACAATCAGACAACAAATCTTTTTTTTTTATGGAGAAAATTTATAATTTCAGAATAAGACACGGAAATAATGTGATCACCCTATTTTGCCAGTCTGTGCATGCAAAATGTATACTATCCCCCCCCCCTTTATTTTCTCTTCCCCCCTCCAAAAAAAAATGGTGATTTTTTCTTTTGAAATTACAGCGTTTACTCGATTTTTTCGAACTCGAGGAAAAACATGCCTGTATTTTGTGTTTAAAGAAAACAAATGAAAAGTCAAGGAAGCACTTTTTCTTTAAAAGTTCGGTGTTTTCTTAAAAACTATTAGAAACCAATAAATTGGAAGAGCTAAAATTTGAGTTCAAAAATAAATAAATTATTAAAATAAAATGAACAATGAGAATATTTAACGTAGCACAACATAAAAATAGCTTCAGAGCATCAAAAGAATTGAAGTATTTACAGGATGCAAAAGGATTGAAGTCTTGACAATGGCACGCCATTTTCGGCGAAACACGTGTTCAATGTCAACCAAAAAAAAAAAAAACTATAAAAAACCCATTACACGCGTATTTCTATCCCTGGTATTTCTAAAAAAATGATCATGGAAGCAAAAAATTCGAAAAATAATTTTAATCCACCAGACAAATCTAAATTTTGTTGAAAGAAAATCATTAAGATCCTAGTAAAAAAGTAATTTTCAGAAAAGCTCATGTTTAACTTGTTAAAGATATTCTATTGCACAAAAATCCAATCCTGATTACTCTATTTTTAAATTGTTTTAAAAGTAAAGAGAAACGAAAACGCGGCACTTAACCGCGAACTTTCCAACGATTGCCGATTATGCACAAAAATAAAACTTCTCGGGTCATGTTTTTTTTTTTATTTTTTTTATTTATTTTTTTTTTTAAATTTTCGTCTGAAAAAAACAGCTCCCGATTTCGAAATCCCGACGATTGCCGATTTTTCAATGGACAAAATTTGCAGGAGCACGATCGTGAACGTTCGAAGATCGCCGATTTTTCGACACATTTTCTACGAAAAATAATACTTTTGGCGTTTTCAAGGACATTTCAAAATTTTCAAGGACTTTCCAGGGCCCTTGAAAGACCAAATGAAATTCAAGGACTTTTCAAAGTCGCGGGAACCTTGCAATAACGAAGTAGAATGACGATCGAGATCGGGAGAAATAACAACCGGTCCAGAGCGCTAAAATCCATGATAAACAGTCAGTTTCCATGACTTTTGGACATTTTTCGCTGAAATCCATGACTTTCCATGACCAATTTCGATCATATATGAAATCCATGACTTTCCCTGACTTTCCATAACTTTCCAGGTGCGCGGACACCCTGTATATGTTTCGTTTTCTGTTTCAACATATGAAACATAAGATGCGTCTTTTCATGCTTCTGTGCTGTTTGAAATTTTGCTCGTTAATGTCCAAGTTTTTGAAAACTGCACTGGCACCAGGCAAATTGCACTGGTCAAAAAGTCCCCCCCCCCCCAAAAAAAAAAAGAATTGGGATGCCACTTTAAAATGCAGAGCTATTTCTTTCGGATGCTCTTCAGGCAAGTTTAACTCTATTATTAATTCTTCCACAATGCTCCCCCTTCATCGCAATGGCTTGTCTTGGATAAATATAGCTGCACACAATTTCTAAATCATTAATATTAGTGGTGACCTTGATATGGATAAGTTAGAAATGGTGCATATATATGTACGTGCGCATTTTATAGTATGTATGCTTTTCACCCGTCACAACAAGTTTTCAATTCTTTAAAAGATATAACTGCATTTTTTTGAAAACTTGCACTGTGGATTCATTAGACCAAATATTTTCATGTACAACTGCGTTTTAATAAGCAAACAATGTTGTCAATGCATCTAAACCACTAAGTGAATTTTAAGATAACTCGCGCCGTTTGTAACCTATGGGAAAGGGGAAAAAACAACAAGCCTACTAAAGGAAAGAAATAGAATTCAGCAATTACTTTAATTTTTCAAAACCACTTTAATGCCAAGCGTAATATCATATTCCCAAAGATGGAAGATTTCAATGCGAAACCCATTTCCTAGCAGCTACCACTCCTGCAAAACATGAATAATGAATGGCTATGACTCAATAATGACACGGTACCCAAGTCATTCCAAGTTGCCTTCACACCAAATAATTATACTCTCAAAATAATGCCTACCCACAAACAGCGCAATTAAGCTGAGGATCGGCTGTTGCTTTGTTAATGATTCTCACGCGTAAAACAATCCAAAGAAAAGGAACCACATCTACGATTTACGTGGATATGAAACAAAAGCTGGCCAACAACAACTGTAAAAGTATGTCAAGCTTTTTGGCTTGCTTCAAGGACAACTGGCGCAGACAAGAAAACGGGACATATTATTCGACACTTTGTCATGGTCATCCGAATCGACATTAGATCACGCTGTTGGATGATATTTCATCAAATGTCCTTGTAAGCGCAGCAGAGGATATTTGCTTTCATTCTCGGATGCATTGAGGAAGACCTTTTCCTGTTTGTCACCTATCCTTTTAAGGAAAGCTTTTGTGTTTTTCGTCTGCGAAACACTCATCGAAGCATGTATGGACTGTGATATTCATTAAAATGCTCTTCAGATTACATACTTGTTGAAGTGACTTAACTTAAAACTAAGGCTCGACCGATGGCATTTTTTGGCCGATGGGCCGATGCCGATTGTTGGCCGATTGTTCAAAGTCGGCCGATGGCCGATGGCCGATTTTTTCCCTCTTCCATCGGCCGATGGCCGATGCCGATGGCCGATGGAAAAAAATCAAACAATTGAAAAAAAAATGCTTTTTATAAGAGATTTGATGGGTCATATATTCATTTCATTCTACTTCTTTTTCAGTCATTCAGATTTTCGCCTAAATTTCTATTATACTAGCAATCGACAAAAACTGAGTCAGTGAAAAAGTAGTAAGTTGAGAAATCAGTCGTTCGCGTTTTAAGCATTTTCTAGGACCAAAAAAATATTCAGTACATTGTAGAAACCTATGCAAGCTATAGCAGGGTCGGGATACCGGCGCGAATTGGCGCACAAAAGTTTTAAAGAGCTGCGAATCAGCGATCGTCGAAAGTTCACTATTTAAGTGCACTTATCAAAAAAGAAAATCCTCAAAAGTTTCTTCTTCGCATAATCAGCGGTCGAGAGTCAGCTTTTATGTCAAACATTTGGAAAAAAAAAAGAAAGAACAGTGCAAAAATTTTCATACAGCGCAAAATTGGAGATCGCGGAGTTTTGCGAACGGAAGCCGTTCTTTTTACGCAAAATTTCGGAAAAAAAAATGTGCAGAAAATTTCCTCTAGCGTATAGTCGGCGATCGTCGAAAATTCCCGGTTGGGCGCCGCTTTTTCTCTCTCATTTTCACTTAATTACTTCCTTTTACGTAGTAAAGGAAGTATTGTGATCACGAAAAAAATTTCACTCAAATTTCGGTCTAAATTTTGACTTTGCTCACCCCTGAATGAATGTCGCGTGGTTTTTTCGACCTGTCAGCACGTGCATATGTACCTAACAACATACAAACAGCCGAAAAATCAATTTCGACCACCCTCGAGTAAATTACGACGAGTTTTCTCGTGACGTCTGTATGTACGTATGTGCGGATGTATGTGCGTATGTGGCTAGCATAACTCAATAACTATATGCCGTAGAAACTTCTAGCTTGGTATGTAGGCTCTGAGGGGGGTCTAGTTGTGCACCTCCCCTTGTGATTGCATTCGAATGTTCCCAAAGGGGTCTTTCACCCCTTTTTTGGGGTAAATCAATGTTAATTTCAATACAGACTCAAGTGATATGAATTGGCGCCACCACTTGGCGACATGTCGCCAAGCTTTTGGTTGCCTAGTTTTTGACGCCAACTTGGCGACATATCGCCAAGTTGACGACAAATTTGGTGAAATAATTATTTTGTGAATTTGGGTTCAACTTGGCGCTATTGGCGATATTTTGCGAAAAATTCACTAAATGAAATTAAAATCAGCAATATTTAGAAAAATAACCATTGTAAAATATTTTTTGCATTGTTTCGTGGTAGATTAGGGGAGTAAATATTTGAGTTGTTACCTTGTTCACTCCAAGCACTTTTTTTAACACTTAAGGCAACTACTAAGAAATTTACACGTAAAAGGAAGTAGTGTGGGGTCCATACCAGATTTTTTTTAAGACCATTCAACAGTAGGACAATTTAAGGAATGAATTAGTAAAGTAATAGAAATCAATAGTTTATACATTAATCACGTGCTTATCTGGAAACTACTTTTTAACCATCATCTCAATCGTTTTAATTCTGGAAAATTTTGATTTGTTTTGTGGATTAAAATTTATTTTCGGAACGTTTTATTTCCACGATAGTTGTTTTTAAGCACATGCACAATGAATTTCGTGTGAGTAAAAGGTTTTCTTTTCTTTTCTTTTTTTTTTTTTTTTTTTTGCCTGTTATTCCAACATTGAGCATGTGCTTCGCCGAAAATGGCGTACAGTTGATGAGACTTCAATCCTTTTGCATCCTTTAAATATTTTAATTATTTCGATATTCTGGAATTATTTTGAAAAAATACTACTTCAAATGAACTCATTTAAATTTTTGTTTCATTAATTATTAATTTTTTGTCTCAAATTTTAGCTACTTCCAATTTATTGATTTTGAATCATTTTTAGGAAAATAACAAGCTTGTTTAACTTTTGATTCGTTTTAACAAAAAATACAATTGATAAAATATGTTTTCTTATTTCAGTAAAAAAAAAAAATCCTGCTCTAAATCAAACAGCTAAGGGTTAGAATGTTTTTCCTGGGAGTGAAAAAACGCCATAAAAACTATAGTAGTAAAAAAGATTTGGCTATTCTTTCTTTCAAAAAAAAAAAAAAAAAAACAAGAAAAGCGTAGGATACAGTTTGTAACCGCAGAATAACACTATGGCAAATGAGGGGGATCACATAATATCCTTGTCTTTCATTGATATAAGTTTCTTCGTTAAGCAAAAGATTTATTGAAAAAAAATAATTTGTCTTAATTATTTTTATTGTTAAAAAAAATGGAATCCATCTGCTGGTTCAATCCAAGTTTGCTAGTTCAATTGTTGGTCCAGTAGGTTCATTTCTCACAAATAGTCATTCAATATTTTTATGTATAAGTTACTGTCTAACATTTTTTCGATAAACCTCCGTCGAATCTGCGTACGCGCCAAGTCTCTTCTGACTTTCTCGAAATAGGGGGAAATGCAACGAGGAAGTAGCAAGCGAACAAAAGCTGAAGGCATCTTTCAGTGCGCATCCTAAACCTATCTCCCCTTTTTCGAATGGAAGCGTTCGGGGCTGCCAGGCGCACAATACGCAAACAGACAGTAAGATTTCGTTTAAAATTTTCTGAAGAATTCAATTTACAATTTCGTCTATTTTTACAGTTAAGTAAAGTGAACATGTTTATTACATTTTTTCAGCCATGTCATAATTTTTATAAAAATAACTGACAATGTAAATATGATGGTAAGTTAGGGGCCGTCGACATATTTGCAATTCGAATTTTTCAATGAAAATATCTCATAGAAAATCATAGAACAGTGGAGAAAAATGCGTTGGCAGCTGAATTATGATTTTAATAGAAAGATAAGGTAAAAGAGAGGAACGTCGGGGCTGATTTAAAGGATTTCAATAAAAGGGCACGCTAGCATTTAAAAGTGAAAGAAAAGTAAAATGATATGAGTTCAGTTCAAGTGAGATATGGTAAATAATGCGCGCAATAAAAGTATCGTAGTGAATGATGGAAATGGTACATATTTATTATAATTCTGCATTTTTTATATGTTAAATTTAAAATAGTATAATCCTCCCTAATAGCGGATACCTCCTAATAACGGACAAAATTTCCGTTTCCGTGACTGTCCGTCAGTCGGAGGAATTACTGTAATTCTAAAAACTCTCATCAAAGTGACCACTCGGAAAGTCTGCTGCAGGTTTGGAGTAATTGCCGATTACGTAATCGTAATCCGAGTAATCAATTAAATTTTTTTATAATCAAAATCATAATTATAATTTGGAACTGAGACACTCGTAATCGTGTAATCGTAATTTTAATCAAGTATTTCTCGTGTAATCGTAATTGTAACCTTTTCTTCAATATTTAGCCTTGTAATCGTGCAGTTTGACTTTTTTTTTTCAAAATATTTTCACCTATAATTTTATTTTAGTTTATGCTTTATATTTTAATGCCCATATTATTTTTCTCAATAGGTATACAAAATAAGGAAAAGTTGTGTATTTATAGATTTTTTAAACATTTTTTCATGCTTAAAAAATGTTAAAATTTACTTGAAGGTTTTATAAAAATTTAGTTTAAGAATTTTATTTTAAAGAATTTTATAGTTCCAATATTGATTACATGTAGACAATTTATAAATTGTCAATTTTTATTTTTCGTGATAGTAAATTTTTTACCAACATAAATAGATAGTTAATTTTGCGGAAGATAATCAAAATATTAACTTGCTGTTCAATACTGTATGATATTTTAAAGGAAGTTTGAATTCTACAGGCTTCGTTTTCCTGCCACTTAACTAAAAAGGTGCATTGAAACTTGAGCCCCCTATCAACAATTTCTGGATCCTCCTCTGTATATATATATATAATATATATTCCCCCCAAAGCTGTAATCGTGTAATCGAAATCGCAATCGGCATATAATAATCGTAATCAATGACATTTTTTTACATAATCTAACCGTTGACTGTAATCGCAGTTGCGAGTTGACAGAGGACTAATCGTAATCGTAATCTCCAATTTTTCATGTTCGTAATCGTAATCGTAATTGATTACATTTTTTCGTAATTGACTCCAAGCCTGGTCTGCTGTGTTGTGAAAATTTCGGTATCTGTCCGATTCGGAAAATTCCAAAACCCAGAGCTGTATTGGTCCCGTTGCTGCCCGATTTCAAGCCACATGGTGAACGTACTTTCAATTGTGAAATAAAAAATAGATAAGATAGAATTCCCTCTTTTGAAATTTTTTTTTTAAACATCGGCCAAGCATCGGCATTTAGATGTTTTCGAGGCCGATGGGCCGATGTTTTTCCTAAGTTAGCATCGGCGGCCGATGCCGATGGCCGATGGAAAAAATTTCAACCATCGGCGCCGATGCATCGGCCTGGCCGATGCATCGGTCGAGCCTTACTTAAAACACGTATTTAAGTTTACCTTTTGATGGAAATTAACAGCCAGACCAGCATTTAATAGACGTCATAATAGGTTTTTAAATTAATCTTGATTTCAGGGCTGCACTTTCTCAGGAAATATTTTTAAATAAATAAAAGAATTTATTTTTATATTTATTTTCACATATTTATTCTATAGACAAGTACTGGAAAGAATTCAAGCATCGTATAAAAAAAAAAAAAAAAAAAAAAAACCACGTTCAGAAATATATTTAGAACAGCAATACAGATCTTAACCCGCAATACATTTTGTAAGCTGATGGGTTTGGTATATAAGCTTTATTTCAGGCTCACATACACACACACACACACACACACACACACACACAAAGGATGAAAAATTGTTATGAATTCCGATCAGTAGTTATTATCAGTTGAAAAAGAAATTCATATTCAAATTAACCCCTTCCAGGCTCATTTTATTTCGGGATTACGGATCAAAAAATGTCAATTTTTTATGCTTATTTTCATACATACATATCTTTTTAAACATAATAGCATCATTCGCATGCAACATTTCCTACAAATAAATGTAAAAATATCTATTTAAATAAATGAGTAATTTCGGGATTACGGATCAAAAAATGTCAATTTTTTATGCTTATTTTTATACATACATATCTTTTTAAACATTATAGCATCATTCGCATGCAACATTTCCTAAAAATAAATGTAAAAATATTTATTTAAATAAATGAGTATTTACCTGTAAAGCTGGCTTTCTGTATGGCAGAAATCATTATACTTTGGAGTTGGCGCCTACTCTTATCTTAAATCTACAGCTCAAAACACTGTATAGTTATGTTATCTAGTAGCAACAATAGTAAATAAAAGCATCCGAAACCATAAAAGGGACATGTGAAATAATTCGGGAAAGACTGGTTGTGCAGTGTTAATTTTCACAGTGCCCGAGCTACACTCGGGATGAGCCAGAATGGAACATTTCGCTTGCCCGAGTCCAGCTCGGAAAAAGCCGGGAAGGGGTTAAAGAAGAATTTTAAATGGAATTAGACATCATTACAATGTTAAACTATAACAATAAAAAATTCTTACTGAATCACAGCTCATTGATAAAATTTAATATAACAAAAGTACACAAATAAAATAGTTCATTATGTTTTTCCCTTAACATTTTAATTCAGATAACACACAGAGACAGGAACCCATCTAAATGTTTACATTTGACTCATCATACTTTATTCATTTTTTTTTTTTGTAACGGCAACTTGTATTATTTACACATCTCTAAGTAAGCAATTTAAGAATAACGCTTATTAAATAGACTTACCAAAAAATTTTTACTTCATCCTCATGCCGAAATACCGACAGGAAACACGTCTGTAATGACGAGCAAAAAGAAGCAATCTCATCTTCTATATTATTTCCATAATCGCTTCGTATAATTTATCTGAAAAATAACCCAAATTATGAGATTAAGACACAGTTCAACATCATGTTTTATAGGACAAGACAATTTGAGAAAGCGAGTTAACATCAAATAAATGCATGTTTTTCCTCTCAAGTTATCCGATCAACATCTGATAATGCATCTAACTTACATGCAGTTACAATGAAATACAAATGTAATTCTTACAAAATACAACCATCATATTTACTAGGCAATTTATTTATTACTTAATCCCAAAGCCAATTAACGTTTGTTAAGAATATTTAGGAGTCTGTGGCTTGTTTTAGCAGTAAAATATAAGCAAAGGAGGGGGTTGGAGAGCCAATTCAAACTATCTCACTAAAGTATTTTGAAAATTTGGTCGAGGTATATCTGACATAGAGGCATAATTGAGACTTTTATAATGTTTCGTTAACCTGTTGCGTATCTTACTTTGCGGAATTATTCTGCCCGCTTTCCTATCAGGAGGGGGGAGGGAGAGAGAAAAAGAAAGAAAAATATTTCAACAGCTTTTGTTTGCTTGCATATTGTACCTCATGAGGACAAACCAAAAGTTACAGGTTGTTCGGAGTTCCAGTGCTTAATGTACTAATTTTTTGAGGATGTAAAAATTGCAGACATTTGCTAATTCCCAATCATCTTTGAACATCATAAAAATCAAATACTTTTTTTCATGCAAAGTCGAAATTAGTTTGATGCTTTTTCTGACCTTTGAACTGACATGCAACTTATACTTTTTCAGTTTTTAAAAGTTTAAACAATACTTCAAAAATTCGTATTAATTAATTAATTTATTTTTTTCTGCAATTTTATGTAATCCATGAAGCGTGTCACATTACATACCCGTCTTCAATATTACCGCCGCATATCTCTACACTCGTGGTTAATACCTGAAATGACTACTACCAAAAATATGATTTGTAGCCCTTTGCATCAATGGTGAAATATAAAATTTTGTTCCAAAAACAAATAGGGAACTGTTAACAAATAAAACACAATAACGTTTTGAATTACACTGTTAAAACTAACACTTAAGATCCATTTTAATTGTATTATTAAATTAGGATACTAATAGTACTTATCTGGGCTCAAATGCAAGAAATTAACAAGTACTTTAAACTCCTGTAGTACAAGTTGCAGCATTTCCACAGCCACAAAAGCAATTGTTGTTTGCTGCAGTGATCCGATTTTTCAGTTCGTTAAGATCAGCAGGCACAACCATGGTATTGTTTACATATCCCATCAGGAAAAAAAATCACGCGGTGTTAAGTCTGGTAAATTAGGGGGCCAATCATAAAGTGCTAAATTATCTTCGTCTTAACGTCCAATCACGAACACGACAAACTGACATAATTAAGTTCATGACGTGTTGCATAGCATAGCCAATTGAAAATTTACAGTTCGCTCTTTCATTGTAGCTCTACAAGAGCGACGTACGTCCACTTTTCATTATAATTTACAGAAAATCTAAAGAAAATAAGTACGTGGGCGTAAATATAATATCTAAAAAGGGAATAGTTCTTCTGAAATACATCTTATCTGCTCCACGGGATTGGTGTATGTCCACTCTTGGCCAATTATTCACCTCACGACACCCCACCACTCTTTTTGAAACACCCAGGGAGTTAAATATGAGACATACTGGGTTACATCTAGCATAGATGAGGTACTTTAAAAATAATCTACCAATACTTTTTAAAAGAATTGTAGGGTGAGTTCTGGTAAGTGCGTCCACGGGGTAAGTGCGTCCACTGGGAATTATATGAACACTGGGTTGAAATGGCTTCTGTAACACATCGACTATGTTAGATAACTGTCTAATGATAATTTCAATAGGTAGAAATCAGGCCTGGATTCAATAGACGAAACACAATCAGGGATAACTTAAATGTCTTCAAAAAAACTCTTAAGTAAAGATTGAGAAGGTTTTGTTTCACTTTCTCTTGTAGTCATACCAAGCAATTGAAGTCAAGAAATGCAAGTTGTTTCTTTTGAGTAATAGCTACTAATAACATACATGGGGTATTTTGATAAAATACTCTGACTAAAATTTGTTTATATGACGGTACGCACTTTCCCTTTCTTTAAAGTAAGGTGGGGGTAAGTGCGTACCATTATGATGGGGCAAGTGCGTACCACTATTATGAGGCATATGTGTACTATTATGCGGAGCAAGTGCGTACCACTATTATGAGGCATATGTGTACTATTATGCGGAGCAAGTGCGTACCATTATGATGAGGCAAGTGTGTATCGTTACGTGGAAAATCCGACTCTTGTAATTCACCTTTAATTTTGCTTATATCTCTTTTATAAGCCGATTATAAATCCTACGTCATTTCCATCAAGTATTTATATTTACATTGATTGCGGCATAAGATTTTAATTTGATTCATTACCTCTGAAATATATTGGCTTTTAGATATCAGTTAGTAAATTTTTTGTAGAAAATAGCGATCATAAGCTATACTTAATTTAAACCAGAATGACAAATGAAGCAATGAAATTAAGTGAAACACTAACTAAGGAATCAACTGATTCAAAAAAACGAAGGTGGAGTAATGAATAAATTATATTTAAGAAAATTAAGAACACCTTGTGAAAAACTATTTCAATGTACAAGAAAAAAAAGTACAAGTATCATATTATTATAAATTATTTTCTTTCTTTTTTTTTTTTTTTTTTTTTTTGTTCTTTATTTTGTGTTTTTTCTTACTGCTGCTGATTCTAATAAGAAAGATATTTTAAAACTGTATTTATTCGGAAAAAAATGAATTGTTCACTCAGGTCACCTAACGATCTACCATACAAATAGAATTAAAGAAAATCACAGGGATACGCACTTACAACAACGCTATTGGACGCACATGTGTCATCTTACATTTAAGAAGGGGTAAGTGCGAACCCTGGCTTAAATACAGACTGATTAATGTATTAAACTAAAATAAACTATGTAGACTATAAGTGATTATTACTAAATAAAAACATTTTACATTTGCTCACTTGGTCTTAGTAAAAGAACAGAGGAAGAATCACAAACACAACACTCTCAATCTTCAAATCACAGTTGTTCGCAAGACACGTGGGATATCACTGATTGCGCTTCATCCATGCAAGCAAGTGCTGATCTCTAGTATTAAGAATCATTACAAGGCAACTACCTAACATATTTAATGTGTGCCAGAAGTTTTTTCCTGTTCATATTCACATAATTTAAGGTGGACGCACTTACCCCGCTAGGTAGGGAAAGTGCGTACCTTAGAATAGGTGTCATAAACCAGGTCACAAAACCTATGCTTATGGTTTATTTGACATATTATATGCTTGAAAATCTTAGCACAGGATCTGGAAAGAAAACTAAAAAAAAATTGTGAGTGTACAAGATTTTTCAACAGAGCAGCATCCTTGAGAACATGAACTTTGAAAAAAAGGGTACGCACTTACCAGAACTCACCCTACATAAAATAATTTATTACTTTATTTACTGAGCAAATCTAAATATCCACTTCCATGTTTTACACCACAGACTATAAATAAAATTGAATAAACATTCCATACTCCTAAATTTCCACGAAATGAAGCAAATTCTTAACTTACTCAATATTCCCAACATTTGGGAAGACATTTTAATAGGAAACTCTTGCGATTCCGAAAGATTTAATTACGTTGCAAAGTCGTGCAGATATTTAAAACCCAAGGGTTCACATACATGCACAAAAGCTTGCAATTCCCGACCAATTAGTTTTACCTTAACCCACGCGGAAAAGAAGTTACTGTTTACGAGTCCTTCGAACTAAAACTGGCGTCATTAAGCTATTCGAATTGCATTAATTGGCTCCGGATAACATAGAAATTCAAGAAACACAGGCATGTATAAAGATGAGAATTTCACCCAAAGTCATCGTCTCTTATTAATTGGACCGAATCATTTTCTTGCCCGAAGCTCCTGTACTCGTGTTTAATGATTATGACCGCAGTGCGGGTGATTTTTGAAATATATGTGTAGTTAAAGGTAGCCTTTTTGCTTATCAAGGTTATGAAATTCGAATTAAGCCATTTTTTCCCTTTTTAAGGCACGAACTCGTGAAAGTGGGATAAGACGTATTTTAGAAAGCATATTTCCCTTTTAGATATTATCTTCACACCCACGTATTTTTTTCATCAGATTTTCTGAAAATCATGAGGTATATATTTGCCGTAGGTATTTCAAATATTGTTGTATATAATTATGGACAGTTACATTAAAAGAAAAAATAATAAAAGAAAACATTTATCGTATTCAAATCAAACTAATTTTCCCCTGCATAAAAGCGTAATTGAAGCACTTTTCGTGAACAAAATTCTTTATGACGTTCTTTTGAACATGTATTGCAAAGACAGGGACGCAAACAAGAAAGGGGCAATGGGGGGGGGGGGGGGGATCATCACTGGTAAACGTTTAATTTTGAAGTTCAAAAAGACGTTTTTAGACTATCTATGATGCTCTTAAAAGGGAGGTTTAGGGCTCTCCTCAGGATAGTTTTCGCAATTGAAGTCTAAAACATATGAGGTCGACATTAGTGAACCAAGGTGCATAGTAAAGGGTACGTAATGAAATCCATCCCTTGAAACTTTTGTAGATTCGTCCTTGAGCGGGTTGCCCCTAATCGAAATTACCTCTTTTTTACGAACCATAAACGTTGCCGAACAGAAAGTGTTACATAGCGAGCTTCTCACTAAAAAACCCTGCACATTCACTGTAAAAAAAAATGAATGTTGTTTTACAGTATAAAACAGTTAATTTAATGGTAATAAACTGTAAAACTGCTAATTTTAAAGCAATAAACTGTAAAATAACTAATTTTACAGAAATAAACTGTAAAATTGCTAATTTTACGGTTTATTTCTGAGCATTTTTCAGTTTTAAATTGGAACCTCGGCTGAAAGTATTACACTGTAAAATCAGTGCATTTGCAGTGTATGTATGTATGTGTGTGTGAAAAGCAAATTTACATGGTCAATGAACTAATATGTGAATTTTAGACATTTCTGGTCTAAATGATGTGTTAGGGGGGAAAAGTTATAGCCATTTGATAGACACATGCAGTTAAATTGCAATGACATGAAATAACAAAACCTATAAAAGTTAAAGGCAAAAGAAAACGCTCACACAAACTCAAAAATTAGTATAAAATGATTGTTTTTAGAAATGATTCCTTTTGTATTTTCATTCTTAATCAACGAACCC
Organism: Uloborus plumipes; assembly: GCA_038373865.1. Lineage (NCBI taxonomy): Eukaryota > Metazoa > Arthropoda > Arachnida > Araneae > Uloboridae > Uloborus > Uloborus plumipes. The sequence continues at coordinate 110,168 of JAXGGA010000603.1, forward strand.
TATAAGCTTTTTTTAAATATTACGGTAACTTATTATCAATCCAAATCAAAACTTCAATGATATCAGTTATAACGATATCCATTTTACAGCCAGAAGCATTAGAAGAAGATTTGTAGAACGGACAATGATTTGAGAAAACCTGCTTGTGTTCGTTTCAAACAAAAACCAGATTAATTAGTTTAAAAAGAACTGTTTACCAAATATTTAACTTTATTAGTACCTTTCTTTTATAAAGCATGAAAACTGAAATTTTGTATTAAGGAAATAAAAAAAAAAATAAATAATGCGAAACGATATTGGGAGAAATGCATAAAATACAATAGTAAAAAAATCCACCTTGAAACCTACACCCTTATGTGTTTCACTCCTAAAACGATACCCATACATTTCAATACTCCGGAATATAAATGAATCGCTTTTCGCTGTCCCCACCAGTAAAGAAAACAAAATTGATTCTTGTATTTGCCGGAAGTTCCTCAGCAATATATCACCAAAGGGTACGATTCGAATATGTTGGGCAACAAGTGGAAATGGAGCGAACATTCGCGAGATTAGATGGTAACGGAGATTCCAGGATGAATTATCCGGTTGACAACAATTCATCGTGGTTGGCTTGCCTCTAAAATTGGGAATACACTTAACAGCAACCATTGAAAAGGGATGGAACAACTCCACTTGTTAGATGGGTAGGTTTCCGTTGGAGGAATAAATCACGAATCGAATGTTTAACCAGGTCTCCATTCCCACGGGATATTTAATTAGGGTGACAAGATCTTGCTGGGGGAGGATAGGAAATAAGACTCACAAAAGGATAAGTTTTCCTAAATAATTCTGGAGAAATTCAACTAATTCAAAGACTGCATTTATAGATGTTGATGTTTTGTAAATAATGTTAAATGTATATCATGACGACTATTAAAAAATATACACATGCATTTACTACACATCTATATATATATAAAAATGGATGTATGTTTGTTTGTTTGCATGTATGTTTGTTCCTTATACAAATCCACAGTTTTCGTCGGATTTTCATCAAACTTAGCACAGAGGTTCCTTGAAACTAGAATTTACATAGGCGGGGTTTTGAAATTAAAAAAAAAAAATCCAAAAAGCTCAAAATTCAAATTTTTTTTCTCAAAATGGCCATTTTCTTTCAATTTTAAATCGATAGAGTAATAGCCTTAAAGCATACAAATTGATAACATTTAACACATTTAAATACGAGTATTTTCAAACAAAGATTACCATTAACAATGAATTATCAATTTAAGGCTCGCTTATTTCATTTTAGCATGAAATAAGTTAACATAATGCAATACCGGGCAACGCCGGGTAATTTGTAAATAAGTAAAATAAAGTCATTAATAAGTAAAATAAAGATTATTAGTAAACAAAAAATATAGAAAATTTTAAAATAAGCTAACTTAGTAATAATTGAATTAACTTGATTTAAAAGTAGCTGTATATTTAATGACATAATTCAGTGAATTTGGAAATTATATCTAAAATTATTGCTATGATAAGAAAAATTAAGACATTGCCATATAATACAGTTTCTGAACTAATGCATTGATTTATGCGTAGCGAAAAAAAAACGTTGTAGGGGGGAAAAAAATCCACGTTTAGAATTTATATAAGGAAAAAGTGTAGGAGTGGATCCAGTGGGAATTCATATGGATCATGACTCTTTTCCAGCGACCGAAAATAGCCTAAACCTACCTCCTGCCTTATTTTTCGAAATATTTGAACCAGACCCTCTCCCTCTCCTTTCTCAAAAATGACACCTATACCCCTCAAAACCAAAAGCAGTATTTTCCTTTGAAAAGATAGTCTTTTCTATAATGCTGTCCAGTTTTTAAACGGAATCAAAGAAAATACGGAAAATTAAAGCTACAGCGGTACCTGTTTTGGTAAATTGGAAAACTCCTAACGTCACTGAAGAGACAAATTTTACAGTTTATTGCCGTAAAATTTAGCTGTATTATATTGTAAAAACAACAGTATAATACTGGCAGCAGAGATTCCAGTTTAAAACTGTAAAACGCACGGTAATAAACTGTAAAATTAGCAATTTCACAGTTTAGTACTGTAAAGTTAGTAATTTTTAGTTTATTACTTTAAAATTAGCCGTATTATACTATAAAAACATTCATTTTTTACAGTGTAATACAATCAGCATAGTTAAATTTTCTGGTAAATATTGAGGCAAGAAAAAAATAAAGCATGAAAAAAGGTTTAAAGCGTCGGGAAAAAAACTCCGAAACAAAAAAAATCGAAATGTAACTTTTGGAAATATTAATAATTCCACCTTTTATTAATTGATTTTTGTTAATTGAAAAACCTTCTTTTATATTTTACTGAATAAAAAATTACAAAGAGAAAAAAAACTAACAATTAGCACCGAATAGCATATGAATGCTTCTAAAGGTATATTAGCTTCGAATTAGCTTAGTTTTGCAAAAAAAAAAAGGTGGAACGCTAAACGTCGATTTTTTTTAAACATTACGAGGGAAATTCAAATACTTATTTAACAAAATTAATGACGATAATAATTATTATTTAGTACCAAACAAAAAACAGAAAAAAACATTTTAATATATTTTTAGTTTTTTGTTACGAGAAAGAGAGAAGTTATTTTTAAAAACCAAAATGATATTTCTCCGTAAATTCAATATTGACGATAGTTAATAATTGGTTGACTGGATCGAAGTGAAGTTGAATCTAAGCTGTTTATTTGTAATGTAGAATAAAGAGCTGCAAACAATTTTATTTTTTTTTATAAAGGTAATAACTTATTTGAAAGTAGCTTATTTTCTTTCTAAAATTTTAATACATATTTATTTATTTATATCAAAACAAACAACGCGAAATAAATTTCTCTCCCAGCAAGATTGTGAAAGGTTTTAAAGAAAGGTTAGATGATTTTGATTCAGTAAATTTGAAGCACTGTTTTTTCGACGATAATTGAGATTTCTACATCTTATAGAGTCATTATTCATTTTTGACATTAATGTATTTTCTTTTTTTAAAGACATGTATTTATTAACCCATTTATGCCCAAGGTTTTTTTTACAATTTTTTTCAATTTTAATCTGCTTAAAACTCTTACTTGGAATGGTTTACATACATTTTAGGCTTAAAATAGTTCGCCGTTGAAATATTTATTAAGTTATTTAACATCCTGTTTATGGGATATTTTTCAGATATGTGAGCAAAATACGACCTGACTTGACTTGACTTTTGCAAAGTAACATTACAGAAGGCATCTGTGATCAATTTTAAGCAAATCACTTTCAAATAGTTTAATTTTTAAAAAAAAAAGTTCGCAAAAAAAAACTTACTTTCTGTGGCTACCCATGCTGGATAGGTGCTTGACTGATTTGTCTGAAAATAGCTGTCAATAAATAAACTCATATGTCCAAATAGTGGCTCTAACTGGTTTTCTCAAGAAGAAGGACAATTTAACTTGTGAAAAACAGCTTTGGCAAAATGATATACCCATTACAGGTTTTTGTATGCATTAACTAACAAGCGTAGCGTTTTTAGGCTAGTGGGCATAAATAGGTTAAGTAAATAAAAATTACAAGCTTTATATATTCTGCTTAAATTTAAAAGCATTTTATTGAGATTATTTTTATTTTCCTACAGATCGAAAATACTGATCTTGATTTAAAAGTTCCCATCAAAACCGTAGATTCTGGTAAATTACTGAAGTCTAATGTGTAGCAGTTTGAGAGGATGGATTTGATATATCTTCGCATAACGCATATTTTAAGAATGTTATATTATTTTGATAAGAAAGATTTCACCCATCTGAGGTTCCGAGAGGTGTGCATAACCCTTTATGTCCCAAATTAATTCAACAATTAATTTATATAGTATATAGTATATAGTATAGTATATATAGTATATATATAGTATATATATATATATGTATATATATATATATATATAAATACATATATATATATATATATACTATATATATATATATATATATATATATATATATATATGTATACATATATACATATATATATATATATATATATATATATATACTTATATATATATATATATATATATACTATACATATATACATATATATATATATATATACTATATATACTATAATATACTATACATATATACACTATACTATATATATATACTACTATATATACTATATATATATATATATATTTGTTTTTTTGAGTTGAAAATACATCAGAAAATATTTTGATCGAGTAAAAAAATTTTGAAAATTTTAGGGGTCTAATGCCCCCTACGCCTTGGAGCCCCTAAGAAAACTTTCCCATTGCAGGTACCATGTGCCATCCTCTCAAAAAAGTACAAGGAGTGGTATTTAAAAGCTTCAGCACGATTTTGCCATTTATGATTCAGAATACTAAATTAATATAAGCGGGACTTCTGAGTCCCGTCGGGGCATAAAGGGTTAAACAAAGAGTTATAAACTAATAGAGAAAAATAAGGAGAAATCTTGTCACAAGCTTGGTGTTCCAAGTAGCACACTTCGTTTTTTAAAGGCTGTAAAATGGTTATTAACGTTGTAACAACCGCTTAAAAACGTTTATAAAACGTTTAAAGGTTATTTGTGCTACCTGGGGTTGGTACGATCGGAAAAGTGAGCTTATATAGTTCTGGACGAACTCCTAATTCATATCAGTTGATACTGTAATCAACGTATTAGAAAATAATGCATAACTACATCATTTTCAAAACAAATAATTGCGTTCGCATTCCAAAAAACTAATTAGGTCACCCGTTCATGCCAAACATTGGACCGAATTGTACATGACGTTTTTATAACAAACCATTTTTAAAACCCATGGTTATTCTATTGCATGCAACATTTAACATTTTCATGATAAAGAATTAAAAGAATCATCATGCATCATTCAATTTATAGTTTAAAATCTATACAAAAGAAAAAAGAATGCTCGAAATCTATCCCAGAAAACTATTATTACAAATAGCAAAAATCATTTTCTCCCAAAAACTCAGCTACAATTTTTGCATGAGAAAAACTGATATATCTGCAATAGTTGCTAGCATAAATCATCCGGCATCGTCCCCGGGAGAAATAGGTAGCAATCCTGGCAAAAATAGAAAAGACATATTTGACATTTTTGCCTCAAAGCGGGTAAGGTCATATTTCACCATTCGATTCTTTAGAAATATATTTAGAAAACAAGCGGAAACAGAAAATCGGCTGCACCAGATCGTTACGATGAGTCTAGGATGAATTATCCCGCTGACAAGCTCTTCGTCGTGGCTGGTTTGCCCCTTAATATAGGAAATTTCCTAGCTGGGATAATGGTAAAGCGGTAGAACAATTGCGCTTGTTAGACGGATTGGTTTCTACAACGGGTGTAGCATATATTGGACGATTTACAGTGTGGTACTGCCATAAGATATCTAAATCGAATGGGAATCATCTACTTTTCTCACTGTAGGCTACAGGCTACAGGTAGTAAAATATGATTTGAATCATGTTTGGATTGAAATTTATGACAACTGATGCATTGTCTTTATATATATATATATATATATATATATATATATATATATATAATAATTATGGATACTTTTGGTTTTGGAAGAACATATGTTTTTCAACTCTGTATACCAAGAGAAAATGTTACGTTTCACAAAATGAAAACTCGTAGATATCATTAAAAAAACTGAATTCAATACAGAAAAATAAATAAATTAATTAATTATTAATTCAAGCACTTGTAATGAAATAAATAAATAAATAAATGAATTAAAAAAAAATAAAAAGCAAAAAAAAAAAAAAAGAGAAATGAGGTTTAGAAATTGTCGATGCACTTTATATCAGGAATTCCTGAACTTTTATGATTCGTGAGTTACAATTTTACAGTTTTCTCACGGCACCCAAGTCAGGAGGGGGAGGGGACAATTGGAGTCAGTAAAGGTATAGGGTCATTTGGAATAAAAGGAAACTATGAGGCAAATGGGAGCAAACTCTATCACTGCACTTGTGGCTGTTTTTGAGACGAACCTGTATCTGAATGTAGACTAGGTAACACATAGAAACATATAGGTGACATGTAAAAAAGCTCGTTTCAAAGTCTAGAAATCTTTCGTTTCCTTCTCTATCGGGGTTGCAAATGCGAAGTAACTGGTCTCAACTGGTTTTACTTGTAATGTGAAAAGTAACTAAAAATATTTATTTAAGAATTTCATCTTCCCAGCTATTTTCTTGTGTAATATAAGTATTTCCCTCTACGCCATAAATTATGTGCTCTAGGATAAAAGGAATCAATTAAATTTTTCGTTTCTTTCTTTCTAAAAGATTGAATGACACCTTTGTACGTATCTGACATAAATTAAGCTTATAAATAAATTTTTCTGATACATATTTTTTAATGGTGTGAGATTACATTTGGATGATACAGCAGGTTGCATTCGACCTACGAGATACAGATACTGTATTATTGGCGTAGAACTTGTTGACGTAGTATTGTAAAGTTATTCAACATTAAAAATAATAATTATACGATTAATTCAGAATCAATTGTTTAAATGGTTCAAAGTTCCATCCTGCTGCTTAGGGTGGTAGACCGATCGGTAAGGCGTCGGACTCGTGACCGGAGGGACCCGGGTTCGATCTCAGCCGATCAAAGATCCACCGTCTTGATTAATGGTGGCTGGGAGACGTTAAAAATGTCGTCGTCACAAAGTTCTAAAAGTGAAACGATACCTATGGGGGCGCTGGGCCAAGGGTTTGCTCGACCCTTGGTTCTGGTTCAAAAATAACAGAGCGCTCTTCAGGGCCCTATCCCGGTTAAACCACGAATTGTGGTATGTACGGGGGACCCTGGAGTGTGTGAAGTGAAATGCTGCTTAGGGTAATTTGTAAAAAATGTAAAAATGTCACGAAAAAAAATATTATTTTAAAAACATTAATGTGACTTGAAACATCAAATAAATTTTTCAGAACATGCAGTTTACCACCTGTATTTTACTAATTTACACCTATCGATAAAGTTTCACTATCACTTGTAAGATCTAAAACCAGGGCTGCGGAGTCGGAATCGGATTAATTTTGAAGTAAAGGAGTCGGATTCAAGAGCAGGCTTTAAATTTTAAGAGTCGGAGTCAATCATTCTGTTCACAGCTCTGCCAAGAGTAAGAGTCATAGAGTTGGAATCGGAACCGGAGTCAAAGTCTCATTCCGGATAGTTTCTCTCTTTCCCTCCGGGTCTACAGCCCAGTGGCGCACCCAGGATTGTTGGAGTGTCTTGGGATTGGTTGTGGCCCTAATTCGGAAAGTTTTCGAATTTGAAGTCCTAAAGAAAAAACTGCAGTTGTTTTTGGTGAAATTAAAAAGGGGGTTGGGGCTATGTCTTGGCAAATTTCCAAAAATAAAGTCCAAAAAACACATTTCAAGGAGTTTGGTTCAATCAAGGGAGTTCATCTTGGTACTTCTGAGACTTGCCCGTGGGTGCACCATTGCTACACCCTTACTAAAACAATTTCAGTTTTACTTGCAAATCAACGATACATTTCTCCAAAACGACTTCTAACTCCATCAAAATCAAAGCAACCAAAAACTGGACTCACTCTCGTCAGAAGTCTATAAAAAGAAAATGGGCCCACATTTTATGCAAACGAGTGAAGTCAGTGAACGATATTCGTTGAACATCCCCAAAAAACGCCTCAGGTTGATAAATCTTCTGACTTCAACCCCATCTCCAGGGGCATCCACTCCTATGAAGGAAAAAATGCACATATAGCCACATCAAGAAGAAAAAAAAAGTGAACCGCAAAAATAATAAAGCCGCATTGGCATTCCCCGTTGGATATTACTCGAGAGTTGAAGGCTGAGAAGCGAGTCGGTAGTCGGTGGTATAATCGACGCAATAACTAGCCCAGTGGTTGGAAAAACTACATATTTTTCGTAGCGAACTACAACTACAACTACTTTCTTATAAATGTAGTTAACTACAGCTACAACTACTTTTTTTTAAATGTAGCGAGCTACACTACTTTTGAAATGTAGTTGCTACTTCGCTACTTTTTAAAAATAAATAAATAACAAGAATACACCTCTTGAGGATCGACCGAAAAAATTCGAAAAGTGGTTTAGATTAAAAAATTACCTCGTTCGAATATGGAATAGAAATAGGAATTATCTTTGAATTTATTTGTTACTTTTCCTTTCTGTTCCTTTTTTTTGCTAAAATTTGTCCTTTTTAGATTTTTTTTACAATTTTTACGAATATTCGCCACAAGAAAAACCTTGTTTTTTTCCTTCGTTCTCTTTTTTTTAATTTTTTTTCATTTATTTATTTTTTTTTTTAATTTAAAAGTAGTTTTCAGAAATCGCTACAAACTAACTACTATTTTTTTTGTATCGCGCTACTCACTACTCTACTTTTTTTAAAAAGTAGTGCGCTACACTACAAACTACTAAAAAAAGTAGCTACTACAGTAGTTTCGCTACTTGTAGCGCGCTACTTCCGACCACTGAACTAGCCCCACCCCATATCATCCTCGCTTGAGAACGATGTTTAAATCTTGTCTAACAAGGCGGCAGATAATGATTCAAAGCAGATTCTTGCATCAGCTGTAAATTATCGGCTACCAGTTTGCGATGAAGGAAAACATTACAGCAGTGAAAAAGAAAATGTTATATCTTTTGAAAGGTTTGATTGTATTTTTATTCAATAATTTACTGCTCCGGAGTCCCAAAAATAATGAATGAAAATTATTGCATTGTTTCTAAGTTAGTACATATACACTTACATATTTTTCTGATCAATTTTTGATGCCTAAAAAAGTGTGCACCACGCATTTGAAATCTGTATTACGCCTTAAAACTTTAATTAAGCTTTCAGTCACGCTAAAAATTTTAAACGAAAATTTAGCATAATAAAAGTGATTTAAAAAATAAATTTAAAAGAAATAAAGTTATTTTAACAAACTTTACAGTTGAGAGTTTGTTTCATTTTTTGAAACAAAAGGAAAAAATTTAAAAAATAAAAATAACACACATTTTTTCTTTACCTGCCATCTTTTATGCCGTCCTTTAAAAGGTTTTATGAAATTGACCACTATTAAGGTCTCCAATATTTTCTTACATTTCGGCTCTCTAAAATAAATTTCACTGCTCTAGAAATGTCAAGGAGTCTTTTCACGCCTTGGCGATCTCTATTTGGAAAAAAAAGTCATTATTTTATTTTCAACTCCAAATCATTTCTCATGTATACTTCACCACCTTTCAATAGAACCTCCACTACGGCCAACCAATTTAGGCTTTAATAAACTTAATAAAATGGGGGACATTAAGAGGGGTCAGTACTGCAAGACGACTTTCTTCAGTTCAATAACCAGAAATTTAAAGGAACTGCAAAACAAGAATAAATTCCTCAAATTGATACCACAAGAAGAACGGGAAAAGAATTATCGAAAACTACTGCCGAAAGTAGGATACCGTTAATTTTCATGCCCTTGGGAAGCCCCCCAAGGCTATAAATGACTCTCTTAATTTCTCACAAGAGTCTCTATGGCTTATCAGCGCTGTTATTACATCTAACCCTGAATGAAAAAGAATATTTCAATTTTAATTAAAGAGATTTAAATAACGACGACCGAAAAGTATTCCCTTTCTCAAATTTCTAATTTTTTATTCCAGGTTTACAGATTAAAATATGCAAGAGATTTCAGAAAAGATAGCACTGTACTATGTGCGCCTCAGCAGCTTTGGTAATTCTGAAATAAAGATGTTAATTCTCCTGTGTCTTTATTAAGAAAATTATTGCTAAGATGAAGGTAAACTACACAATAAGTCCAAAGGTAAGCCAAGAAACACCGATAGGTAAACTAAAACATTTAATGTTGAAATTCATGAACAATCAGAAAATACTCATTGTTTAGCAATTGGTCTGTTAGAACAAAAGGTGATGCAAAATAACAGAATGTTCGGCAAAAATTACGAATAATTAAATAATTTGTTAATAAATCGTGATTTAATTTGCGATACTTATTGTAAGAATGAATATTATACAATAGAAATTCAACTTCCACAGCATATATGATTTTGATTTTCCGAAACTTGTAAGCAAATTTTGAAATTTTTAATAAGTCTCTTCACTTCACGAAAATTGTTCTCGATTACTTTGATGAACTTCAAAAACTAATCAAGCGCATATTAGGAAACAGTTAATTTAAAAACGAATTAAATGCATTTATGAATTAATAAACGTAGTAAATATTTTGTTTCAATTACTTTACGTGTTGCAAAACGTTACGTGTTGCAAACGTTACTATGTTGCATTTTTCGAAAATACAATCTGGACACAGGTAAGCGATGGATACAGGTAAGCATTTAAAACTTGGTACATTAAACAATTGATGTCATCAGACTAATATCATAAGCTCACTTTCCGATAAAACCAGAAAACAAAAAAGCCGCAACAATACAACTTTGAACCACAATTTTAGGGGTTAATAATCATACCATAAGTAGGGTTTTGTTACATAACTCAAGCCCTTCAATTCTCTCAAGCATTTGAGACTCAATTATCTTTTTTAACAAAATGGTATCCTCTGAAAGAAAAAAAAAATAAATTTTCTTTTTGTGTAAATTTCGTGCATTTGGCAATTGTGGCTAAAACATGGTGAAATTAAAAGAGGAACAAAAAAAGACTGTGGTATTTAACAATCGTTTAGTGAGACCGAAACCGCCCAATCAGTGAAAAAGGCCTAAAATTTGCGTATGAACTGATGAAACAGCAAGAACTTTATTTCATTCTGCAATGAGTTTTGAAGCGCAGATTATATTTCAATTTGGTTTATTGCGAATATACTGATGATCAATAAAAACAGAAATGGTATTACATATTTTCTTACAACTGTTCTGTTGAATACTTCCAAAACAGATCGGATAGCTTACAAAGTATTGCGACATGTTTTGTCTGAAGTGTAGTTTCCCTGTCAAGGTAGATATAGAATGAAATCTTTAAATATAAAGATGAATGAATGTATGCATCTATGTATGCATGTGCCTATGAATGTATGTATGTACCGATGAATGTCCTTTATAGACTCAAAAACTGCCCGCCCTATTTCGCTAAAAATTTCACAGTTTGTTTGTGTTATCACTGGGTACATCAAGAGACCAATTAGAAAAAAATTCTGACTGGTAGTTCTTTTTTTATTCCAGTTTTAATTCTTCCACATAAAATCTCTAGTTTTTTAAAGGCTTTCCTCCATTTAAATCCTTATTTAGTGCTTCATCTCAACTTTCCCTCGATAGCTAATTTCGCGTTTGCGTCTTTGCTTCGCGTGGTTTTTCGAGGGAATCTCTCAATTCAAATAGTTAAAAAATATTTCTTTCGTTAGTATTCACCCTTGAATATATAATACTGCTCAGAACCGTATTTAAGTAGTGAGTTTTTAGGGTTCAAACCAGTAGCGTACATAGACTAAGGTGCGCCCCCCAGCAAGATTTGTAAGTGCGCCCCCCACCCCCTATTGAAATGTAAAAAATATTTTCCCCGTGTAACCTTTAGTGCTATTTTTCTGGATCGGGTGCCCTCAAACCTCTTGCGCCCCTCCGCGCCGCGGGGGTTGCAGGGGCGCTATGTACGCCACTGGTTCAAACCCCTCAAAACTTTTTACTTTTAGTTTTCTAATTTACTTTCCAATTTCATTTAAAAAATGAAATTATCATTATTGAGTGATAAACAAATTGATTGATTTATCTGCAATAATTATCTTTATTGAAATTTTTGCAAACATAATTTCATACATAATACAGCTTTTTAACTGGGGTGAAAATGCTTTGTACAACAGAATTTTTTGCTTCGTTAGAATGATATGTTATTATTTTATTTTTCCATGTCAATCTGTTGATCATGTCTTATGTTATTTTCCATGTGCCCTTTCAGTATCATCAACAGTAACAAAAAACAATATAATATAGAACATGAAATCAAATTTTATTTATCATAGATTTCACAAGAAATGAGTTCGTAAAACCCTCCCCGAAATAATAATCTAGTTATGAGCCTGATACTGCTGCTCTTTTTTTTTAAAAGTGGAAACGCAGTTTTTTAGAAAATCATCACAGATAAATAACATATTTAAGTTTGATTTCACATTGCCCTTCACGCTGATTTAACTGACCACGTTGTCACATAAAATACCTTCTTGGATTTCGCATGTTGCATTTTAACCCACGCGACGCCGGGCGTATCCACTAGTTTAAAATAAAACATGAAGATGGTGCGAAGATCAGTTCCAAGAAGTGAGTGAAATCCTTGCTTGACTTAATTTTGTTGATCAGAAAATGAAATAGTGAGTCACCTAGTCAGTAAATACAAATTATTACGGTTAACAGTAAAGCGGACAAACAAAGAAAAATACTTCGTCCATCCGAATAACGACCTCAACATCATTCCATTCATGATAACTTCATGGCTTGATCCGTGGACAAATATCACAGAACCAACACACGCATAATCTTCGAAACAATGCAATCGAGACTATTCTCGGGGAAAGCATTCTAAACCAACATCGGCAATTTCAGAAATGATCATTTCAACATCTACCTTGTCGCAAGACGCCAAAGGGGGCAGTGTCGAGAACAGAATCCTCCAGCATTTGAAGTTATTAATCTACTGTTATGGCCAGTCGCATAATCAGGAAGCGCTATTAATATTTAAGCTCAATGTCGCCGCTTGTCCGTTCATATCTATTTCATGGACGCCTTATTTAGTCATTTAGATGCATGAATATGAACTTGGGAGAAGTTATTAAATTCGGAATCGCATTTGTGGTGTGTTCTAAATTTAGAAAAGTAACTGAAGTGAGTAAAAATTATTGCAATCGAATCCATTCATCAGAAAATTTTATTTCTCACTTAGCTTTTGGCACAGTACTGGTTTAACATTTTGTATCTACATCTCTTTGAGGCATCAAAATGAGCAATTCCACGGTAACAGACGTATCAGTTTGTCCCAAAACAGCTTGAAAAGACTAGAAATATGCTAAATTTTTGTTTTATTTCACGAACGTAATGGAGAACATCTTCTTTTCTACCATATAATGCTGTTATATTTTGATGATTTCCAGACGAAAGATTAAAATAATAGCATTTTCTCCGCAACGGATGTATCTCGTAAGAAACGTCAAAAAGATACGCCAAAATAAAATCACATAATAAACAGTAATTTTCTCTTTTTTTCTATTGTATTATTATTATCATTATTTTTTTTCTTGCAAAAAAAAAAAAAAAAAAAACTAAAGAGAGAAAAATACGTAAAATATCAGAAAGCCTAAGAAGCAATAACTAGTCACAAAACCGATGATGATATCTCAATACATTCAGTAGGCTCGCTTAGATTTTACGGAACTTTTTCTGATCTACAAAGGACACCCGTTGTTTGCTAAATGAAAATGTCGTTCTTGAACAATCAGTGAGCTTTTAAAGTGTCAAAAAAAAGGGGACATAAAAACAACTAATACAGCGATTATTAGAGTTTAGTCTGTGCCGTTTTACAGCAAGAATTGTCACTCGAAATAATTTTCGATACTCTTTCATAATCCAATCAATTTCTATCGTCACAAAATTTATGCCGGTAGTATAATACATTGACTAGGCTTGTTTTACAAGAATAAAAAAAAGTAATCTCGTTTAAGTTTCACGGAATTCGTTGAAATCTTCGAAAGATCTATTTTGCTAAACGAAAATATGTCACTTCTAAATAATCAATAAGCTTTTGAAGAATAAAAAAATATGCCTACATGAAAACAATTAATATGGCGATTATTAGAGCTTAGTCTGGGCCGTATAACAACAAGTATTGTCACTCGAAATAGTTTTTGGTGCGCCTTCATAATCTCTTAGTATTTGTTAGGAATTTTCTTTTTCCCGATGAGATTACATGGAATAAACTTATTGGCAGACGAAACATTGTTGGGTTTCCGGATTCGTTTACGAACTTCTATTAGAGCTTAGATAATACGTGTGAAGGAGGAATATAATGAGGTCAGAAAGGGAGTGTACGAATTTTGGAAGATTTGTTCCAAATAATTTCGGTTTAAACAATTTGTCCTAGTTCATCATAAAGTTTGTACATATTTCGGTACTAATGTATTAACGTATAATATTCAAATACTCAAATATTACTCAGTTTTAAGAACATTAAGAGACTTAATAGTACTCTAACCTCTTCAGTCCCAGTTGAAGATACACATATGTGTACCTTTTAAGTTGTTATTTATATTTGGTTTCAAAGCAAATTGTAACAAAAAAAGCATGCATTATAAAATCTAAGATTGTAGCATTTATTTTTCATCAATCCAAATCTTTTTCTTGGTATTATTCAAACATAACAAAGGTTCAAAAACTTGAAATTTAAATGGTTGAAAAAATCAGGACTGAAGAGGTTAAGCATAAAAAATTAAGAAAACGAAAGAAAAGGAAAGTATTCAGAACCAACGAAGCTCCTAACATAAATAAACAAAGCCCTAACTTTTTAAAACGTGTGGTCACTTGAAAATTTTATCCTTATCAAGTTCATACTAAAATTTTATTTAAGGTTTTTTAAGTCATATTTTTCATTTCATTATAAATTTTTGTTTTTACACACGCAATGTTATAAAACTAAATTTCAAAACACGTTTTCATTTAATTTTGTACGAATACGATATTCTAACATCAAATCAATATTCTCTTAACTATACTGAAAATGCATGTGCTCGCCGAGATCTTTTGAACAAGAAAAAGGTTGTTCTAATCGGACTGTTCACTCAAAAGTATGGGGACAGGTTTTTGAAGTTTTCAAAATTTAACGGAAAATTGTTCTCAAACGTGGGAATGAGGTGTGATCGCTGAGATTTTTCGAACAAAAGAAAAACAAGAAGTTCTGTCAAGAACTAAACGAGCCTACTTTCCCGTACATCGACATCGGCAATCTAGCATCTAATCAATATTCTCTTGAATATCTGAAACTGAAAATTATGTCAAACATACCTTTATAGCACTTAAAGCTGATTTCTAAAAGCAAAATATACCCCTCTCATCAGATGATCAGGACACGTAAAAAGTAAATAAACGAGTAAATAAAGTTTTGTCGCACCTTTTAAAGAATGTAACTGCTATAGTTCTTCCGTAGAAAAATTTCGCAATCGTTTTCAAATGAAAAAAAAATAAAAAATAAAATAAAAGTACAAAGAACATCAAAACACGTGTTATCGAAGAAAAAAAATCTCGTTCGTTAATAAAATGTCTCGAATTTTATTTTTAATCCGTTGCCAGTTGTTAAATATAAGTAAAGAATAAAATGCTCTAGTGAATGAACAATTTTTGTAATAAAAAAAATATCGTCTGCCAAAAACAATAAATAAATAAAAATAATAATAATAAAATTAAACAAAAAAAATGAATAAATAAACAAAAAATCGTCTGCCCAGTCAGTCATTTTTTTCTGAGCCTGCATTTCTGTCATGTTTGCGGAGTCGGAAACAGTCCTCACAGAAGATTTTTCAGAAAAGTACTTAACATACATTTTTTATCAAAACTGTTTTCTTACAAAGTTAGTTTGAAGGAAATCCGCCTTTAAGTTTAGAATCAACATTCAATTTAAATTTCCCAGTAGGCGCTCATGTTAAAAAATTTTCTGAACGGTTCATCATTGAACGAAAAATGGTTCAAATTGAAAAGTGAAATATGGGAACGAGTCTCTCCGAGATCTTTCGAACAAAAAAAAGTTTATTCAATTCAGACGGTTCACTTAAAAGTTATTAGGTGGACAAAGGTTGCTTGAACGGTTCAATGTTGAACGAAAAAATGTTCAAATTGAAAATTTAAATACGGTAATGAAGTATCCTTGCCGATATCTTTCGAACAAAAAAAAGTTTGTTCAAATCGGAATGTTCATTCAAAAGTTATTAGGGGGGAAAGGTTGCTTGAACGGTTCAATGTTGAACGAAAAATTGTTCAAATCGAAAATGTAGATACAGGAATGAAGTATCCTTGAAAAGATCTTTCGAACAAAAAAAAGTTTGTTCAAATCGGACTGTTAACTAAAAAGTTAGCATCGCGGGACAGGTTGTTTGAACGGCTCAAAGTTGAACCAAAAATTGTTCAAATCGAAAAATCAAATATGGGAATGAGCTGTACTCGCCGAGATCTTTCCAACAAAAAAAAGTTTGTCCAAATCGGAATATTCATTCAAAAGTTATTAGGGGGGGGACAGACAGATAGACCGACCGACAGACCGACACACAAATTCCCCATCTCAATACCCTACTTTCAAATTTTTAATTTTTCGATATTCATTTTACCTTTTTATTTTTTTAACTTGGCGATATTTTTTGGACTTGGCGATATTTTTTTTAACTTGGCGATATTTTTTGAACTTGGCGATATTTTTTAGATGCATTAAGCTACTTTTAATACTTTTTTCGTCTTTCTTTTAATTTTAACGGGAAAGTAGGCTAAAAAAAAGAGTTCATTCAAATCGGACTGTTCAATGTTCTGTTCATTCAAAATTTATTAAGGACAGACAGACCGACACACATTTTCCCATCTCAAAACCCTCTTTTCTAATTTTTACTTTTTTGATAATTTATTTAATTATTTTATTTATTTTTGACCTTTTTTTTTTTTTGGATTTTGCTACATTTTTACGATACGTTACGCAACTCTTCATGCTTTTTTCGTCTTTCTTTTGCTTTTACTGGAAAGTATGCTAAAAAGAAAGAAAGAAAACAGTTTGCAAAGATGATGGCAAAAACATTAAACTGTGCAAAACAAGGAACGGGTTTTTTCAGGGGAACTACATACACTACATACAGGGAACTACATACACTGTCCGTCCGTGAAAGACGCGTCTAGTATTCGCGAACCATTCCACTTAAAAAAGGGGTGATGGGTTGTGAGTGGGAACGTTCGGAAGTTTTCAATTTAAAACTTGCATTTGCGATCCTTTTGACACATTCAATTAGACTATGTATTTGAAATTAGCATCGTTCTACGTTGTTTGATACGGTTCAAAATGCTTCTTATTATTCTTCCCTTTATTGTTATCTTACCTATCACCCCTCTTTTGGTAAGATCAGACAAGGCCGGACGTATGCGTAAATACGCGGAAGGTTTTACCTAAGAAAATCAGAGAGTATACTCATATTTGTTTACAGATAGAATTTATCTTTCTTAAGTAAATTATCCGTACGTACAACAGTTTTCTTATAACATCTATAGAAACTATATTTTCTCGCATCTTGTACAGTCGAACCTCGTTAATTCAAACAGGCTAAAAACGAATCACAGTTATAACGAACTACAATTCCGATCCCCGACCTCCTGTTTATTGTTTATTGCTCGTCGGATAAGACGAGTTACGGCTAAGACAAATTGATTTTAAAGGTCTCTTGGAGTCATTTTAACGAAATTTGACTGTATTGTGATGATTTAAGGGATGTTTATTTTAATATGATGTATAAGTGATTGGGAATATGATGTTAAAAAATGGCATATCGTTCAAAGAAACTAGAAACACTATACATAGCGTCATCACCACGTTCTTAAAACATATTCTCAAAAAAATATTCCAACACTAAAGTTGCACACTGCAAAAAATAAGTTGTTGCTTTTACAGTACAATTCTGAAAGCTGAGGTTTCAGTTTAAAACT
This sequence comes from Uloborus plumipes, assembly GCA_038373865.1. NCBI lineage: Eukaryota > Metazoa > Arthropoda > Arachnida > Araneae > Uloboridae > Uloborus > Uloborus plumipes. Next base: position 127,867 of record JAXGGA010000603.1, read on the forward strand.
GTAAAAGCGCAGTAATTAACTGTAAAACTAGCTATTTTACAGTTTAGTACTGTAAAACTAGAAATTTTAAAATTTATTACTGTAAAATTAGCAATCTTACAGTTTATTACCATAAAATTAGCTGTATTATACTGTAAAAACAACAGCGTTATACTGGCAGCAGAGGTTCAAGTTTAAAACTGTAAAATGCACAGTAATAAAGTGTGAAACTGGCAAATTTTGCAGTGTTTTTCTGTTAACTAGCAATTTTAGTTTACTACTGAGCGATTCCATACCAAATCACCGAAAAAAAAAAAAGTTGGTCGCACGACCGACTCGGATTTTTTTTTAATTTGGTACACAGATTGATGGTATAGAGGTATGAAAAAGCCCAAAAGGAAAGTTACCTGCTCCACTTATTTTCTGAGATACATGCCCTCAAAGTTTGTCCGCCACACCAAAATGCTAAAAAAGTGATGTTATTTAATCATTTTTTATAAAAAATCGTACTCATGCAAAATAAAAGTGTTAGATATCTATGGAAACTAGTTACTCCAGGCATTCTGAAAAAAAATACTAGAACGTTCATAATGAAAATTGCCAAGGTACAGGGCTCTTTGAAGTTGTCACCACAAAAACTTGATTTTGCAGATTTTGCTAAAATTCAGGCATTTATTACAAAAAAAGGCAAACAAAACCAAAGGTTTTCTCACTTTCTGGTAGTGTACAGGTCCTTCCTGTAAATTGCTACGCAATAAATTTTTTGGGTTTCTCACTCCTTCTTGGAAATATTTTAGCTTAAAAATAAGCCATAAGGCAAAAAATGCGTTTTTGGCCATCTTGGCAGCCATTTTTCTCATAAAGGGGGAGCATTAGAAACTTTAATTTTTTTTTAAAACAATCCACTGATATGTTAGCTATTCACAGGAAAAGAGTTTACTTTTGGTTATTTCTCCCATTAAGAGATATCCTGCTGACAGTATATGCATGTTTTTCGCGACGACCATATGCTTTTGTTCCCCCTCTCATGGACTTAAAATTAATTAAACCAAAAAATAATTATATATTTATTATTAGCTGTATTATCTACTCAATATGTCATGAAATTTAATTTATTAAATCATTGAACAATAAATTAGATAATTGATGAAAACAAGAAAAAGTATTTCTCTGATGCCTGAGCATTATGCATTCATAATTATAATGCACTAAATACTTTCTTGAGAAATTAATTAACATAAATAAGCTCTAAATAGTTACTTTATAAGCAATACCCAATCTTGTGATTGGGATACTCCTGTTTTTAATTGAAGAATTTCTTGAATATCACATGAATATCAGGAAAATAAATGAGGTCTTTTCGTTTGATGTAGGATACTTTATGACAAATTTCATTTGATGGGCTACTAACTGAGCATGGTGATAAAGAGCTATTAATTTCAGCATCGAATTCCATTTTACCTTATTAACAGTTAAATATTTATAAAATAATTAAATAAATAATTTAATATAAAGCCATGCTTGAAGAATTAAAATTAGTGTAACTAATTTATTCCCATACTGATCTTTACAAAATTGACATGCGTTGAGCACTGATAAGAACTGACAAGAAAAAGTTTACTCACTAAAATATTAGTTCACAGATACTATAAAGCATACATTCTATTTTCCACAAAATAATACTGCAACAAAGAACAAGGGTATCCTCCTGTTTATAGCCATCAATCAGGAACATCCAATCACAAGATTGGGTATTGCCTATGAGATAAATATTCGAAGCTCCTTTATTTTAATTGATTTTTCAAAAAATTCTTTAGTACCTACCCCTTTATACCCTTGTTCCTTGTTGCAGTATTATTTTGTAGAAAATAGAATGTACGCTTTATAGTATCTGTGAACTAGTATTTTAGTGAGTAAACTTATTCTTGTCAGTTCTTATCAGTGCTCAACACATGTCAGTTTTGTAAAGATCAGTATGGGAATAAATTAGTTACACTAATTTTAATTCTTCAAGCATGGCTTTATATTAAATTATTTATTTAATTATTTTATAAATATTTAACTGTTAATAAGGTAAAATGGAATTCGATGCTGAAATTAATAGCTCTTTATCACCATGCTCAGTTAGTAGCCCATCAAATGAAATTTGTCATAAAGTATCCTACATCAAACGAAAAGACCTCATTTATTTTCCTGATATTCATGTGATATTCAAGAAATTCTTCAATTAAAAACAGGAGTATCCCAATCACAAGATTGGGTATTGCTTATAAAGTAACTATTTAGAGCTTATTTATGTTAATTAATTTCTCAAGAAAGTATTTAGTGCATTATAATTATGAATGCATAATGCTCAGGCATCAGAGAAATACTTTTTCTTGTTTTCATCAATTATCTAATTTATTGTTCAATGATTTAATAAATTAAATTTCATGACATATTGAGTAGATAATACAGCTAATAATAAATATATAATTATTTTTTGGTTTAATTAATTTTAAGTCCATGAGAGGGGGAACAAAAGCATATGGTCGTCGCGAAAAACATGCATATACTGTCAGCAGGATATCTCTTAATGGGAGAAATAACCAAAAGTAAACTCTTTTCCTGTGAATAGCTAACATATCAGTGGATTGTTTTAAAAAAAAATTAAAGTTTCTAATGCTCCCCCTTTATGAGAAAAATGGCTGCCAAGATGGCCAAAAACGCATTTTTTGCCTTATGGCTTATTTTTAAGCTAAAATATTTCCAAGAAGGAGTGAGAAACCCAAAAAATTTATTGCGTAGCAATTTACAGGAAGGACCTGTACACTACCAGAAAGTGAGAAAACCTTTGGTTTTGTTTGCCTTTTTTTGTAATAAATGCCTGAATTTTAGCAAAATCTGCAAAATCAAGTTTTTGTGGTGACAACTTCAAAGAGCCCTGTACCTTGGCAATTTTCATTATGAACGTTCTAGTATTTTTTTTCAGAATGCCTGGAGTAACTAGTTTCCATAGATATCTAACACTTTTATTTTGCATGAGTACGATTTTTTATAAAAAATGATTAAATAACATCACTTTTTTAGTATTTTGACGTGGCGGACAAACTTTGAGGGCATGTATCTCAGAAAATAAGTGGAGCAGGTAACTTTCCTTTTGGGCTTTTTCATACCTCTATACCATCAATCTGTGTACGAAATTAAAAAAAAATCCGAGTCGGTCGTGCGACCCCCATTCGGTGATTTGGTATGGAATCGCTCTACTGTAAAATTAGCAATTTTTCCAGTTTATTACTGGAAAATTAGCTGTATCATACTGTAAAAACAACATTCATTTTTACAGTGCAGATGCTTTCCAAATACCACCTAGCATGAACTAGTTCAGAAACATAGCTGGGAAATAATGAACAAACCACTAAAAGAACTCTATAAAGTATCTGGGAGGTAGAAGCCTGTCCGTTTATCATCCCCTAACTGAATTCGCGATCTGCGAAATCTAATGTAGAACAATTTAACAATGGATCAATTTACGAGCTGGAGGCCCACCGTAGTGTAAACACAGAAATAAATAATAACTAGAGGCACGTAAAAAAGAGCAGAGGACTCAGAGCGAAAGCGTTGATGTTTATTACTTTACCACCGGCGATAAAAGCGCTTCTTCATGACCAAACCGAGCCCAACCCCCATGATCGGATCGTTTATCACGACTTGTGACGCGATGCGATGGATAACTCAGTTCAAATATTCCTCGGCGTGAAAATGATTTCTCCCCTTATGAAACTGATGGGCGATAAGCTGCCAAATAATGGGGATTGGGATATGACCTATGTTTTTTGAGGAGTTTTCAGACGGGGTTGTCGTTTAGTGGTAGCCATTGTAGACCACGTTTGATGTGCTGTTTTTTAGTTAGATTGAAGATGAGAAGAGCAGATCAGTGACTAATATCTCATGAATCTTCGTGGTAGCTTAGGAAAAAAGAGGCAGGACACAGAAAACAAAAAATCAGAAGAAAAAAAAATCAGGATAATTAATTAAAAATATTTTTTTAAGTACGCAGTGTACATATATACTTCTCTCCACCTTTCTCCACCCCTTAGTGCAACGCCCAAGAGTGGATCCAGAGAGGATGGGGTCATAACCCCCCTTAAATAAGCTAATATAGCATAAAACTGCGTTTTTTGCAACTAATATTGCAGAAAAGTTGCCAAACACCCCAATTTTCGAACAAAAATTGCCCTTTGACTCTTCCCCTTCCGAGAATGACCCCCTCCTTAACCAGAAGCTGTATCCGCAGTTGGTACACATATACTTACACACATATGATATTGGACTATATTATATCCATATATCACCACGAAAAAGACTATCAGTGCATCTACGTATCGTTGTTTATGTCCGTACTATGATTATTTGAAAATATTTAATCAAATGGAAGAGACACTTTAGCTAGAGTTCGAAACTATTGGTTAAGTGGAATAAATTCATTCCGCATAGTTTCTTGTTCTAAGCAAAAGTTGTTTGAATAAAATTAAAAAAAAAAAAAAAAAGCTGCTTAATCGGTAAAAATTCATTTAACATAGTAACTTGCTCTAGGCAAAAATAGCTTTGACATAAAAATAATTTTTCAGCTGATAATTTTTCAGTACACCACTAATTTTAACTTTTAAAAGTAAATTTAATGTCCTTTCTTTAAAAGAACTGAAGTCCGTTTCCCCCAGGACAAACTGAAAACTTGTTGGGAGCATTCAAAAATATTTTTTTTCAAGCCCTTTATGCCCGGGACTCAGATGTCCTGCTTATATTAGTTTTTTTTTTTAATCCAAAATGGCTGGAATCATGCTGAAGCTTTTGAGTACCACTCCTTATACTTCGTTGAGAGACCGACAGATGGTACCTGCGATCGGAAACAGTTTTCTTGGGGGCCCTAAGGCGTAGGAGGTCTTGCACACAGAAAATTTTCAAAATTTTTGTCCTCGGTAAAAATATTTTTTGATGCATTTTCAACTCAAAAAAAAAAAAAAAAAAAAATCAAAAATTCTTTGTAAAATCACTTTGGAACAAAAAGGGTTAAATCGGGATCATCAGGACAAAATATATTTATCAGGAATGTCGGAAAATTCAGGACAATCGAAAATCAATCAGGAAGTGTTGATTTTATTTACGAAAATTCTTTATTCGAATTTTTATTTATTACCTTTATCAAATTGCAAGGAACTAATGCCCAAATTTTAGTGGGGATTTTTATTAAGTGTAGCAATTGTCATGACTTGAAATTTTACTTTTTTTTTTCTTTTAAGACAGATTAAAGAACTTGCGTCACTTGGCATAACTTTTTTTTCGATATGGATCGTGCAAAGCCGGGCAGCACAGCTACGATAAATAGTACAAAAATATTCTTTATAGTGAAAATCTATGATGCCACTCACATGCAACAAGCAACACTACTGAGATTGAAAAAAAAAAAAAAATGAAATTTTTTTTGGACATGGGCTCATAGCATTGAGGCCTATACTCTGAGGCTTTTCACCGCAAAAAAAAAGTGATGAAATAGTTTCAAAAATTCCAGGAAAAAAAAAAATTTCTGCTGTAAAATTTTATTTTTTCTAATTTTCCCAATAAAATTTAGATATTTTAGGGGGAATAACCACCACGAGGCTTCCAACTTGTTCCAAATAAATGTTCATGTGTTTGAAGTTCGCAGCTCTATAGGTCTTCAGAATATAATGCTCCCTCCTCCTCCAAATAAAAATAATGGCTATGAAAGTGTTGATATCTGGGAAAAAATAGGAGCAGGGTATTTCTAAAAAAGGGTTGGGTGACTCTGAAAATTGTGTTCGTATTTGGATTCAGGCGGTCATTTTACATAAGGGTCGGGAAGAATGGGAGTCAAAAGCATTTTGAGAGGCTTTTTTTTTTTTGCCTCGCAAAGCAAATATTTTCTTTCTTTGTTTTTAACTGCATAGTATAATTATGCAAAATAATATTTTAGAGGAATGATTGACTTGATTAATCTGCTAATTGCGAAGAATGCTTGTTCCTTCACAGAAGCAAGCCTCCAATTATAATACCGCAAGGTTTAGGATATCGATCGGTATGTCGCACTAATATCTTCAATGCAACGCTTGAGTCTTCAACCATTATTTAGTTCAATTGGATCTTGACTTAAGTCATCCGTAACTTATGGTGGCTCAGGCTCATGGAATAACATCAAATTTTTGAATTTCCAAATGAATCAAATGAAAGGTGATTTTATTGTGATTTCGACTATGAAAAATAGAAGAAGGCAAGCAACTTTTGTACTTGGAGCTTTTTCTGAGCAAAGTTGTTAACCGTGGAAAAGATTCAGACAAGAAACGAAACATTTTCATATAGATATTTGACACATACTTTATTACAGAAAATTTTATTTTGCAGTTTTACGCGTACTTTGGGCAATAATGGCATAAACTTTTGTTGAGAGATGTGAGGGAGTTCATTACAACCATTGAATAAATATATTTAAGCGGGGGTGGGGGGGGGGGAGCCTCTTTCTCACTGTCCAGAATGGCATCCGAACGTTTTACGCTCAGAGCTCACATGACGTGATAATCGGCTAGGTTACGGAAACGTGGGTGTTGGCAAAGATGAATGTTGAACAATGGAGTTTTTGGAGGATTATTTTTTTTTTTTTATATTTCTATGCAACTATTGATGCAATTTTCAGGCTTTTCTTTTTTATAGTTGCAAGGGGGGAGGCATTTCAAATTTTTTTGTAATTAGTTGTAGTTTTTTGTGGGCTTATTTGTTTATTTGACATACTTTTCACATTTTGATGGAACATTCTGAATGGTATACTGTGCTGCCAGGAGTTTTGAAACCCTTATTATGTATCATCAATCCCATTAAACGACCACGGTACCGCAACTCAGCCATATTTTGATTTTCCCAAGCATGTGTTTCCTTACGAACTCCAACTAAAAAAAAACTCAACTTTTAAAAAGTTTCAAAGGCCAAAAAGGCACAGTTCCATGCTTGTTGTTCAGCCTTGAAATTGATTAATTAACTTTATTGACAATGAACTTCATAATTTAGTTTTGTTCCAGGCAAATATTAAAAATAAGTACATGTTGCCTACTCTGCTTGGCTATTACGATGGGGGCGATTGTCCCTCCCTAGCAGAACTTCGCAGCAGCAATGTTTCGAAATTAAAGTAATAAAAAGAAGCGCGTCCATCTTTGGTGACGTTACGGAAAGGGGTGATGTTTAGAGGCTTTCCTCTGGAAATTTCCGAAACTTGAAGTTCCAGAAAATGAAAGTTTTGATTACCTTTGATGATGTTAGGGGAAGGGTTCAAGACATCCTTCTCTGATGAAGGGCTGTGGTTGAACAATCAAACTCATATAGTGGTCACACATCATCGCGAAAGTTATGAAGTTGAAAGGTGTTTCCCAACAAAATCTTTTTCTGCCCTCGTTCGCATAATATTTTAAAGTAGAATCGAGCGACACAAAGTGGTTAGAAGAAGGTTTAACACTACAAAGAATATAAAGTTGTGTTGGTTTCGGGACTGAGCCAGAGTAGAACACGGGTAAAAGCAAACAAGTGTGGTTTTCGCTTTGATGAGCACTACTGTAGTAAAGATACAATTTCCTCAGGCATTACGCAGAAAATCATCTGATCTAGGACCCACAAAATATATTGATTTTATATCGGAACTTGGAAGATTTTTTTTTTTTTTTTTGACTTCGACAGATTTAACGTGCATTATTAACCTTTTGTATACAGAAACGAAAGGTCTTTGACCGGCCAGTATCGAACCACCTTTCCTCCCCGAGATTATTATGATAACGTAGTGATTACAATGGGACCCTTAAGTGAAAGTTACGTGATGGTAACATAAGAGTCCTCTTCATGTGATGGCCAAGAAACGCCAGTACAGTCATCAACAGGTTGCAGCAACTTACGAGTGCCAGGCAGTGGTGACGTCACAAAAAGACGCTGTAGTGGCGTCTTCATACTGTTGCAAAGTCATATTGTTGACCCTTCGGAAATCAATTTTTGAAATCTCATGGCACAAGTCACAAATTCATCCCAGGGTATGCAACTCCTATGCAACGTCACAATTCTGTGTTTCACTTTATGACTGTGACCTTTGTAACTTGCAGCGGCGTCCGTGTAGCTTCGCCGTGTCATGTGCTTTCAAGATAGTGCCTAACCAATCGAGCAATTTTCTGAACTCAAACAGCATCAACAGATATTGAGAATTAAATCTGTCATCCAAAGGATGTAACAGCTTCAGAGAACAATAGATGACACGTACGATCGCGTAATATCAGATGTTAAGACAAACAGTGCTTAAAACTTGTTAACTATACACAGCAAAATTGCATTTATAATTATGTTTACTACTATGGGCGGCTAATTTGCAATCAGACTCGTAATCGTGTTCTAACTTTTAGTTAATATCCTCAATTCCAATTCATTATGTTGAGCGCAATCAACCATGAGAGTGCTTCCGACAAAGCAAGATGATTAATGCCCGCTATTGAGTAGGATAATTAGCGGTGTTAGCAAATGAGCTTAAATTGATTGTTTAACAAAAGCAAGGATAAACACTTTCAGCAAGAGCATCAGTTAGTGGCTCTCGCATTATTTGGTGCCTTCATTGCACTTGATGATTTGAAAACTATATTTACTGATTTCTGAAAATTATTTTGAAAAAAAAAAAAAAAAACACCGAATAAAGATGTATACCCATGTTGTACATGACCGATTATCTGAAGTGATTGGGATCGAACCTCCACCGGTAAATCGGGAATTTTGGATGAAAGAGGCAAAACTGGCTGTCAGGACGTAGAGTTGGCAAACGTCCCGCATTTTGAAAAATTGCGTGAAATCTCGTTCCAGAGAATCGTGGTATGGCACGGCTAAAGTTATATCATAATATTGAAAAGAATGTACAGTTTTTAATGCTTTGGTGTTTTTGATATTTTTTTATTTTCTTCTTTCAGCTAGTTCAAGTCATTAGGTTTGATTCTATACAGGATCTTACAAAGTCAAAGGTTTTATTAATGGCTCTTTAAAAGGGCTTTGTTAAGGCTCTTTACAACTATTTTACATGAGTTCAATTTTCCCTATCTGCATGAGTGGCATTATGAAACCTTACATATTTTCTCTAAACATTAGTCGTCAGTATAAAAAACGTATATTACACCTCCCATGTCAGGAAAAAAGTGGCTAATAATGGAGAAATACGAATTTTCAATCTTTTGTATTAAAGCTTTTCTAACTAATATCCATGAAGAAAAATAGTGATGCAATGTCAGAAAAAAATTATTTATTTTCTGCCCCCACCCCGCCAAAAACATGTCCCGTGTTTACAGCTCTTATATTTGGCAACCGTGGTCAGGAGACAACAGAAACTTGACTTCAAATAATATATGCTCGCATTTCCAAAATGATTACTATGTACAATAAATACTAGACAATCAGAAAGTGCGATGAAAATTTACGAAAGCAATCTTTGTTTTCGTTGTAATACCATCAACTTTTTTTACTTCCTTTTACGTAGTAAAGGAAGTATTGTGATCACGAAAAAAATTTCACTCAAATTTCGGTCTAAATTTTGATTTTGCTCACCCCTGAATGAATGTCGCGTAGTTTTTTCGACCTGTCAGCACGTGCATATGTACCTAACAACATACAAACAGCCGAAAAATCAATTTCGACCACCCCCGAGTAAATTACGACGAGTTTTCTCGTGACGTCTGTATGTACGTATGTGCGGATGTATGTGCGGATGTATGTGCGGGTGTATGTGCGGATGTATGTGCGTATGTGGCTCGCATAACTCAAAAACTATATGCCGTAGAAACTTCTAGCTTGGTATGTAGGCTCTGAGAGGGGTCTAGTTGTGCACCTCCCCTTGTGATTGCATTCGAATGTTCCCAAAGGGGTCTTTTACCCCTTTTTACTTCCTTTTACGTAGTAAAGGAAGTATTGTGATCACGAAAAAAATTTCACTCAAATTTCGGTCTAAATTTTGACTTTGCTCACCCCTGAATGAATGTCGCGTAGTTTTTTCGACCTGTCAGCACGTGCATATGTACCTAACAACATACAAACAGTAGATTTTTGAAACTTTCTTCGCTACTGTAAAGGCGAGCCGCCTTGACGGCGAGTAAACTGTTTAAACTTTCCTCATTACTTTAAAGGCGAGTCGCCTTGGTGGCGAGTAGTTTTCTCAAACTGCCTTCACTACATTACAGCCCGTACAACGCCGGGCCACGCAGCTAGTTGCAAAATATTTTTTGCATTGTTTCGTGGTAGATTAGGGGAGTAAATATTTGAATTGTTACCTTGCTCACTCCAAGCACTTTTTTTAACACTTAAGGCAACTGCTAAGAAATTTACACGTAAAAGGAAGTAGTGTGGGGTCCATACCAGATTTTTTGGGGTAAATCAATGTTAATTTCAATACAGACTCAAGTGATATGAATTGGCGCCACCACTTGGCGACATGTCACCAAGCTTTTGGTCGCCAAGTGTTTGACGCCAACTTGGAGACATATCGCCAAGTTGGCGACAAATTTGGCGAAAAAATTATGTTTTGAATTTGGGTTCAATTTGGCGCTATTGGCGATATTTTGCGAAAAATTCACTAAATGATATTAAAATCAGCAATATTTAGAAAAATAACCATTGTAAAATATTTTTTGCATTGTTTCGTGGTAGATTAGGGGAGTAAATATTTGAATTGTTACCTTACTCACTCCAAGCACTTTTTTTAACACTTAAGGCAACTACTAAGAAATTTACACGTAAAAGGAAGTAGTGTGGGGTCCATACCAGATTTTTTTTCTTTTCTGTAACTTTAAACTTAACAAGGTAATTAAAAAACTGCCCAATCACTACATAAAACAATACTTTATTTTCATATTCAATCACTTTTGATTTTACTGGTTTTCTTTTTTTTTTTTTCTCTTTGAATCATGTATTGTTCCAAAAGTTTACTATTGAGTTTGGGGGGGGGGGGACATAAATACTAGATAATTTGTGTCCGCAGTCAAAGGAGTGCTTCGGGTGATCTTGAAGTGATTTTGTTTGTTTACCATGACTGATTGATTTGGATGTGTTCCAAATCGCTTTGCAGTAGGAAAGTATCTGTTAAAAAAATAAATAAAATTGAAATAAAAGAAACTTTTTCAAACTGATGGATTGAGCCTATTTTGATACCAAACGCCTGATAGCAACCAAATACAGCCAAATTTGGCTGAAACGAACGCCAAGCGACCTTCAAAATCAGTTTGAGGCCAGGGCGAAGGCAGAACTACATCCAATGCACCGGCAGCTCAGTTGTTATCCAGTGATGACAGTTTCGTCCTCATTAGGACTCACCAGTTGGGGTTTGACAGTAACCAAGCTGGAGGCTGAAATCATCACGGTAAACCTAAACTGATTGCAGAGCCGCTTTCCAATTGCGGTGTGAGCACAATACACCGCTATCGGTGTACTGCACTTAGTTAGTCTTCACAATACATACAAATCATAAGTGGTTCGTCTAATGTAGCGTCACTAATGTTAGTCTAATGTTGCGTCGTCGAATGTAGTTCGTCTAGGCAAAAGTTTGTTTTAAGCGTGGTCAAATTAACGAGGTACGATAACAAAAAGCATTTTCATTCAACAGAATAAATCACAATTAAAACGGCATTCCCTGTTAGTGATCACCATTTTCAACGATTTCGTCTGCTTATTACCGAAGCTTCCCCGACGATTCCCCCACGAAATGTGTACTCCTCCCCCCTCAACAGAAATTTATATCAGTGCACTTATACGCGCAAGAGCGAAAGCACGGATACTCATATAAATCAGCTGGGAGGCAACAGTTGAGAAACGGTGGCCACACATGGCGCGCGCCGCGGGTTTGGAGTCGCGAGGGAGGGGAGCGGGTGAACTCTGTGGGCGTCGTACTCAGCTGACCTCAGATATTCCACTCCCCCCCCCCTCTTTCAAGGTCAACCCCTCACCCACTCTGGGCCCCGCTTTCTCCCTGTGTGCCCAGAGCCGCTTTCAATTTGCCGATGCATCGACTGGATCCCTTTCTTCGTCACATTCGGATTCGGGGACTGGATAGTTAGTACGCGGCTTTAGTTCATGGTCTGTGCTATAGGCGCAATCACTATTAGCTGAATTCAATTTTTTACTAACTGAGAGCTGACCAACAAAAATGTTGATCACAAGGTTCAAGGAAAATTTTTGCCTCAAAAGAGAACTCTCATAAAATCGATCACTGAGAGACCTGACTGCCAAGACGCAGATAATGAAAATTGTTGCAGAAGTTTGCGTGAACTCTCCCGATTTTCTGCAATAATCTTCAAATGAAGAATTAATTCTGAAGAAGTTCAGAAAATTATCTGCAGATTTTTTGAAAGTTAGAAGCAAGTTAAGCAAATATATTATAGAGCTTGATTCTAACATTTCTACATAGATCTGTTCCTTAAATGTTCTACTGCAAGTCTATATCAAATTAAGGGTTTTTACCACGCAGAAATGATTTTGTAGGAAACGTTGCAGGAAAACAGCTTACGTAGAGGAAACAGCTTACTCTTACATACCATATGCAACATGCATAAACAATTAGTTCGTAAACATTTAAGCAGGTCTCAGTTTACAAAACTAAAATAGAAATATTTGCTACAATCTCAGTATCTCTGAAAAGGAATTGACAAAATACCTTGTTTTACAAAGAAAAACGCGTGTTTTTCAATCTTCCCACATTTTACCACATAAGTCTACTTTCCACCACCTGACCCTGAATTTTACGAAAACGCTTAATTAAATTTTTTTCAAAAATCTATTCTAAAAATGGTTTGATTTATATAAATAAACGGAGTGTGCTGAGTATATTTGCTTGTATGCATCTCCCATAACTGCGTGAAAATGTCATATCTTCCCAAGTCCAGAGACACTTTCTAAAATTGGCATAAAGGTCTTTTCGATTTTTTAAAGATATTTTACGCCATTTGAATTTGAATTTTTCTTGCACAAAACGAATGAATTTCTTTATCTTTCCGACATGGCCCGCTTTATTGGAATGGTTATGGGTATACAGCTAAAGAGCCTGGATTGAGAATGAACCCTAGGGATGGAAACCATTTAATAAAAGCAACAAAAATAGATTCAGTCCATATGTCCATATAATGTAATCTGGCACTGGCAAGTAGAGCTTGTGGTGGTAAATTGTAGTATTAGTGGTACTACTGTCAGCTGCTTCACCAATACTAGACCAGGTCCAAGAATCCAGAGTTTTACAAGAAATCCAACAATAAGGAGGGCTTAGTAAAAATATCTATGATGAATATGGGGGCCATATTTTTCGAGTTGATTTAGTGCTAGGATTATAAATGCTTTCAACAATAAACTAACCAAAGCATAGCTTTTCTATTTTTATTCATTTTATTTTTATTGATTTATTTGTTTTTTTCTTACATCAATAATTTTTCTGATATCAAAATATTTGTTAAAATTTTCGCTGTCATTGATTGACATCGACTACGAAACTATGAATTATATATTTTATCTCAATGTATGTTCAATTTTATCAGTTGCTCGCATATTTTTGTAGAACATAAAGCACCGAGCCGAATTTCCTCAAATCATTACATCGTAATTTCTTCAAGCCTGCTTACGACAGCGAGAAAACGCAATGCTTACAATCAAACCTAACTTTGAATAAACATGTAATGCGTTATTATATCTCTCCACCGACCCCAACCGTAAACTTGACCCCAAATATGCTCAGGAGAACTCGTAAAACCACAACCACCGGCCACTTGCGGCCATTTACCGAATGTACCTTTCCTTAGCTTCCCCTCCCCACCCACCGGAGCAAAAGATCGTAAAAAAAAGAACCTCCGGAGAGGAACTCTTAAATCATGATCTCGGCAAAAACGCCGCGGTATAAAAGGCAACTTCTTTTTACGGCCAAAACGGAAGCCGTTGTTATATTAGCGAAGGTCAAAAGTGGTGCACGTTTTCACAATACAAACGGGGGCTACTTTCCTCTGCCCGTCGATACGGCCTCGAAACTGGGGCTCTGAGGATTCCCCCATGGGTGGGAATTTGCACCCTGAGTACCTCAAACACGTTCACGAGTTAAAACGCTGCTTTTCCACATTATTCGGAACCCCCCCCCCCCCCAAAGCACGAAAAGTGATACATTCTCAGCAAAACCAGAATTTTCACCTAAGTTGGGCTGTGGGCCCAAATCAAACATTGTAAGAACTTTCCAAACTTAAGCACAAACAAGTTAAAATCACCAATAGTCCAGTCAATTTAGACATTAAAATCGCAAATCGCGACGTAGTTCTGAATTTTTAATATGTTGTTTGGGTCCCTTAGGGTAGTGTAAATCTAAGTTTGCACCTTTCTAAAACCTGTGCTCGCTGCGAAACTCGCGAAAAACTGCGAAATTTTCGGACATTTTTCAGTTTTTCCTTTATAACTCCTAAACAATGCAACTTTTGACTATGCATGTGATACACATTTTAAATAACACTAAATTTGCAACAATTTAAGCTCAAGTGGAGTTCTGTAGGACGAATAGTTTAGGAGATATTGTACTTCGAAAAATTGAGTTTTTTTTGCGAAAAGTGAAAAAATTATGCTTCTATCATATTTCGGAACAAATATCGACATAAATTCCTATTCTACAAAACAAAAAATGGACATGTTATTACAGCACATTTATTCAGCTTTCATTCAAGCCTAAACAGTAGTCTGTAGGCTCAACATTTCATTTACAATTGCAAAAAATAAATATTTAAAATTTTCAGAAATGAGCAAAATCGTTTCCTTATAAGAATAGCAGGACAGAGGACAATAAAAAAATGCATAGAATGGTATTAAAAGAGTAACACTATTTTAAAATATTATTTTAAAAATTAAAAAAAAACTTTACAGGTCACTTTCACTCATTTTTTTTGCAATTTTTATGATGGTTCTTGTTGGCTGTGGTCTTACTTGACTTTTTTCAGATTTGCCCCTATCACTCTTGAACTATGCAACTTTTGATGATACGTATGCATACCCATTTTGAAGAACACTAAATTTGCAACAATTTGAGCTCAAGTGGAGTTCTATAGGACAAATAGTTTAGGAGATAACGTACTTCAACAATGTAATTTTTTTCGAAAAATGAAATAAATATGCGTCGACCATATTTTGAACCAAATATCGACATAAATTCTTATTTTACAAGACAAAGATAGACATTTAATTACAGTACATCTAATCGGCTTTCATTTAAACCTTTAAAAAGTCTGTAGGTTTCATATTTCATTTAGAATTGTGAAAAAACAAATATTCGGAAATTGAAATTATTTTTGAGAAAGGAGAAAAATTGCTTTCTAATAAGAATAGGAGAGTACTGGACAACAGAAAAATGCATAGAGTTGTATAAAAAAGGTAACACTGTATTAAAATATTATTTTCATAATTTAAAAAAAACCTTACGGGTTAATTTAGCTCAATGTTTTTCTTTTTTTTTTTTTCTTTTGTGGGTCTTTACTAGCTGTGGCCTTATTGCGAAGCAGCAGAAAAGGAAGGTTATCTTTGTTTTGGATCCAAATGTTCATTTAAATACGGAAAGAGTAGTTACAACTTTTTTGCCATTCCAGTTCTCGAAGATGAAGAAAGTACACAAACATCTTGAGACAGAACAAAGACCACAGTCCTTTCCTGCAGCTTAGCTATAAGACCACATCTAATAAAGACCCACAAAAGAAAAAAAAAGAAAAACATTGAGCTAAATTAACCTGTAAGGTTTTTTTAATTATAAAAATAATATTTTAATGCAGTGTTACCCTTTTTATACAAATCTATGCATTTTTCTGTTGTCCAGTGCTCTCTTATTCCTATTAGAAAGCAATTTTTCTCATTTCTCAAAAAAAAATTTCAATTTTCGATTCTTTTTTTCTCAATTGTAAATGAAATATTGAACCTACAGACTTCTTTTTAGGCTTAAATGAAACCTGATTAGATGTACTGTAATTAAATGTCTATATTTGGCTATATTTTGTCTTCTAGAATAAGAATTTATGTCAATATTTGGTTCAAAATATGATCGAAGCATATTTGTTTCATTTTTCGCGAAAAATGACAAATTGTTGAAGTATGATATTTATTCGTCCTACCGAACTCCACTTGAGCTTAAATTGTTGCAAATTTAGTGTTCTTCAAAATGGGTATGCACACGTATCATCAAAAGTTGCATAGTTCAGGAGTGATAGGGGAAAATCTGAAAACAGTCAGGATAAGACCACAGTCAACAAGAACCATTATAAAAATAGCAAAAAAAAAAAAAGAGTGAAAATGACCTGTAAAGTATTTTTTTAACCTTTAAAATAACATTTTAATAGTGTTACCCTTCAATACCCTTCTACGCATTTTTTCACTGTCTACTGCCTTCCTATTATTATTAGGAAACGATATTGTTCATTTCTCAAAATTTTAAATATTTATTTTTCGCGATTGTAAATGAAATATTGAACCTACAGGCTACTTTTGGGCTTGAATGAAAGCTAATTAAATAGCTGTAATTACATGTCCATTTTTTGTCTTGTAGAATAGGAATTTATGTCGATATTTGGTCCAAAATATGATCGAAGCATAATTTTTTCACTTTTCGCAAAAAAAAACTCCATTTTTCGAAGTACGATATCTCCTAAACTATTCGTCCTACAGAACTCCACTTGAGCTTAAATTGTTGCAAATTTAGTGTTATTTAAAATGGGTTTTCACATGCATAATCAAAAGTTGCATAGTTTATTTTTTTTGGGGTCCCTTGTACTGAGGCTTTACAATTTTAGGCGTTGGATGAAGTATATTTAACCATTGACGGGAGAAATTTTAGCCATTTAAAGGCTCTTAAGTTGGGGGCCTGAGGCCATGGTCTAGTTGGCCTGTTCAGTAATCGGGCCCTGGGAAGAATAATATAAAAAAATATAATAAATTGTAAAGCAGAAAAAACTTAGTTTGTCTCGCCTGCTCATATCTTGGCACCTGACGATCGCCTCGCTCGCCCCCTTCTCGGACTGCCGTGAGCCGTGACTTTGGCTTCAAATTATTTCAAATAGTATTTTTATTGGTTCAAGTTTAAATAGTTTTTTCGAACAACATATATCTTCCATTTTATGGAAAACGACAAATATTGGTTACTTGAAAAAATTGAAAAAAGAGGTGCATAATACATTCTCTGAAACACAAACCGTCATTCGACGCGTCTTTGCTTAGTACGAACATTAATGGTATTTCCGTACAATGTTTCTAACGAAAAATGTTTGCACACTCAACAATACATTTTAGATTTCATTTTTTGTCTCCTTTTTTGCGTATTAAGTTCGTTTTTTTTTTTTCTTTTTTGCCTACAAAATTAGAAAAACGATCAACGAACCGATAATGAGATTTAGCCATCAATTTCCCAAAGATTTTTCAAGAAAGAGTTTAAAATCCATGTATCTACACTGCAAAAAATGAACTTTTTTTACAGAAAATACTAACAGCCGAGGTTCAAATTTAAAATTGTAAAATGCATAGTAATAAACTAAAACTAACAATTTTATAATTTATTACTGTAAAGTTAGGAATTTAACAGTTTATTGTTTGGAAAATTTAGCTGTATTATTCTGTAAAAATAACAATATAATACTGGTAGCAGAGATTCCAGTTTAAAACTGTAATTTTACAGTTTAGTACTGTAAAATTAGCAATTTTTAGTTTATACCATAAATTAGCTGTATTATACTGTAAAAACTATTCATTTTTTAGTGTATGATCGTATTACTGTGACTCAAATGATTCTTTTGGATGAAATTTAATTTGTTTGTGTTGGCATGTATAGCTCTTTCCACGTTCAATGAATTTGGCGAAAGAAATACATAACCAGAATATCCCCGCAAGGACGCTTTCCATTCATACGAGGCAATTTGTTTATCAGCATCTTTTCTCGTTCAATAAGAGGGGAGGTTAAGAACCGAAAAGAACCAACTCAAAAAAAGGAACAAAGCAAAATGGAAGACTCGAGTCGTCGACCCAGGTTAGCATCGAGAGAGGGGAAAGTGTTTTGTACATAAACAGAATTAGTATTGCATTTTCTCTCTCTTTTTTTTTCACATATATTTTTAACGAAATCGGTCATACTTAAGGTGATCACATATTACTCTCATCAAAACGGGCCGTATAACTGAAAAAAAAAAAAAAAGGTAAAAGAAGATGAAAAAAAAAACATGTTTCCTTATAAATTGTATTTAATAATACAGGAACAGAAATAAGTGAAAATAAAGAATTTATGTAGTCTTTTTTTTTGTACAGTACAATTTTGCTTTTATACATTTAGAGGTTATTCCAGAATTAGTTTGGTACAACCGATGCACTTTTATTAACAGATAAATACTCCATCTTAAGAGTGCATTAGTGGCAGACAAATATAAAATATAGTCAGCATTCCTGATGATTCAAGAAAGTTCTCGCATCCCAACCGATTACCGGTTAATCGGCTGTTGATAATCAGCTGATTAATCGGCCTAGCCGATTAATGGTCAATATATTTTTTTGAATACTACCAGTTTCACCATAACTTTATCTTTCTTTTACAATTCTGATTTTAGAAATAATTACTAATTTGCTATTGAGAGAAGATTTTTTTTTATGTTTTCCGCGAAATTCAAAATGATTTCTAAAAGCGAAATGTGTGTCTGTAGTATGGTGAGGTAAACTGTTAAGAACTAAATAAGCAAACAAAGTAGCAGCAACTTTCAAGCAGTGCAAAAGGAACAAATATAATATTTTTTCAAGCAGAAAGAAAAACTTCAACAGTTTTTAAAATAAGTATAATAAATAAAAAGAAAGAAATACATTCCTTGGTGAAACATTGAACTTTATTTTTAACAATAATAAATACATTAAAATAATCACATCAGTAATGCAGCTCCGTTGACTAAAGTTTTTCTTTTTAATTTCGTTTGTTTTCCTTTTTGAAGTGTTCTTAAACAGCTAAAACTGATAAAGCTTTTGAATTCAATATTAAAACGATCAACGCATGACTACTTTTCTATATAACTTTTAATTCGATTAAAGTTCTTAAATCTCTCACTTAAGTTCTTAAAAGTCTCACTTTTCTACGAAATAATTACTTTTTGTGCTTGGAAACTAACTTTTCTACCTTGAAAAAAAAAAAAAAAAATCTGACTGAGGAAGAAAAACGATTTTATCAGTACAAAAAGCCCTGTGCCCAGCCCTGCAAAGCACTGTTATAAAGAAAAAGCTTTGCGCATGTGATACACTAGGTGGCCAAAAGTATCCGGACACTTTCAAAAATTCACATTTTTACATATAGCTCGAAAAATAAGTGATCAATTGTTCTTTAATTTTAGTCATACAAAATATAGACTTCACCGAACATTTCCAAGTTGAAATTAAATTACCCTTGCATTTGGGGGACGACAAGAAGGGGGTTGAAAGAAAAACCGCTTTTTGACCATAACTCTTCGAAAATAGCTCGGAATAAGCTATCAATTTCAGTAATTAATTAGCATACTATGTATAATTACTGTACACATTTTTATGAACGTACCACTCTTACTTCTGAAGATATGAAACACTTTTGAAAAAATGGCAATTTTATTTGAAGGGTTTTTGCTCATAACACGCAGAGTTTTTGATCAAACCTTATCACAACTTCAGGAAAGATGACAAAATACAAGAGAAAGAACATACTAAAACGGTAAATAAAAATATTAAAAATTCGATGAGATATGAACGTTAAAAGGAAATAACTTTTCACGGCGCATGCGCGAACGACAGAAATTTATAACTACAAAATTATTGTAGCCTGATTTATACTGCATCTTATAGAAAAAGTTCCAGTTGAATATCATGAAAAATGAAAAAGATATCAGCAATCTAGTGAGCTGTATTTCATACATTCGCAGACAATACATAAATAGTGAGGGGTTGTCCACAAATAGTGTGGTGACAATCGATCTTTTTTTTTTTAATGTTAAATTGTATACAGTTTGAAAATTTATATTCGCCATTGTCGTCACATTTCGTCTGTTCGGCCAAAAAGACCTTATACGTAGGTTTCCAAAAGTATCCGGACACCCTCTGAAACGTTGATTTTGAATGACGACGCAATAACCTTTAATTTAAAAATAGCTCTTTGTGGACAGACCCTCACTATATATGTATTGTCTGGGAATGAATGAAATACAGCTCACTAGATCGCTGATATCTTTTTCATTTTTCATGATATTCAACTGGAACTTTTTTTATAAGATGCAGTATAAATCAGGCTACAATATTTTTGTAGTTATAAATTTCTGTCGTTCGCGCATGCGCCGTGAAAAATTATTTCCTTTTAACGTTCATATCTCATCGAATTTTTAATATTTTTATTTACCGTTTTAGTATGTTTTTTTTCTTGTATTTTGTCATCTTTCCTGAAGTTGTGATAAGGTTTGATCAAAAACTCTGCGTGTTATGAGCAAAAACCCTTCAAATAAAATTGCCGTTTTTTCAAAAATGTTTCATATCTTCAGAAGTAAGAATGGTACGTTCATAAAAATTTGTACAGTAATTATACATAGTATGCTAATTAATTACTGAAATTGATAGCTTATTCCGAGCTATTTTCGAAGAGTTATGGTCAAAAAGCGGTTTTTCTTTCAACCCCCTTCTTGTCGTCCCCCAAATGCAAGGGTAATTTAATTTCAACTTGGAAATGTTCGGTGAAGCCTATATTTTGTATGACTAAAGTTAAAGAACAATTGATCACTTATTTCTCGATATATATGTAAAAATGTGAATTTTTGAAAGTGTCCGGATACTTTTGGCCACCTAGTGTATAAGTTTACTGGATCAAAAATTATGTCTGTGAACAGTAAGTCATTTCAGTACTCTCAAAAATATGCATTTGTTAATAGTATACACATTATAACCTAGCCAATAAATTCTGTAAAGAATAAAAGCACGTATTACAGTGGAGCCCGCCTGAACCAGCCATTTTGCCTTGAAAAAATATTCTAATAAGCGGGATATTTCTTTATCCGGAATGAAAAAAAAAATGCATTACAACAGTTTGGTACATTGAATATATATTATATAAGGCGGGATACTCCTTTAACCGATATTCTAAAAAGAGGGCTTCACTGTATTTGTTTATCCTGATGCTTACGGAGTAATTATTTAATGGACAGCCCAGGAAAGCAACTGAGACAATTTTTGCAACCCGTTTGCAGCCAGACCTGCCGTTACCCCTTTACGTAGTAGCAGAAACATAAAATCTCTACGTTGAAGAGTTAATTATCTCTTAATTAATGAGAGGAAGAACGAAAGTCATTCTAGAAGCTCGGCTGAGGCGTGGCTAGAGATAAAGACAGACAACCTGTTTATTGCTCTTGAATTCAGCACGTAGAACAAATTTATATTTCAAAGCACACCGTGAAACATGACAAAATGGCTGAGAGCAATTACGTCGCCAGAGGGCACTAGGGTAGCAGTAGAAACGACTTAGAAAGTCGTTTTAGAAGAAAATGAATTGTTTCTAACAAGATGGCCAAGGAATTTAGAGAGAATGTAAATGTAGCAATGGAATATAAAATAACCTCAAGGGATAAACCTTTTTCCTAATGAAACCTTAAACTCCGAAACAAAATTTGTATTAGTTTTTTTAACTTTAAAGCTTACTCATAATAGAAAGGTCTTCAATAAAAGTTAAACAGGCCACGTAAAATGAATATTAATTCCAATTCGGAAAATCTTCAATACAAGTAAAATAGCTACTGTAAAATTTGCTACCTTTTGTCGAATTTTATCAAAAATAAATTACTGCTGAACATGCTATTTTGGATTCCTTATAAATAACACTAGGTAACGAAAAACAAACTTGCGTCGGTATCTCGGTATTCAGGTTTTAAATAGTCAATTTTTTCTATTTTTTTGTCTAGAAAAACGAGTAGGGTGAGTTCTGGTAAGTGCGTACCCTTTTTTTCAAAGTTCATGTTCTCAAGGATGCTGCTCTGTTGAAAAATCTTGTACACTCAAAAATTTTTTTTAGTTTTCTTTCCAGATCCTTTACTAAGATTTTCAAGCATATAATATGTTAAATAAACCATAAGCATAGGTTTTGTGACCTAGTTTATGACACCTATTCTAAGGTACGCACTTTCCCTACCTAGCGGGGTAAGTGCGTCCACCTTAAATTATGTGAATATGAACAGGAAAAAACTTCTGGCACACATTAAATATGTTAGGTAGTTGCCTTGGGATAATTCCTAATACTAGAGATTAGCACTTGCTTGCATAGATGACACGCAATCAGTGATATCTCACGTGTCTTGCGAACAACTGTGATTTGAAGATTGAAAGTGTTGTGTATGTGATTCTTTCTCTGTCCTTTTAATAAGACCAAGTGAGCAAATGTGAGTTGTTTTTATTTAGTAATAATCACTTATAGTCTACATAGTTTATTTTAGCTTAATACATTAATCAGTCTGTGTTTAAGCCAGGGTTCGCACTTACCCCTTCTTAAATATAAGATGAGACATGTGCGTCCAATAACGTTGTTGTAAGTGCGTACCCCTGTGATTTTCTTTAATTCTATTTATATGGTAGATCGTTAGGTAACCTGAGTGAACAATTCGTTTTTTTTTCGAAAAAATACGGTTTTAAAATATTTTTCTTATTAGAATCAGCAGCAGTAAGAAAAAACACAAAATAAAGAGCAAAAAAAAAAAAAGAAAATAATTGATCATGATGTGATACTTGTACCTTTTTTTTTTCTTGTACATTGAAATAGTTTTTCACAAGGTGTTCTTAATTTTCTTAAATATAATTTATTCATTACTCCACCTTCGCTTTTTGAATCAGTTGGTTCCTTATTTAGTGTTTCACTTAATTTCATTGCTTCATTTCTCATTCTGGTTTAAATTAAGTATAGCTTATGATCGCTATTTTCAACAAAAAATTTATTAACTGATACCTAAAAGCCAATATATTTCAGAGTTAATAAATAAAATTGAAATCTTATGCCGCATTCAATGTAAATATAAATACTTGAAGGAAATGACGTCGGATTTATAATCGGCTTATAAAAGAGTTATAAGCAAAATTAAAGGTGAATTACGAGAGTCGGATTTTCCACGTAATGGTACACACTTGCCTCATCATAATAGTACGCACTTGCTCCGCATAATAGTACGCATATGCCTCATGATAGTGGTACGCACTTACCCCATCATAATGGTACGCACTTACCCCCACCTTACTTTAAAGAAAAGGAAAGTGCGTACCGTCATATAAACAAATTTTATTTAGAGTATTTGATCAAAATACCCCATGTATGTTATTAGTAGCTATTACTCAAAAGAAACAACTTGCATTTCTTGACTTCAATTGCTTGGTATGACTACAAGAGAAACTGAAACAAAACCTTCTCAATCTTTACTTTAGAGTTTTTTGAAGACATTTAAGTTGTCTCTGCTTGTGTTTCATCTATTGAATCCAGGCCTGAATTCTACCTATTGAAATTATCATTAGACAGTTATCTAACATAGTCGATGTGTTGCAGAAGCCATTTCAGGACAGTGTTCATATAATTCCCAGTGGACGCACTTACCCCGTGGACGCACTTACCAGAACTCATCCTACATATTTTTTTTTTTACTAGCTCTCGTTTTCAAAATACACTAAAGTCCACAGGAGGAAAATTACAATAATCTGCCACTAATTTTAAAGTAAATTTAAAAAGAAAACTGCATCCTGTGAAACAAATGTAATCAAATATGTTCTTTGTGTTTCATTAAACAATGTTTATTTTTCAGAAACCAACGGCTGTTTTTATCCTATTGCTGTAAATGTAAACGCTTCATTTTCGATTGAGTCTTGTACGTCAAAGAAGAATCATCTCTAGTTATAGTCCATCAATATTTGGCAAGCATTAATTCCGCTTAATGATATTAATGTCCGTATTCCATTGCAGAAATATCTTAGGGAAACCTTTTCCTGTGCTCATTGCTCACAGCTCCACAGAGAGATATTAGGCAAAAAATCCTGGAAGAAAGGGAGGAAATGGCGCTTCTCAGAGACATATACAGCAATGTTGACCAGTGGCGCACCCAGGATTATTTCCTGGGAAGGGCTAAGTGGCCTCCTCTCTTTGGAAAGTTTTCGAATTTGAAGTCCTAGAGAAAAAAACTGCAGTCATTTTTGGTTAAATTAAGAAGTGGATTGGGGCCTATCTCGGCAAATTTTCAAAAATGAAGTCCAAAACACGCATTTTAAGCAGTTTTGTTTTATCAAGGGATTTCATCTTCATGCCTCTGAGAGGAGATTAAGCCCCTAAGCTCCCTCTGTGGGTGCGTCACTGACGGTAACAGGACTTTTGTAGGATTTATTTGACCAACTGAGTTTATTTCTCGTCTTCTCTGCTGCTTAGAAATACTTGTGAAACACGCTTAAAGGCTTGTAAGATGTTTTTCTCTTTCCCTCCAAATGCTTTATCAAAAACAGTGATCATCATAATTGTGCGTATTTGAAGGGTCGTTAAAAATTCTCTCCTTAACCTTTGCTGCAATTTCTCTTGAGAATTATCTTCTAAGGTATTGGAAAATCCTCTTTATTTAATAGCTTTCAGAAAATTCTTCATTATACTCAACAGAAAGGCATGAGTGGAAGTAGAAATAGGTGATCAGCTTAGAGGCTCATTTTCGGAATTTTTCACCCAGGAATTTAAAATCTTGATGTCCCGTGGTATTTTTATGTGGTGAGATTTTCTGTCGCAACCAGAGGCAGAGATCGAAATTTATAGAGTTTTATCGGGTGGTGCTTCTGTCTGGCAGAGAAAGCAGAACATTAGTAAGATTTTGCTACCTTATTATCTGCGTAACTTGAAAACAAGAGCAAATTTCCTTTTTATGGTGATTTTCGAATCCAACATCTCAGGGTTGGCCAAATTCAAATTTATTAAGATCGACATAATGTAACAACAATCATACGCTTCGAATTGCTCTTTTATTGCTTTGGACTCGGTCACGTGATAATTGTAATATCAGATTGGTTAATTAGATGTGATTTCGACCGAGTGACTGGTTGAAAATGGCAGGGGAAAAATTCTACCGGTATGAGAATCGTGTTGAATGCGCCACAATCAAATTACGATATTTTCCATTTGATAGCGACAATATTTACTGTTAAAAAATAATATTTACGTATAAAAAATATATATGCTATCGCAAAATATTTAACAAAACACTTACTAACAGAAAATTATGCATTTGCGAATAAATTTCAGAAATATTTCAGGCACAAGCATGCAAGCATGAGCTTGAGCATGCTTGAAGTACATTCTTGCTACTGACGTTACGGTTTGCTTGTACGCTTTATGTCAGTCGTGTGTTTTACTCGTACACTGTAAGAAATGAATGTTGTTTTTACAGTATAATCCAGCTAATTTTAAGGTAATAAAATGCAAAAATTGCTGATTTTACAGTAATAAATTGTAAAATTGCTAATTTTCCATTTTATTACCGTGCATTTTAAAGTTTTAAACTGGAACCTCGGCTGCCAGTATTATACTGTTTTTTTACAGTGTAATACGTCTACATTTTATGGCAATAAACTGTAAAATTACTAACTTGACAGTGAGAAACTAAAATTGTTAGTTTTACAGTTTATTACTGTGCATAAGTTTTTAATTGGAACTTTGAATGCCAGTATTATGGTGTTAAAACAACAGTTTGTTATTTTGCAGTGTACGTTATGCTATTTTATGAACACCTTGCATATTTTCTAAAACCATTATCCATAAATTAAGCAAATACTTCGTATAGACAATGGGTGTTTGCTTTTAACAAGTGTAATAAATGAAAAATAGTTATTCTGGTCAATGTCATTACCAGTATGTTCATGGCAAAAATATTTTGTAAAGAAACTGCCTACCAGCTTTACGGACCAAATTTCTCAAACGGAGCTCTTTGACAGAGAATGTTATCAGACACTGTTTGACAATGAATGTCATTTTTTTTTGTGCTGATCTGTGTAACTAGCTCCAAGGAGTTTAACAGAAGAAACACGAACTTTTTATCGATTATGAAAAATTCTGGCTATAATAAAATATAAAGGTCTTTAAAATGCCAAACTTAAAAATAATTTTCTTAAAAATGACGAAGATAATGATGGAAAATAAGAGCGATGAAAAATAAGTAAATAATTAAAATTCTGAAATGGGAAAAGGTTACTTTCTGTTGTTCAATAAAAATACGAAATAGTGGATGCGTACTTTTAAAATCTACCACCTTATTATCCACGGTTGCTATCCGGAGATTAGAAAGATTAAACTCGGGTCAGTTGTCGAAACAACAAGTTGTTTCGAGCTTTCATCACAAGTCATCCAGATCCTCGCGATCCTCGTTGCAAATATCACACCCTCAAACAATCACCTCCCCCCCTTTCCTTTTGTGCCCTTCGCGAACCCGGGTGTCTTTAAACCTTGTTCTTAATAATAAGAGAGAGAGAGAGAGCGAGAGTGACCTGCCCTGGTGTCTTTGACCGCTCAAAATTCCACACACTCACACACTCTCTCTCTTCATACCTTCAAACAACCCTACCTCCACCAAATATCCGTCGGTAGGGGGTGGGACAGAAACCTGTTGCAGGGAATCCGGGTGGAGGGAGAGAAGAGAAAAAAAGAAGAAGTTTCGGACAGACTTGTCGATGCTGGCGACTCGGAAGGTCATCGGGGGGATTGCTGAACTTGAAAACAATTGGCGGTCGGCACAAGTGGCGGTGGTTCGGCAGGGAAAACCAGAGGAGGAAATGTGTTGGGGGAAAGGAAACCTTGAGTTTTATTAGTTCAATTAACTTTTCTGTTTTATTTAATTGCTGGTTATTTGTTGATTACATCACACTGTATCTTTTTCGGACTTGAATCGAACCGCGTTGCGGATCATTGACGATGTCCATTAGCAGACGTTCTTGCAATAATCTGTCAAATATTGCATTTGTGACTAGGTAAATGGCCTCAATTATGAAATTTATATCGCACTTCATTGTTGTCTTTTGGATTTTTTATAGCTATTCAATAAAACGAAGCAGAAATCTTGACAATTGTCACTCTCTCTATCAATCGCGATAACGGATATTTTAGTATCTACTAATATTTTTCTTACATCTTGATTTTAGTTGCCAACTCATTACTCATCACACAGAGCTGTAAAATAGGGTTTTATGAGAGAGTCATAGTTAAAGAAAATCAAATTTCATTTTTGAATATCTGTTTGATATACAATAAAACGAAATAGTAAAAGCCTTGACAATGTGGACGCATTCTCCATTTTACAATTATGGATAATTTTAGCATCCACTAATATTCTGTTTGCATCTCGATATCACCTTACAATCGATTAACCCTGGGTTGACATATATGACTTTATTAGTGCCATAATGACATGAAATTAAAATTCAATTTTTAAATATATGCTTGCAATTATTTTTGTTGTTGTTTTGTGCCAGCTAGGCTGGCAATTTTGAGGAGTGCTAATTAGTAATTACTTTAGAACATTCGAACGAATTTTGTTTAATTCAGAAAAATTGGGGCATTTTAGCGACATATAGAACTAATTTGTGCGATCATTTTTTCGCCGTCATTTCAAAGCGAGCCATATTTATGCAAAAACGCTGTTTGAAATTAGAAAAAAAATGATTAATGATTAATTGACTAATTAACTAGTCTATGTTACCCAGATCATAATAACAAATTAATTGACACCTCATTCATCAAAATCGGATGAATAGTTTAGGAGCTACGGTGGAACGTCTCTACATGCAAACATACAGAAGACTGCTAAAAATATAACCCTTCCCTTTGGCTGTGCCGCAGTCGGGTAAAAAGGGCTCAAATAGCGAATTAAAAATTCATAAATGAATTAAGGTGCTAGTAATCGTCTTATTTATTATGTAAAGTATCTGACATAATTGAAAACTAGTGCTCAAAACAGTATTTTTCAACTTGTTAAATTTTGTGATTTTTTTTTACTCTTGTAACTAACCTTTTAACTCAATTGCTCAGTAGTTGCAAAGAAGTACACACACTAGCAACAAAGCTTGTAACTAAACTCAAGTTCAAATCGCTCCTGAACATGTGAATCGTTGCCAATAATCAATAAATGGAAACATGAAGTCATAACTAAAGGCAACGACTTTGGCAAAGAGAGAGAGAGAGAGTTGAATAATTCAGGTTCTTTTCAATCACTGTCAATCGAGATCCTAATAACGACAGGCAAAATTAATAAAAACCTTCAGGGAATGAAGCGTTTACTAAGCACATTTCTGTTGTTGCATTCAAATCACAAAAAACAAAACAAAAAAACTACGACACATTATCCATCACTACCTATAAGTATTGTAATGATGATTGATGGGGGAAATTCGGAAGCTCTTCACTCAAACCTGGTTACTTCCAATGAGCAGTTCTACAAACTCAATTAGCTGTACACAAATACTATGAAATCAAAATACCTGCTATTTTATATGTGTTTCAGCAAAGGGATTATACACACATATGCGAACAAAAAATGCAAAGAAATTTCCTGAAATAGATCAAGCTAGGAAACATCAAAAATGTGTAAGAGAGGGGGGGGGGGGGAGAATCTGTTCGAACTGAACTGGTATGTTCACTCGTTTGCGCAAATAAGTAGTGTAAATCTAAAGCAGTAAGTGCAGATTTAAAAATCAGGTTTCAATTAGTCAACTTTTTGTGACCTTGGAAGGTTTGATTTTGTTAATCTATAATATCTTTAAACGAGCAATTCTTGTATATACAGTGAACTCTCACTTATACACCGCCTCATTTATGCGCCTTTTTCACTTATACGACGATTTTAAATGGTCCCAGTCCATTCTATAGCAAAATAATGATAGTACCATTCGTTTATGCGTCGCTCTTAAGACAAATATTTCACTTATGCGCCGAATTTTCCCTAAAATGTAAAAAAAAATTATTTATTTTCTTCACTTTCCTCTTTGATATTTAGCCTTTATTGCTCACGGAAGACATTTTTTCCGCATGAGAGAGGAACAATTATCTATTATGCATCGTTTTAACGGGAACAGCTTGTAATTAGGTATGCTACAATTTTTGTTTTCTCTTAATCACTGTACTGTAGTTACGTTATAGTAATTGTTAAACCGCAGTAGTATGCCCCTTTTCTATAGAAACATTCTTATTCATTCTCTCATTAGAACCTACGTTGCGTTTTAGTCCTTTAAATAGGCTTGTTCACTTATGCGTCTCTCTCACTTATGCGCCTTTTTATGTTGGTCCCTTAGGCCGGCGTATAAGTGAGAGTTCACTGTATATGGGTGATTCTACAAAAATGGGCAAATTTGTGTTCCATATTGATTGCTCTTTTTGTTTTTAATTTAATAATAAATTTTTTTGGGAATATTTTTATGCGTCTTTTGTTCTATAATTTTCGTTGTGAACAATGTCAATATTTAATTATTATTCATTTTAAAAAAAGGATATTAGATTGAAATGTCATCCACATGCCCTGTCCCATAGGTGCAATTTTCACAATCAATGGAATATAGATTTTAAAAAATAAGTGATTTTTTTTCAAGAGTTTATTTATAAATATGAATGTGTGCAAGATGTAAATCACAAAAAAAGCAAAATAATATGAAAATAATATCTCTAAAAGTTAATCTAAACTTTGTCCCAGCGATTATCAGTCATCCACATGTCTAAAAAGTATAGATATTTTTCTCTGAAATGTTTTATTTCAAAATCTGGCAACACATCTTAAAATAAAGCATGGAACTTTGTTATTCCTGGCTGAGGATTAATTTTGCTGTTCTGCAATTACTTTTTGATAAAAAGCAAGCTAAACTCAACTTTCAAGGCAAGTGTTTTTTATCTTTGTCACTAACATGCCCCACAGAATGCAAGTAAAATGTACATGTAAATAAATTTTGATAATGAATAATCGTAAGGCTTACATTTGTGGGTTCTAATTCGAAGTGAAGCCGAAAAAATATTCAGATATGACTTTTGAAGAACACAATTACTTGTGTTTTGTCATTCACATGCCCTTTTTCTATTGTCATTCACATGCCCCAATATACGACACGTGGATGAATCAAAAGCCAAACTATGACACTACAATGTTTAAAAATTATGTCTAACAGTTTACTGGTTAAAAAATTTCATTAATATAGCTATTGTGTTTGTGTTATTCACATACTTACTGTATTATATTCACACACCCATTGTGTCATCCACATGTCCTTTTTATCATTCACATATGCCTTCAAAAAAATAAAAATCCAAAAATACAATAAAATACAAACATTTAAGCTCTGCTGATATTCTATTTTAATTATGTAACTTATCAAGTGCTTTGCTGATTTTTTTCAGATTTTTAATTTAAAATTAATTTTTTGAAATCTACATGTTAGAAATATTCCCATTTTTGTAGAATAACCCATATATATTTAGTACCTGGGGACCGAGCCCACTCGGTTAAAAAAAAAAAAAAAAAGAGGTTTGTAAACTCGTGTTTTTTTCTAAAATGCGAAGTACTTATTTAGATAAACTTGAAAAGCATTTTTAAGCCTTTGGTTGCAATTACGCATTTAAAACAGCCGTAATTTGTTTTAAAAAACACAACCTTATTTAACATTTTGAAGCAAAAATGGGACACCGGTGTCCCACTGAACGAAACACCGATTTCCCATGAATATTTTGCCTTTTACGCAGAAAGGGACACCACTGTTCTGTGCTGTATTACATAACCGGAAAATTATTAAAATGCTAAATATAATATTTTCCCCTTATTTTACCGTAAATTAATGCAGAGTAATGAACAAAATATGAAAAATAAAAATTCTGCGTCAAAGGGTTAATCCATGCTCACCGTAAAATCACACCCAATGTCATTTCATTTGACGCCGAAGGCGCGGGAGGAGTTGATGAGAATATATGCAGAGTCCCTGTTCTCCAGTACGCATTTAGTCCAGTTGGTTTTGACTTTCACTTCACTTGACACTCCAAGGTCCCCCCCCCCCCCCGTACATACCACAACTCGTGGTTTAACCGGGGTGGGGCCTTGAAGAGCGCTCTGTTCATTTTTGAACAGACCCAAGGGCCGAGCAGACCCTTGGCCCAGCATCCCCCTGAGGTATCGTTTCACTTGAAGGATTTTATGACCACGAACATTTTTAACGTCTCCCAGCCACCATTTATGAAGACTGTGGATCTTTGATCAGCTGAGCTTCCTCTATATGATCTGCTCGGACCCTCCGGTTACGAGTCCGACGACTTACCGATCGGACTACAAAATCCAAAACTTTACCTAAATACAAAATTTTATCAAAATCGTTTGAGCCGTTTTCGAGATCCGAAATATATATATGCAAGAATTGCTCGTCTAAAGATATTAGATGTAATTTTGTTTCGAAACTTAATATTTTAAGAATGAGTTTCATATTTATTGTTTTTTTACCTGAAATATCTTACTAAACACTCTTGAGGAGGAAAAAAAGTATTTTAAAACTAACTATAACACTTTTATACTCAATTTTGAAATCGCACTTGAAAAGTAAAGTAATCTGATTTTTATATACTGTAAGTTACCATAAAATTCAATAGATGTCGGTGGACAATTACCACTGCTTTTATCCCATGGCTTTTGAATAAATGAAACAGCTTGTTATCTAGTGAAGCCTTGCTTTAACATTTCAAAAACAATAACAATTTAACGTTGCCAAATACCATAATTTGAACTTGCGCTGATGTGATTAAATATGAAATCCAATTGTTATAACAAAACGTGGTCGCCACGGAAACAGTAACAATTAAAGTAATCATAAAGAAAATGGCGAAATAAAAGCTTCTCAAATTGCAATGAAGGCACAAAAAAAAACGGGGTTTTTTGCGAAAACTCGCGTTTTTACAGAAAAAACGCCGACGTAGATGAACTCAGAAACCAAAAGTCTATCTAAATACAAAATTTTATCGAAATCGTTAGAGCCGTTTTCGAGATCCGAAAAATAAATAAATAAATAAATAAATAAATATATAAATATATATACAAGAATTGCTCGTTTAAAGATATTAGATTTATTTATATTTCGGATCTCGAAAACGGCTCTAACGATTTCGATAAAATTTTGTACTTAGATAGAGTTTTGGTTTTTGAGTTCATCTACGTCGGTGTTTTTCCTGTAAAAACGCGAGTTTTCTCAAAAAACCCGTTTTTTATGTGCCGTCATTAAAAGTTTAAGAAGCTTTCTTTTCACCATTTTCTTTATGATTTTTCTATCATTGTTACTGTCTCATAGCAACCACGTTTAGTATAACCAAGGCTTCACTAGATAGCGTTTTATACAGGCTGCTTCATTTGATCAAAATCCTTGGGATAAAAACGGTAGTCCTTGTCCAGCGACATCTATCGAATTTTATTGCAACTAACATTAATAACAAATCAGATAATAAAAGACAAAATTAAAAGTTAATTTGTTGGCGACCATTTTACAATTTGGCATTCAATTCTATTTTAGTATACTTTAACATTATTTAATAGCTCGTTCGATTTGTTGGTTTATTCTGCATTTTAACGGCTTATTTTAATTAGTCAGCGAATTATTTTTCATTTTAATTGATTCTAATTATTAATTAACTATGAAACGACACTGGCACCGCAGAGCGATAAATGGCGATTTTGGAACGATAGTTCCATCAAAACTTTTGATGAGTTTAGATGGTCAAATTAATTTATTTGGCGATTTTTTTACATTTTAATGGACATTTTGGAATGACTATGGCACTAATATCTTGAAAAGCACATCAAGAGAATTTGTTCTCCGTAAAGCTTTTGAGAATATTTCAATAACCGAGATCTTTGGTAGTACGTACGTTTCAGTTATAGGTATACGTTTTTTAATTTGGCGATGTATTTTCTTACCACCTAAGCAAAGATTAAAATTTTAAGCTTGCATCGTCTTCATGGTTGCTTCTTTTCTCTTATTTTGCATTTTAATTTAAATTTCAATGATAATAATGGCACGATATATTTATTAAACTTATGTTACATGATAATGGAGCTTTTGAAGTTGATTTGGCGAGTTTTTTAATAAGAATTCTCACATTATTTCGCAGCTTTTTTTCAGTTGGCCCATTATTTTACTTTCAAGTATTAAACGTATGTGTGAAATTAGAAACAAAAAAGGGAAGATTTTGGTGATTGGAAGTCTGGTTATCTTTCACTATTGGCGTTAAATCTTTGTGTCCAATTTATGAGCGAGGGAAATACTTCCTTTGCAAACATAAACTAAAGAGCAACAAAATAAAGTAATTATCGCCAAAAATTTGGCAACCACAGCAGATTCCCAATTATCGAAATATTATCAATGTGTGAAATTTAACATAAAGAGAACATTACCTTTTAATGTTGTGTAAATGAAAACAAAATTTTACAGTTGGTCGTCGTAATATTGTAGTTTTGTTTATTTTTTTCGTACTTGTATTGCTCTTTAGTACCAAACGATTACTATATATGCTCATTTCGTTGTTACTAAAGAAATTAATATGTTTTGTTGTCAATCGTATTTCCGTTGAACACCATCGCTTCATTACTGTACATTTCATTCTGGGGCAGCAAAATGAAATGTCTCTACGAATAGATTCGCCATTTATCGCTCTGATATGGGTCAACGCTATCAAAATGAACATCTGAGCTTTTGCGTAGCAATTAAGATCGTGTGAGCAACAATAATGAAACAAAATAGTGAATAGAACAATATTATTTCATTGCTACATTTTTATTTATCGGCTGCGAATTTAAGCGTATATTTTATTAATGCAGAGATGTCAAAATTGAACGCCATTGCAAAATGTTGCTAATTCGAAGTAAGTAAACAATGAATGAATGTCGTATGACTGAATCATGAGTTGTAACCAACTTTACCTGAAAAGGGAATTTATTTCCCCTAAAAGCAGTACTAATAAGGCCTTCGGAATCAATTCACTCTGTATTCCACTTCAGTTAACTATATCAATATTTTTTTACCCTTAAAGATAGGATAAACATCGCTTTTTACAGCAGAAACAACATGCTAATAAATGTAAACAAACATTTGGATGGTCGTTGTTCAGCGCTCTCTAGCGGGCAAATCTTTACCATTGATGTTTTGAGTAATGAAGCAGCCTGTATAAAACGCTATCTAGTGAAGCCTTGGTATAACAATGGATTTCATATTTAATCCCATCAGCCGATGAGTTTCGATGGTAACGCATCAGCGCAAGTTTAAATTTTATGGTATTTGGCAACGTTAAATTGTTACCGTTTTTGAAATGTTAAAGCAAGGCTTCACTAGATAAGTGTATTATACAGGCTGTTTCATTTATTCAAAAGCCATGGAATAAAAGCAGTGGTGATTATCCACAGACATCTATTGAATTCTTATTCTATGGTAACTTACATTATATAAAAATCAGATTACTTTTCAAGTGCGATTTCAAAATTGAGTATAAAAGTGTTACAGTTAGTTTTAAAATACGTTTTTCCTCCTCAAGAGTGTTTAGTAAGATATTTCAGGTAAACAATCAATAAATATGAAACTCAATTTTCTTCGTTTTTTCTGTAAAAACGCGAGTTTTCACAAAAAACCCCGTTTTTTGTGCCTTCATTAAAAGTTTGACGAGCTTTCTTTCGCCATTTTCTGAATGATTACTCTTATTGTTACTGTTTCATAGCAACCACGATTTATTATAACAATGGATTTCATATTTAATCACATCAGCGTTAATTTAAATTTTTATGGTATTTGGCAAACAAGTTTTGGTAACACGTTTGAATTATTATTGTTTTTGAAATTTAAAAGATATCGATCGAAATAAAGTTAAAATTGAGAGTGGACCACGGTAGTTCGATCGGTAAGTCGTCGGACTCGTAACCGGAGGGTCCCGGGGCGATCATACAGAGGAAGCCCAGCCGATCAACGATCCACCGTCTTCATTAATGGTGGCTGGGGGACGTTAAAAATGTTCATGGTCATAAAATCCTCCGAGTGAAACGACACTTCTGAGGGGTGCTGGGTCAAGGGTTTGCTCAGCCCTTGGGCCTGGTTCAAAAATGAACAGAGCGCTCTTCAGGGTCCCATCCCGGTTAAACCATGAGTTATGGTATGTACGGGAGGAACCTTGGAGTGTGAAGTGAAGTGAAAGTTAAAACCAACTGGAACCAAATGCGTACTGGAGAACAGGGACTCTGCATCCATTCTCATCAACCCCTCCCCCGTCTTCGGCGCCAAATGAAATGAAATTGGGTGTGATTTTACGGTAAGCATGGATTAAATAAGGTTGTGTTTTTAAAACAAATTACGGCTGTTTTAAATGCGTAATTGCAACCAAAGGCTTAAAAATGCTTTTCAAGTTTATCTAAATAAGTACTTCGCATTTTAGAAAAAACATGAGTTTACAAACCTCTTTTTTTTTAACCGAGCGAGCTCAGTCCCCAGGTACTAAGTAGATAAAAAAAAGAATGTCTGAAAATAGATTTTACCCATAATAAGTTAAAGAGGAATAATTTTTCTACATTCAGTTAATCAACTCCGCTTTTTTTTGCTATTAAAAGTATATAAGACAGCGGATAATTGGCTGCAGGTTGCAAACATTTGCAGCTATTGAGTTTAAAGTAAACTACAAGCTTATATTAGCGTATCTAGCAACAAACTTATCAAGTGTGAGCAGTCAGGTTTTAAATTTACAGCGTTGAGTAACATGAAATATTTCCATCTATTAGCATGAACAAGTTCAGGTTCACACCCTGTTATAGTGATATTTCACGAGTTTCCCCGTACACCCTCATTTGGCCGAGATTTCTGTCAACTACCTCTGTAAAACTGCCTTTCCTGCATGGATTCGAAGTAGGCGAACTAAAAATATTTCTTTCTTCATTCTAATCCGTAATCCATCTTTATGCTGCATTTTTGTTGCATTAATCCATTCTAATTTATACCAGGTTCACAAGAAAGTTAATACACTATTTGGAAGCAACTACCACGTGCTTGGCGTGAACAATAAGACATGTGTGCCAAGAAGATGGTGAATATTGATTCTCATTTTTAATTAAAGAGAAAATTTCCAAAAGTAACAAACCTTTTCGCAATCCATGTGTTTTTTTTTTTTTTTTTTTAGTCTATCTTTTTGACAAACAGTTATTTTTAGTACAATTTCATACTTTTATTACAATTTCAGTAAGTACAATAAAAGTTTTTAAATAGCATCAAATTAACAGTAGAATCATTTTTCTTAGCATCTTTACGCAGAAAACACATACACACACACAATTTAAAAAGGTTAAACAATCCCTTTCATTTTAGTTCAAGAACACTTCTCAATGCACGATATTACAGCGCAAGGCAAAATCTAACAAAATTTTTAATGTATCAAACAACCAGTACAAATCAAATTAAAAAGGAAAAAGAATACCGCAATGCGATATGAATGATCCAACTATGGATCTTCATTAGCATATAACTTTATAATTACTATAATTTATAATTCATCCCTGTTTTTGTCCACGATTAAAAAGTCTGAAACTTTCAAACTGACACTACGGCGGAACAAGTAGAGTAAAAATATTTAAATAGCAGCAGATAAACTTTAGAACTACCTTTCTTTGCACACCCCTCCCCCCCCCCCCCCCAAAAAAAAAGAAATCCTTTTGAGCAGATTTAACATTCCCTTTCATTAAAGTTCAATAGCATTTCTCTATACACGATAACATGGACTAAAAGCAAAACAAAATTTAGCAAAATATATTCAGTAATCAAAAGAAAGGAGGGAAAAATACCGGAATGAATGACCCAACAAGATCCATCATCGTCAAAGCTGTGGACCTGTTGCAAACATGAGTGATCACTAGAAGACATCAGTCTATCACTTAACTCTTTTGATCTCATTGAACAAGCTAATTAGCGAGGTTGAATCAATCAGGTCCAGCAACGATTTGCACTTATTTTCATGCCGCACATTGCACTTGCGTACATGGTTATTATGGTATTTTGCTACCCGTCAACTGCTGCTATGCAGCTTATGATTGGCTGGGTTGGGCAGTTTATACCGGCCCTGATACGATTTTAATGCTTTGAGTTGGATAGTTGAAGGATTTATTGCCAGAGGCGGGAGTTATTCAAAATGTTGATCTTTAGGGCTACTGTTGGAAGCGACGTAGTAATTGCAAGTAGTTAGAAATAGTTACATCATATTTTGATAAGTCACTAAACGCTTTTGCGGTATTCTCTCCCCCCCTCCCCGATTGCTTTAATAATGAAATAAGAACTGGTGTTTTGCTCTTATCTTTTAGTCATCACAAACGGGGAAAAAAGCGAAACGAAACCCTTATATATATATAAAAATATATTAAAACGTTTCAACAATTTTCGAATTGCAAGATGAAAATTATTGTTTTTTAAAATTTATCCAAAAAAATGTTTTCTAAAGTACTTTACTGACGCTAAGTCCCAACTCATAAATTTTATTTCCTTGTGTCAACTGTTGAAAAGACAAACAAACTGAAAGAAAACATAATATTTTTCTAAATGTTATTATGTTTCTCTGAAAATGCAGTTTATGAAACGTTGAATTATAAAAGTATTAATTTTAGTTATCTTTTTCATTTGCTATTTCATGGTCTAGTGCAAGTATACATGAAATTCATTGACCTTTTTTGCAACGAAAACAAAAAAGTCTATTCAGATCCCTTTGTTTCTCAGTGCCTCGAATGCAGTTAAATTTTACGATTTCTAAAACTTACTAAAATACATACTTTTTTTTTTTCTCTTTTCTTTTTTTTGGTATTTCATCAGAGTACTAGTAGATATGCCCGGCGTCAAGCGGGGGAAAATGCAACATGCGAAATCCCAGAAGGATTTTTTTAGTAACAACGAGATCGGCATGAAGGACAACGTGAAATCAAACTTAAATGTGTTAATTATCTGTGATGATTTTCTAAGAAATTGCGTTTCTACTTTTGAAAAAAATGAAAACAACCTATTATATGTTCAAGGGTGAATGCTCACGAAAGGAACATTTCTCAAATATTTGAATTGAGAGAAGCCTCAAAAAACCACGTAAAGCAGGGACAATATCAAGCGCAAAATTAGTAATCGAAGAAAAGTTGTGATGAAGCAATAAAAATTGTTTTGAATGGAGAAAATTAGAGATTTTATGTGGAAGTTTTAATTAAAATTGGAATAGAATTAGAACTACCAGTCTGATTTTTTTTTTCTAATTGGCCTCTTGATGTGCCCAGTGAGGACGCAAACAAACTTAAATTTTTAGCAAAATCCGATGGTAGTTTTTCAGTCTATAAAGGACATACATAGGTACATATATACATACATTCATTTTTATATATAAAGAAGATATTATGTATTAGGGTCATTCCATGAAAATGTCAACCTCAGAGGAAGAAAAAAAAATACCGAAGTGAAAAAAGTATCAAAAAATAAATGAATAAATACATAAATAAAAATCATACAACAGAAGAAGTTTAAAAAATTGAAAAATTATTGTAATTATCCCTGAGATTTGCCATAATAAATAGTTTGTAGTGTGTCAATACTGCTTATTATTCGATGGTTACGTTAGTCACGTTACGTTAGTCACACTCCATCTTGAGTAAAAGTGACACTTAAGACTTAAAAAAATTAAGATTAAATAAAGGTGTTTATGTTTTTAAAAGCCTACTTTACATAGTTTTCAAATATATCATTCAATTTTTAACACTTGCTTAACTTTGAAATTTTTGCCTCACAACACGAGCATTAATTTTCAGGGTTGCAAAAATGTTACGTTAGTCACACTGCTACTTTTGTTGAAAAAGTATCTACTGTCAGTAATTTTGTTTTAAATTCTTAGCAGAAATGATACATAGATACCATGTACATTGTAAATCCACCAGCATAACTAAAAAATATTTTTTATCCTTTAAGTTACAAGTAAACACAGTTACAAAATCAGCTCTGAATGTTACGTTAGTCACTATGGAATGACCCATTACTCTTATAAAAAATACACCAAATCACATGAGATGTAACCTCTAGGAACAAGTCTAAGAAAAATCCTCGATGATGTTTTGCTCAACAGCCAATCCCAAGATGTTCCAACCACCTCGTTTTAAATTTGTCCAAACTGGCATCGGGATTGAGCAAAATTCAATCTAGCAATTTTTCGAGCGAAACACACGATCGGTGAAATGGATTCGAATGCGAAAAAGCCTCCGGATCGAAGTAAAGAAGGAAAGGAAGGGGGCGTAAAAAGTACTCGAATAAATCTTCTCACTAGTCCCCTCGACCAAGTAAAAGGAGGGCCAAACATGGGGTCCAAGTAGGGACTTAGCAAAGGGAACAGGATCTAGAATTCGATGTGCAACTAATGGAGCCTTGAACTCGAAAGTTGGAATGTTCGGGAAGATTCGAGAGTCGAGGGAAGAATGACAAAAAAAAAAAAAAAAAGATAGAGAGAGCAACATTGCATCACAACGTACTAGAAATGCATGGATGGAACATCGTGGGAGTTTTTGAGAGGATGGGTAAGGGAAGGTGCAGTTACGCAGCGGTGGTTTTCGGAATGCTTAAGTTTCCGTCAGAATTGTTGTATTTGGAACATAGTTCCAGAATTTCTTATCAAGGTTAAGTCAGAGGTCATAGTCGATTTCGATATGTTTATGCAATTACTTTTTATATGATTTGATAGGGAAAAAAACTATATTTAATAGTTGTTCATTATATTCTTAGCATAAATGGGCATCAAAACGCATAAATGCAGTAATACCCTTTTTATCTGGTTCCCATTAAACCGAACTTCGCTTAATCCGGGTTGCTATATTTATGTACATTCTGTATAAATAGAAGGTAAGTTAGCGCAGTAGTGTATTTTTGTAGGTTGTATTTTGTGCTTTTGCAATGCATTTTTTTTTTATATTTTTGCAATGCATTTCTCTACATTGTAGTTTAATATTTAATTCTCTTGAACTCAAAATACAATTTTTACTATGCACAGTAGTACAGTTTATAGGTTGTTTTGTTTAATCCGTAGTATCATAAATTCGAATGACTGAGACCCCCTATTAGTCCTGATTAATTAGGTTCTACTGTAAAGGGAAAAAAATATAATCATTTAATATATATGAATTGTGCAAAAATTATTTCATTGAAAAAGTTAGGAAAAGAAAGTTGTCAACGTTATTTTGAAAACAAACTTTTATTCTCAAAAACAAGGGTGATTAAGCTAAAGGTAGGCGCAATAGTGAGGCTCTACTGTATTCACTCACTTTTTTAAAATACAGTTGGTTCAAAATTTTACGTACTTTTAATTTAGGAACACGAAACCAAATCTTTTCGAAATGTTTACCCGATTTGAAAAATCAAACAATGCTGTTCCACCAAAATTTTGTTTTTATGAACCTTTTTCGTGGTCCCCAAGAGTTAGCAAAATCGAGTGTCAACAGTAGAAAATAGCAATATGCTTCTTCAAAACAAAGCATTTCAGTTATAAATCAGGGGAGTCCAGCACCTCAAGAGCAAAGACACCGGAAAGCTTCCCCAAGAGCGAGAACGCTGCAATAAATAAATAAATAAATAAAATAAACAAAATAACTAAACAAACAAATCTAAAACACCCCTTTCTTAAAAAAAAATAATGACACAATCTGCGCCATGAGTAAGGTAATCAAATATTTCTCTCCTCAAAGCGGGACGCTCAACATTTTGGGGTTTAAACAAAATTTAAAAAATCCATGTAATTTGCACTAAATAATGCAGGAATTAATGGTCTATTTTTTGCCCGAAGTACAAATTTGCTAAGTATATTTAATGTTGTTTTCAAATAAAACTCTCTCAGAAGATTTTCTACAATTACTTATACTACTATTGCTTTTTTTTTATTCATAAGAAAATAAAACGATTTTAAGAGTGCATCAGTGGCAGATAAATATAAAATGTACGATACGATACAGTCCAACGATAAGGATGATTCGAAAGAGTTCTCGGATTCAAATTATTGCCAGTTACCGAGTCTCTTACTTTTTAAAACATGTAGTCACTACAGGTTAATTTTCTCCTACTGTTTACTCTCTTGCAGAAAACGGGACATTTCTGCATTCTGGAGCTGTTTTCGGGGACAACGGGACAGGTTGTTAAAAACGGGGCTCTGATGTTCAAAACAGGACATTAGCCATGAGCCACGCTAGTTGGGTACCCCTGTTTCAAATATTCACCGAGAAAACGTTTCGGTGTAATAAAGAACGGAATAATGGAAATAAAATTATTTTCCTTTTAGAGGTCAATAATTGCATTCATTAACTAACTGATGATGATCCAGATGTTAGTGACAACAGACACTTTTATAAGATACCGTTTTATATTCTCAAAACCCTTTATAAAATAATTTAAATTATAGTTTTCAAAAACTAAAAAATGCGCTTTTAGAGCTAATAAAACTATGCTTAAACTTCGCTTGACTCGAAATCTGAAATAGTTTTGAATTTTTTTTTAAATATAAAAGTCACGTTCTTGACAAATATAAAATATACTTTGTACTACAGTATCATTAATACTGAAGGCTAAACTATATTTCATGAATCTCTAACTAACCCTCTGATTTTAAAAACTAATGAATATCCGCTAACTTTACATGCACTTATAATACGTCAACATGTAATATAGTTTAGCCTTTAGTATTAACAATAGTACCAAATATTTACTGTTATATTTGTATAGAATGTGAATTTTATCTTTTATTCAGAGTAACACACATACATACAAGCAAACAAACAAACCCACATGTGAAACGAATAAAACCGTATTAATATGAGACGAACCGGATTAAAACGCAAATGCGTAGATCAAATTCATCCATGTTATTTATTTACACAATTGCAATGGATCTCCTCAAGGCAATGGCGCTGAAATTAGCATATCCAATATCTCCTTCAAGGAACTCAACACAGTGCTGCTGCTAACATAACTACGTAGTAATAAGTACCGCAATTAAAATCGGTCGACAGTTGCACTTCTAGTTAAACACGTGTGAATCAGCAACAGCAACTGTAAAGGATTGTAAACACGCACGATGCAGTGCAATGCTGTAATTTCCTTGCGTTACAGGCACGCGACAAAATACAGGGCATTTTACGAAGAGATGGTGAAGGATGAGGACGTGTAAAAGGGAGGGATAGTTGAAAGTCAAGGTGTGATTTGCCTTCAACAGAAACGAATTCAATCTCAAGTGGAGAAGTTAAAAGGGGTTGATGAAAAATTAAAACGAATATTTTATAGCTTTCTTCATAGCAGATTTTTTTGGAAGTAAGAATACATAAATATATACACAGAAAGAATAATTGTTTATAAGAGTATGAAGAAAAAGAAAGAAAATGGAAGAAACTATAAAACTACACAGTGAAAAGCAAAACTAGCGTAAAATATGAAACAACAATACCATTTCAATACATTTTCTCGTTTTCACACCAAAACCTCTACAAAGACTCGATATATGTTAGATTCTTGCGTCATTGCATGAATTTTACGAAAAATATAGGCTCTACTTATTATACTATTTAATATCATCGAAAACTGCAATTTCTAGATTAGCAAGCGGCCACACGAAGAGTCTCTCATTCATTGAGGGCAGGAAAGTCTTCGACGTCTGCTCTAAATGCTGTCTGCTCTTCGACGTCTGCTCTACCCAGCAGGCTTTTCCAGAGTACATCCTGGACTGTCTAGGACTTTGCAAAGAAGATATCTTTGAATCACCTTTTTTTTTCCCTCGATTTCCTCTGTGTCAATGGTCTGATGGACCTTGTCTGACTTCGTCAGACATTTGGAGGATTAGTCTCAACTCAACTCATAAAATCTAATTAAATTTTGAAGGTATTCAAAAACATAGATGATTTTTTTGGGCTCAGTAATGGACGTATCTTTATAAAATAGGTCCATTACAGAGCAAAAGAAATTAGTAAAATATTTTTTACACTACTATAAACTAATTAAATTTTATTGATTCAAAGAAGTATTTCAGATTAAAAGAAAAAAAGAGACAATTTGTTGAAAATTAGTGATACCCTAGGGAAATATTGACGCATTTTTATTCAGTCTTCAAAACTTAAATTTGTATTTGGTAGTAATTTTTTTTT
The DNA here is from genome assembly GCA_038373865.1 of Uloborus plumipes. Taxonomy (NCBI): domain Eukaryota; kingdom Metazoa; phylum Arthropoda; class Arachnida; order Araneae; family Uloboridae; genus Uloborus; species Uloborus plumipes. The sequence continues at coordinate 171,060 of JAXGGA010000603.1, forward strand.
CCGTTTTCTTCCTAACTGAATGTTTATAATTTCACATTACTGTCTTACAATTTATAATAATATTTTTTATTCCCCGTCCATTCGGGGAATAACTATTTTCGATTCGTAGAAAAACATAATTCCCAGGACACTTCATTTCAAAAAATACATTTATAAGTAATTTTTTGTTCAAGTTCCAAAAATACTTTACGCAGCCCTACGGAAAATTTTAAAATCCACATAAATCCTGATTAAATACTCGGATTCATTTCAAACAAACTTGATCGGAAAAGAGTTTTAACGTAGGACATACACTGTAAAAAATAAAGTGTTGTTTTTACAGTATAAATACTGGCAGCAAAAGCAGAGGTTCCAGTTAAAAACTAAAATGTACAATAATAAACTGTAAAATTAGCAATTATACAGTTTACTACTGTAAAGCAGAAATTTTACAGTTTATTACCACAAAGTTAGCTGTATTACGCTCTAAAAACAATATGGCAGCAGAGATTCCAGTTTACAACTGTAAAATGCACAGCAATAAAATTAGCAGTTTTACAGTTTGTTTTGTAAAGTAGCTATTTTACAGTTCATTAGTGTAAAATTAGCAATTTTACAATTTACTACAGTAAAATTAGCAATTTTTAGTACTGTAAAATGAATTATATTATACTATAAAAATACACCAATTTTTTACAGTGTACACTTAAGAGTGTTTCTCACCAGATTATTTTAACGGTGCGTTTTGAATAGTTTAAATATTTTGAATATTAGCTCCTATCATGTAACATCATACATTTATACGCGTAAGTAGTGTTTGCATTTTTCTCACCTAGAAATCATAACGGCTCTCTTAAACTGGAATAAATTACAATGATTTTTACATCAACTGAAGCTTTTATATATGCCGATTTATATAGACAAAAACCTATTTGAGAGCATACAAAAATTCAATGATTTGAAAAACTGTTTTTCTGCAGGAAAATAAAGATTTTAATGTAATTTATACACTGTAATAAATGAATGTTGCTTTTACAGTATAATATAGCGAATTTTATAGTAATAAACTGTAAACATTGGACATTGGTAATTTTACAGTAATAAGCCGTAAAATTGCTAATTTTCCAGTTCATTATCTTGCATTTTAGCATTTTAAACTGTAACCTCTGCTGCCAGTATTATAATGTTGTTTTTACAATGTAATACAGCTAAATTTTACGGTAATAAACTAAAATTTCTAATTTTACAGTAAGAAACTGTAAAATTGCTAGTTTTACAGTTTATTACTGCGCATTTTACAGTTTTAAATTGGAACCTCGGCTGCCAGTATTATACTGTAAAAACAGGGACGTCCTTTCGAAATTTTCCAGGGGGGGGGGGGCAAAAGGTGCATACGCAATGTAAAATTTCCCAAAAAGTGGCAAAAACCACGCCCACTTATATGCCATATGCCAATACATTGATTTCCCAGAGTCAGGAGGGGGGGCGGGGCAATTGACCCCCCTGCCCCCCCAAATGACGGGCCTGTGTAAAAACAACATTTCATTTTTTGCAGTGTAATTGCTAAGATCATATACCATATTAACTATCAAATTAATATGATAATAATCTTATCAAAAAATCCGGTGACGGCGATTAAGAAATAAAATGGAATTTCTCACATTTAAAATTTTGCTAAAACAAATCAACATGCTTCTAAAAAAATACTTTAACTGTTACCTTACCACAGAGTGATTTTTTTCAATACGAGTTTTTGTAAAATAAAAAAATAACTTATCGCAGTAACTGATAAACTGAAACGGAACTATCCTATCAGTATGACGCAAGACCCACGTCCGTTTAGGCACTGGGAATGATACAGAAATATTTCTTAAAATCAGCTATAAAGAATGGACAGCTAATCGTTTATCTTACTCATTTTCCATACTTACATACCTAGACAAACAAAATACTGTTTTCAGATATAAAAATTATCGTTGCTCAAAGATAAGTAGGTCACAAAACGTTTCGCTTGATAATGTTTTCATTTCACGGGGACAAATATTATTTGGAAATGATTATTGATTTCATAAAAAATATAGTTTGAAAGAAACCAGAATAATTTGCAGAGCCTCAGAATATATGCTGTAAGCATTGAATTTACACAAAATCTACTGAACCAATTTACGCTAAACTTGACGTACATGCCAATTAGATCATCTTTTAATATTTTCATGTTTAAAAAAATCCAAATTCTACTGCAATGGTTATGGTTTCTAAAAGAAGAAAAGAGAACATTAAGAGTTCACGCATTTAGGTTTTCAATGGAACTAGTTATGAGTAAAACAGTAAATTTTCGTCTAATTCGAATTTCTATAACGTGACAGAGATATTCAGTTACCTGTTCTTATTTAAATGAATGGTTAGTAAGTAAATATCAATTAAGACAAAGACTTATTTTCATATCACTATATGAAAGATATAAATTCACAACTACTATTTTTAAAATTAAGAAGAACTATATGATGAAAAAGAGAAAAAATGATTTTATGATTTTAGTCAAAAAACGGAAACGTTTTAACGGTCTTTTAACTCTACAAAAAGTTCTAACCTAGAAACCACAAAAAAAAAAAAAAAAAAAAACTGAAGAGTTTCTGGAAACAATGGGCTGCTAATGTGCCTATTTTCTGTCAGGAACATATCTGCAAAAAATCCTTAAAGCTTCCTGCTTAAACCCAGTCACATTACTGCTATAAATCAGCATATTTTCAAAAGATTGGACCTTATACCAGTACCTGTTTTGCTCCTTTCTCTTTTACCAGGAAGGCTCCTACATCAATTTAGGAAATATGGCTAAAGCTAAGGCAACAATTGAAAGCAAATAGCCGAGCAGCTCATTTGCTTGCAATTTTTCCAAAGCTCCAGTTTCCAGAGACTGCATATGCTTTTGTTCGGGGGCAAAGTCAATCTAGATAGGCCATCATCGAGCTGAAGGCGAAACACCTAATAAAGACGTTGGTTATATCTTCCAACTGGAAGCTAAAAATATTTTTTACAACAATGAGAAATCCGCAATCATGCAACATGAATCATTCTATTTGAGGAAACTATTTCCTCAAATAAACTTGATTTTCACGGAGAATTTGGGTAATCCCGTGAAATCCCGGTTAAAAATATATTGAATAAACAAATAAATAAATAATAATAATCATCAGTAAAAAATGAAAAATTGAGTAAAATATGTTTTTTGACGCATAAAGCATTTGTCCTCGTCGAACCACTGCCAACAAATAAGGCCATAAAGTTGGGCGACATTAATATATGTATATATACACATATATAGATAGATAGATTGATAGAAATGAGTGGTTATACAGTCGCTGTAGCTTCGTCAACATTCAGAGATATCGACACATCCAGAATTTACCACGTCTAACTAAATTAGGGTACTTTTTTTCAAAATGTGATCCAACTTATAAGTCACTTTTATATTTCGATAACGGAAGGATAATAGCAAATGATTTAAACGTCAAAAAACATGTTTCGCACATACACACTATACAATTATAGTAGCTACTTATTAAAACCTTTTTTCTTATAACACTATTTGGGTGGTTCCCTGTTCAGGGTGACCAATAGCAATTCTATACAATGCACATGGAAATAAAAAATCACCACCCCATAATGATTTAAAGTATTCTCTTCGGTGGTTGAATAAAAACAAATCATTAAATTTGGCTTAAAAAATCTAGATCTAGTAAGCTATTTTCGACTTACTTCTTTAACGAGCCTCATTAATAGGTATTTTTGCCAATTTTTATGAAGAACTCTATCCGTTTATTTTCGGGTAAGAATTGGATAACCTCGAAAATAACATCGGATAATAATGTTGCCAGTTTCAGGTACAAAATCTTTCTTTTTCCGATCTGTTTCCTTTTTTGCTGTTCGTTTCTATTTTGGGAAGGAGGAGTAAGTTTAATACAGCATTTCTTAAATTGTGTTCCATGGAGCACCAGGGCTCCATGGAAATAAATCAAGAGTACTATTTTTCATTCCAAATTCAAAATAATCATTTGAAGAACTAATAAAAAAAAATTCCTTGCGAAGACTTCAACAAATGTTTTCCAAACGAACAGCCCCAGAAAAAAAAAAAAAAAATAACAGAATACTACACATCAAAGAAAGATTTTTTTTTTTTTTTTTATGTTAAAAGACGTGTTGCTTTTCACTTAATACACAACTCTTGACTTTAAACACTATAATAAGCAAATGAATTTCATATTTTGCTATAAATTTTCTAACGTGGTCTATAATCATAATGTATGTGTGTGTGGGGGGGAGGGGGGAGGCATTAAACAAAAAGCGATAATCCTAAATATAGTTTAAAAAACTAAAAATACGTTTTTAAAGTTAATCAAACTTTAAAGAAGATTTCAAAACTTTTGAATATCCACTAAGTTTACACGCTCTTAGAATACATCAACATGTAATATAGTTTAGTCTTTAGTATTAGTAATAGTATTAAATATATTACTTTTATATTTGTAAAGAACGTGAATTTTTATCTTTTATTCAGTTACATACATACAAACAAACAAACTCACATGTGAAACTAATAAAAGCGTATTAAAAAGGCATCAAACACGATTGCTCCTTGATTCCACTTCAAAATGTTTAAACCAGTGGGCGTAACCAGTGGCGTACATATCGCGCCCGCAGCCTCCGTGGCGCGGGGGGGGGGGGGGGGGTTCGCAAGAGGTTTGAGGACGCACGATCCAGAAAAAAAGCACTATATTTTTTAAACTTTAATAAAGGGTTGAGGGCGCACTTACACTTGCAGGAGAAATGCCTAAACCTATGTACGCTACTGGAAATAACTATGGATTCTACATGATACCATGCTACTATACGACGCTTATCAGTAAAATAAAAGTTTAAATATGAAAAAGATAGGGTGGGTCAAACCTCCCTACTTTCCCCAACAGAAAACCAACAAAATAATAAACAAATAAATAAATAAAAAACATAAAGACTAAGTAAAACAACTGTAGTAATAGTTTATGAATGCAAAAGGCCCATGCCCCCCCCCCCCCAGTAGCGGTTCGCAAGAAAACATTTAGTTAGGTCTGGGCTATGGATGAGATGGTTAGCCCATGATCAGTCCTAGATCACAAAGACTGCAGAAAGGATTTAAAACTGTATAAAAACTGTGCAGGGATTTAGGGAGGCAGTCCTGCCCAATGACGAGTGTGAACTCAGTCACAATTTTATGTCTGGGCCATTTTGAACTGAATATATTTTTTCTTTCCAAGACTTTTGGATAGTTCTCAGCACGGGGCTCTACGGAAAACTGATCGAATTAAGTTTAAAATGTTAGTTCATTTAGGAATAGGCAAAATCTACAGGTGAAAGGACGAATACCAGGGAGGGGCGATGGGGGCAATCGTTCATCACTTGGGTTATTTTTTCGATTTCGAAATTTAAAAAAAAAAAAAAGTAATTTTAGACTACTTTTAATGATGTTGGGGAAATGGAGAAAAATGGGTCTCCCCGGTAATGTTTCGAAACTGAAGTGCTAAATCTTTGTGATTAATACTTGCAAATCAGTATACATAGTAAAAAGTAAGTTACGATAATCAGGATCCGCCCTTGGACTGATGAAAAGGAGGTATGAAACATAGGTGGAAAACTACGAGAAAAGCATTTAATAAGGCGACGAAAAGAGAAGGGGAAAAAAGCAAAGCAGAATTGGAAGAGTTAGAAGTCCGGTTTGCGTGGAAGAGGATCCGCAGAAGGGTGCAATGCAGCGTAAAGTATGCGGCCCGAGATCTCAGGGAGCAATAGCCTAGAGCTGGAGAGAGCTTGGAAAAACGGGTTCCATCGGCAGCAGCAAAAGGATGAAGCGAAAAGAAGAAAAAGGGGGAAAAGAAAAAGAAAACAAACAAAGTGGAAGAAATGGTTTGAAAAAATGGAAGGGGTTGAAGGCCTTCCCATTCAACGTGGGAAGAACTAATTGATTGAACGTCCTTGTGAGTGTTACCCAGAATGAATTCCCACTTTAAACAATGGCTCCGGGCGAGGAGCTATCAGAATGTCGGAGCTGGTGTTACAATGAGAAGGGGAATTTCTCGTTTCTCTTTTGTTTCTTCGCTGTGCAGCGGTTGATGTCGGTTCTGGTTGATACTTAGTTTCGTTACACAGAAGAAGATACTCAGGGTGTTGCTGGTGGAAACTAGTGCAATTTGATTATGGGGGGTTCGAGGCGATCGAGCGTCTAGAGCTTAGGACTTTCGTTTTCACGTGAATCGCATGAAATATATCTGTTTACTAATTAACATCCGTAATTTGTTTACTCATTAACGTCCGTAATTTGTTTACTCTGTTACTTCTGTTTGCTATAGATCACGCAATTGCAATATTTGGGGGTTTGAGGCAGTCTAGCGTCTAGATTTTAGGACTTTCGTTTTCACGTGAATCAAATGAAATATATCTGTTTACTCATTAACGTCTGTAATTTGTTTACTCTGTGACATCTGTAAGTTGTTTACTCTGTTACATCTGTAATTTGTTTACTCTGTTACTTCTGTTTGCTACAGAGTACGCAATTGCAATATTTGGGGGTTTGAGGCAGTCTAGCGTCCAGATTTTAGGACTTTCGTTTTCAAGTGAGTCAAATGAAATATATCTGTTTACTCATTAACATCTGTAATTGTTTACTCTGTTACTTCTGTTTGCTCCAGAGCATGCAGTTGCAATATTTTTGGGTTCAAGGCAATCGAGCGTGTAGATTTTAGGACTTTCGTTTTCACGTGAATCAAATGAAATACATCTGTTTACTCATTAACGTCTGTAATTTGTTTACTCTGTTATATCTGTAATTTGTTTACTCTGTTACTTCTGTTCGCTACAGAGCACGCAATTGCAATATTTGGGGGTTTGAGGCAGTCTAGCGTCTAGATTTTAGGACTTTCGTTTTCAAGAGGAGTCAAATGAAATATATCCGTTTACTCATTAACATCTGTAATTTATTTACTTTGTTACAAAATTTAATTTATTTACTTTGTTTGTAAGTTGTTTACTCTGTTACTTCTGTTTGGTACAGAGCACGCTAACTGCAATATTTGGGGGTTCGAGGCGATCGAGCGACTTGATTTTAGGACTTTCGTTTCTACGTGACTCAAATGAAATATATATGTTTACTCAGCAACATCTGTAATTTGTTTACTCTGTTACATCTGTCAGTTGTTTACTCTGTTACTTCTGTGTGCTACAGAGCACACAACTGCAATATTTGGGGGTTCGAGGCAATCTATAGCGTCTAGATTTTAGGACTTTCGTTTTCTCGTGAATCAAATGAAATATATCTGTTTATTGTGTAACATCTGTAATTTGCTTACTTTGTTACCACTGTTTGGTACAAAACACGGCAATTACAATATTTCATTAACTTAATAAAAGCACTGAAACTCAAACACCAGCATTTCAAAATGTTTAAACTGAAATGAAATATTTCGTACCTATAGTAACGATAATCGCACGCGTTAGTAGTAGACAATAAATAAAAATGTAGCGCAAACGATAACAAATAATTTAAAAACTGGCACATATGGCACTATAAATACATTCTTTCATCTATTCGAGATCGAACAACTATGAACACGAATTTTGTTAACTGCATGAGGAAAATATGCTAATTGGTAAATAACCAAAAATATCATAACATTAACCTTACAACAAGAAATTGTAAAAGCCCAAGTCATTTTTTTCTTTTTTGCTACCCTCAAAAATTTAAGCAGCATGCCTTAAGAAGCAAAAAGGAATGAAGAAAAAAGTAAATAAATGGGAAACTGTAACCAAACTCGAAACAACATTTTTGTAAAACTTTTCATTACGTGTAAAGACTGAATTTCTCTTAACAGTTAGGTAGACCTCTACTTTAAATATTAAAAAAAAGTCCTATTTTGCAAATAGATATACACAAAACTTTGACGAAAAAGTTCCTTTTTTCCTATTATTTCGCAATAATGGATAAATACAAAACCACCGTTATGATTCGTAATGCAAATAAAGAAATCTAAGCAGATAAAATACAGACAAGCAGCGCATAACTGAACAAAGAAATCAATACCAGAATTCTAACGACCATGAATTAACTAATTAAGATATAAAAAAAGGGAAGAAAATGTTTCCATCAAAAGAAAATATTAAATCTTAACAAAAAAGTATGAATTTAGGAAAGGAATACTGAACAGAATTAAACGTTTTACAGCAATTAAAAGCAGTGAAAAAGTTAACTGTATTAGTCAAATCATGGAATTGCTGAGCTCAATTTGAAAAGTTAAAATTTCTGCTTAGTTTAAATTGTAGCTTTTTGTTTGTTTCATCACATATTTGTTTTTCCAACTAAGCACTTTTAGTTAACATAGCAAAGATTGGAAGCTTGGGCTTTTCTTTAAAAAAAAAAAAGTTTTATAGACGGTGAAGAGGCATTACAAACAATTTACAAGTTGCACAAATATTATTATTCAATGACATTAATCTGTTAAATTAACTGAATGATATATACCCAAAATTTCAGCAATATGGTGTCCAAGAAAAATAACACGAAAATTCCTTGATCCACAAAGTTTTTTTTTTTCTTTTTCAAATCTTCAGAAAAAAAAAAAAATAATGATTTTCTATTCTTCTGAAATGAAAACCATAACTCATTACACTTTCCTAAGAAAACTTTTAAAAAACCATAAAGACAGTCCCTGGGATTGTCTGATTTTTTAAAAATGTACTTAAATTACTTAAAAATTTTATATCGGTATTCCAAATTAAATTTGTAGTATAAAATTACTCACACTGAAAGGTGTAAAGCAGTGGTTCCCAACCTGGAGGTGATCGCCCCCGAAGGGGTGATTTGGCTCCTCAATGGGGAGATAAACTCTTGAAGGGAGATAAGTGGGCGAGGAGTATTTAAAAGTTAGAATAATACACTGCAAAAATGAACTGTTGTTTTTGCAATATAATACTGGCAGCGGATATTCCAATTTAAAACAGTAAAATACACAGTAATACACTGTAAACCTAGAAAGTTTAATTCCTTGCAGTAAAGTTAGCAATTTTCCAGTTTATTGCAGTAAAATTTATCTGTATTATTCTGTAAAAACAACAGTATAACACTGGCAGCAGAGGCTCCAGTTTAAAACTGTAAAATGCACGGTAATAAACTGTAAAATTTGCAGTTTTACAGTTTATTATGGTAAAAGAAATTTTAGAGCTTAAATTTTTAGTTTATTGCTATAAAATTAGATGTATTATACTGTAAAAACAACATTTATTTTTTAAAGTGTAGTAATCAAATGCCATCTAAAATAGAAATTGAAAACTTATACGAAACTGATTGTTCCAAGTTCAGAGAAAGAATCACGTGTAAAAAAAGAAGATTAGGAGCTTCCTCCTACAACTGGCGGTCAAAGCATACGGAAGTATGTCAGCATTCACTGGTAAGTTTATGCATTTTCGAACTTTCTTTTTAAATTTTTTGTATTGTAAGTATCAATGTTTTAAATTCCTCAGATCCCAATTTTAAACGGAAAATAATTTCAAACAAAAATGTACTTCTGTTTTCGAAAAGCACGTCATGAATCTTACTACAGTATTATTTACCTTTAAATAGCTATCACACAGTAAAAAAATATTGTTTTTACAGTATAATGCAGTTAATTTTACAGGAATAAACTATAAAATTGCTACTTTCATAGTTTATTACCGTGCATTTTACTGTGTTAAACTGGAACCTCTGCTGCCAATCTTGCGGTGTTGTTTTTGTAGTTCAATACAGCTAAATTTTACGGCAATAAACTGTAAAATTTCTAACTTTACAGTAAAAAACTGCACAATTGATATAATTACAGTATATTACGGTGCATTTTACAGTTTTAAATTGGAACCTCGGCTGCCAGTATTATACTGTAAGAACAACAGCTCTTTTTTTTTTGCAGTGCAACTAGTTTTGCAAAATAAAGTACTTTTATGTACTTACGTATTTTCACTTTTTAATTTAGAAGTCATTGGATGAAATGACTTTGCTATATTTATTTTACTTCTAATTAAAACTAGTTATTTCATATTTTTAATGATTACAATGTCCACTAGAGCCAAATCATATTTTTTTTTAAAGAAGAAGGAGGGGCGTTGGGACGACAGGTGTCAGCCAATCTCTAGAAGGAAACGATGGATTGAGAAAGGTTGGGAACCACTAATGTAAATAAATAATATATTGGAGTCTCGATAATTTGAAGTCCCTTTCTTTCAAAGTTTTCATTGAATCCGTAACTCTTGAGAAAGCTGTGGGAACTTCTTGTAACCGTTGTCGCCGGTTCCTTAGGACTTCGAGTTATCGAGACCAGCCTGTATATCTATTTAGTTATTTAAATGATCAAGGTACATCATTTTGAATTTTGTTTCAAGTTCACATGTCACTCCCCTGGGCTAGGAATAAATTCAATCATTAAGGTACAAAGAATGAATTTTGAATCTGATGCACAGCGACACAGTTATTCTCATAATCTCGTTTGATTCCAACAGTATTTTCTAGATCTGATTTGACTGTTGGATTTTTTATGATTTTGAAGTTCAAAACTGAGGTAGCATTTTACTGTCGCTATCTTGGACAACATTCCTGTTTTGTTTAAAAGCTTTTTTTTTTTTTTTTAACTATTAGGGCCCTGCTCCACATTGACGTAAAGTAGAAAAATAAAGCAGAAACGTAAAAGGATTAAATAGTGTTCCTATGGAAAGTACCCGGATTTTCCGCTTCTACCTTCGATTTCTGTCGCGCTTTTCGCTGATGTGGAGCAGGGGCCTTACTGTTTTTTTTAAAGAAAGATAAGAGAATAAAAATAGCATTTTTAATCTTAACTATAATTTTTGGCTTTGGTAACAAACTCTGTGCACGTAAATGCAGGGGTGCCCACAGGGGGGGATTATGGCGCAAGTTGCGCCATTAAAATTTTTGGGGGGGATTTTTTAAACTAATTTATTTATTTATTTAAATTAGTTATTAATTTATTTTTTAATTAAATTATTTACTGATTTTTTTAATGTAAATTATTCATTTTTTTTTATTTAAGTTATTTCTTTATTATTATTTATTTATTTATTTTCTGTGTGTGTGTGTGTGTGTGTGTGTGTGTGCTTGGAATGTTTGGAAAGAAAAAAAAGCGATTCTATTCTGCGCATGATAAGTACTTTTAAAATATTAATAATATATTAAAAAAATAATAGTTTTAATTTAAAAAATAAACAAAAATATTAAAAATATAAATAAATAATGTTTAAAAAATAAATAAATAATATTTAAAAAATAAATAAACGATATTAAAAAGAAATAAAAAAAAAGAGGGATAAAAATCACAATAGGGTTTTAAAAAATTTGGGGGGGGGGGGGAATTTGCGCCATTGAGCTTGGGGGGGGGGATGGGCACCCCTGCGTAAATGTTAGTGCTTTCTCATTTCAAATGTTAATTCCCCATAGTCCACACGACGTGTAATTCAAGTTTCACTGACTTCTGTCTATTAAAACGGGTTCCAAACAGAATAACACAGCAGGTTGATCCAAAAAGTGGTAACTTTAAATATAGACGCTCAGCTTTTTTTCCCTAACCAACTCTTTTATTTTTATTTATTTATTTATTTTTTTTTTTAACTTGAACTAATGTCAGCGCATTATCTTTTATTTAAATTTTCACTCGCTGACTTGCATTACACTAGTACTCTTATTTGTATTAATTCGGAAAATGATTACTTGTTCGGCAGTCCGGTATTAAATCTGAACTATTAGCAGGAACTATTAGCTAGGACGCTCACTTGAATAATTTCTTCAAGAATTTCAAATTCACTTCAAATGTACTACTGGTGAAATTCCAAAAAACACTATTGAAAAACTAACATGAAACAAATGCTTGTTTAAAATTGTTGGGTATGTAAACATTTTTACAAAGCAGTTTAGATGCCTTGCAGAATTAAATATATATGCTAAAATGTGCAATGTTTTCGCTAAAACGCTTCAGGCTACAAATACTCATTTCAGTTTTTTCCCCTACTAAACATCTTTTTAACTTTAGAGAGTAAAAAAGAAATTTTAATAAGAGTTCTGTGAGTTTAAATTTAATTTATAATCTATGGGGATGTCTTCTACAACTTCTTTTTATAATTTTAATACTCCATTCACATCAATATACAATAAATAAATAAAGAGATGCATTAACAGAAATGCATTAAGCTAAATTAGTCAAATATTGATTCTTCAAGATGTAGATTTTTATTTATACAGGTTAATGTTATACAGAGAGTTAACCAGAACTGCAAAATGATTGGTGGGTTGGGTAAGGCCTTAGGGAAACGAAATATAAGAATTAAACCTTCGAATATGAAAACCGTAAGTTATTGTCAACAACATTGCTCAAAAACAAATTCTTTTTGAACAATTGCCCTCAAGATCATATCCCCACGTGTCCCGCCAAACGAAATTAAGTTACGCGGGCTCAGGCAATGCCCAGTGCTGCCATCTATCAATAATTAGGAGTATCACTCATCGCCAATTTATCATACACCCATCAAACACTCCACAAGAGCATCCGCACCAAACCAATGATCCATCAAAGAGTAAAAGTCAACTCCTCACCAGAAGTGATTCTCCTCTCAAAAGACTGCATGCGTTTCCCTTTCTTCACTTTTCTCGATGCTCCTTCTAACAAAACAAACGCTAGAGATCAAATTTAAAAAGGTGACACGGAATAAAAGCGTGGCCAATGTTTTGTCAGCGATGAAAGGGTCCCCATTACGGATTCCAGTCAGGTTGCTATTTCTATCAGACGGCGTGCGGACTTACCATGGGAAAGCATCCGCGCTAAAGTTCTCTGGTTGTACACTACTGAAACTGCGTCGCTCGGGGGGCAAGCACAAAGTGATATTTATTCATAAAAAATCTTAGAAAATCAGATGCTGCACTTTGAGAAAGTTTAAAATTGGTTGTTTAGAAAAACTGTTTAGATTTTATCCCTATTAATTATCTAGGCTGCTTCAACTTTAAAGATATTTAATGTAAAAACGCAGCTCAGTAAATCTTATAAAATAATAAATCAGTATGTGAAAATTATACATGCGATTATTCATTCTCTTCATGACGTAAAAAATAAATAAAGGAAGAAAGAAAAAAGGAAAAAAATGAATTTGATATCTTGTGTGTGAATTTCAAGTTAAAATCATAAAAAAAACCAGAAGTACAGCTCTATTTTTTGCATAAAAGATTCTTTTTGATTTCTCGCAGTGAAATTTTGCTTTTAAAACAGAAAAAAAAAAATAGTCTAAATGTATGCCTAAGTTGCCTTTTTTTTCTGTTAGTCAAAATGAAACATAAAGTACTTTTAATGCAAAGAACCGCGAAGAAAGTAAACCATGGATTAAAAGGAACTGCATATTTTAATTGTTTAATATTTAAGTCATAAGTTTGACATGAAAAGAATCAAATGCAAAATATTAAATGTAAGCTTTAAAACCTGCTTTTTAGATTTAATAAAACAGTTGAGTTTTTATTGTGTTAAAGAGATTTTAAAATTAAAAGGTATTATAATAATTTAAAAATATTCCTTTAAAACGCGATAAATTTGATCATCTGCTTAGGAGAATAAAATAACTCCGTTTTCATGAATTCTAAAATATAATTGCTCATAGAATGTGCTGAATCTTCAACATTACAAATCACACTCTCTCATTTCCTTATATGCATCCCCTACTCCCTAAAATGGTACAATGTCACAATCGAGACAACAGACGCAGAAAAACATTTAGTCAGACAAAAACCAAAAAACCCTCCGTCTGGTCTTTTAACTTTTGTTTTCATGTGAAAGGAGATATATTTCTGAAAAATATCAGTTTTGTCTGAGAAACGCCTGTAGAAATACAAGAGCAATTTAAGCCCAGACACGACAGAAATGTAAACATAATCCATTGCACGAAACTTTATTTTTAGGGTCTTGCTCTTTAGAAATCATTCCTCTCGTGGCTGTTGTCTCCATCAGAAAGTGGAATAGACTCAAACAGCCTGATAAGTGAGGCTATAGTTTTATTCGTTTGTTTGGTGTGGTTAAATTATTAGTCGGGTTGCCATACTTTGGGAGTTTTAACTCAGGGAATATTTGGGTCCATCGGCTTCTATTCTTCTATTCGATTGACACCTACCCAAGTAGCACACTTCGTTTTTTAAAAGTTGTAAAATGGTTATTACACTAAATATTGTGACAACCGATTTAACACGGTTATAAAACGTTTAAACTTTTTTGTGCTACATGGGTATCGTCTCTCCCCCTTTTTCCTTGAGAGGAAAAAAACATAGTTTGTTACGAATGAGTACCGATGTTACTGAAAATACAAATGCTTAATTTTAGTTTGAAGCAATGTATATAAGAAAGCAATTTACTCTAATTTACTCTTAAGCTAAAAACAAACAAAATAAATGAATAAAAGTACTTTCTGCTCTTCTTTTCCTTCCTTTCCAAAATTAACAATGGGTGTTTTAAGAAAAGTACTCAACTAAGAGTACTGGCGTACTTTTCAAAAAGAGAAGTACGTTTTTAACCAATTTATTTTCTTTTACAAATTAGAATCTGGCGATTAAAAAAAAAAAAAGAGAAATTACCGGTTTTCTAATATATACTTTCAATTTCAATATTCGCTGGCTTTTATTATTATTATTTTGTCTTGAAATACTTATCTCCCCTATCCTATCGTCCCTCACGAATTTATAGAAACCTTGAGGATCCAAATCGTCCGTTTCGGAACGGTCGCTCCCCAAGTTGGGAACTACTAATCTAATCCAAAAAATAATAGCAATCAACTCAAAACTACTATATTTCGGTCGTTCTCACGAAAACAATACAAAACTCATGTCCAATATGTTGAGTGTTGTCCATCAATTTTAATTATTTTCTCTAAGTAGTCGTGTGGGTTTTTTTCCTTTTAAAAGCTTTTAAAAATAAATTCTAATCACAAAGAAAAATTACAACTACAGAACAAACATTCATGAAATAATGATTCCAATAAGTGTGTTCCAAGAAGTTGCAGCGATGTTAAATTTGTGATACAGAGTTATTGTAGCAAATGGTAAAGAAAGGGATTTATTTCGGGGAGGGATTTTCCAAATACATTTCTCGTGAGTTCTGTATGATCAATAAAATTTTATGTCATTCGTACATCGTCACTTTTTGTTACAATAGGTCATATTAATGAGAATGTGCTGCTTTAAGAGTATTCACATGAGCAAATGTAAAAGATGACGGATGTATTAAATCAGTGGTTCTCAACGGGGGCGGTACCGCCCCCCTGTGGGCGGTGGGACGATGCTGAGGGGCGGTGAACATGTTTTGGGCAGTAGGGGGGCGGTGGATATATTTTGGGCGATAGGGGGGCGGTGAGAAAATTTGGAGTCAGAGGACGATAAATGTATCAGAATTAAATTTTAATTTCAAAAATCAAAATTAAATGTTTTATTAAACCACGAATCCAACTTGAAGTATTTGAGCCAACCGTAAATCAACTTATGCGCTCTGGAATCTCTAAGCTTATTTCCTTACGTTTTTTAAGGTGCCTGTTTTGCTTTAAAAAAAGTTTAGCTTTTTGCTCATCTTTTCTTTCCTTTTCTCTCTCTCTCTCTTTCGCTTTTGTAGCGATTTAGCTTTTTAGTGATCTTCTGCATCCGATAACCTTGAGAGAGAATGCTACCTAATGAAGAAATGCTTCAATTAATCGCAGTTGCAATCAGGGCTGCACATTTAGGCAAATATTAGCCAATATGGCTAATTTCGATCACACATAGCTAGATGAAATTCAAAAGCATTAGCCACACCATCGTTTGGTTATTTTTTAGCCGAATTGTTGTTTGATTCTTTCTACTGTTGCAATGCTATTTCGAATAGCTTTATGAAGTTTTTTAGTAATGCATCTATATTTACTTAGTAGTTATCATGCATGTAAAAAATACCGTCCTTCATCTGTAGGTGAAAATGGTCTTATTAAGTTCTCAAGTTTAAGTCGCCTACTTTGATTGTTGCTGAACAAAACTGGTTTTCAGACTGAACAATTCCCAGATTAGAATACCAGATTTTTATGTTTATTGCCAAAATTTAATGGGAGATTCAAAATACTGAGAGAAAAAAATTCACAATTGCATTCGAATGTTTCCCACAAGTGGCGTTTTAGGAGGAACATTAAACGTCATCAATTGAGTTCTTTGTTTTTTTTTTTTTTTTAATTTTTTTTTTTTTACTTTTGTAATTTCCTGTTACCATGTTTTCTTAAGTTTTAGCTTTGTACCCATGGGAAAGTAAGTCTCCCCCAAAGATATTCAAAATATTTCGATATGCGCGGGTTTTCGTGCAAGTTGGTTATTTTCCTCGGTTTGGTTATTTTCCTAAATTTTTACCTGGCAACCGTATTGCAATGCTTTAAGTGTCCGCCCAGTTTGACTGTTTGGTTTGACCTCAGTATTTTCAAATTGACTTTTGCTCATTTCATTCATTTACTTTCATGGTTTATTTTTAGTAAATCTCCTTTGATGATGCTCACGTTTATTGCCGACATCTTCAGTCTTCGCACAAAGACTTACTTCTCTAAGCGCTTTGAAGAAATTTTACCTCTGAACGTTCCTCAATGCGTCATCAGCCCTTTTGAAAACATTGAGGCACCAGTTGTTCAGTACTAGGAACAATTAGTTGAACTTTCAACCAATGAAACTTTGAAATCTAGTTTCCAGCATGTTTACTATGTTGCAGGATTTTGGATGCAAGGAAACATTAGTAGCCTTTATCCTGTACTGTGGGCTATCGTCAAAATTTCTTTAATTATCTTGCCCTCTTCCTACCTCGTCGAACGAGGATTCAGTGTTGTCACCGACCTAGTTACAAAAAAGAGAAATCGACTCCAAATCGTCCCAAGAGGTGTGACTTGCGCCTTCACCTTACAAAAAATATTAAGCCGACTGAGGAAACTGGCTTTGAACCACCAAGCAAAAATATCTCACTAATATATATTTCTGATTGCTCCTTTCATAATTTGAGTGATAAAAAAAATGCTTCGCGTGCTTATTTTTATTTTATCTCATTGTTTCCTTCATATTTGGGGTGAAAATTTCCTTCTGCTAGTTTTTTTTATTATATTTAATTTTATATTGCTATTCTTTTGAAAGTAGATTATTTTTTAAGCCTTAATTTTTGTTTTATTTCTAAATTTGTCATTTTAATTCTGTATATAATAATGTCTACCGAGGAAAAATATATGTTGTTCAACCGTTTTGTAAAATTCTGGAAGGAAATTATTTTAAGCTATTTACCTCTTTTTGCAAACCCCCTCACTTTTAACATAAAGGGGGGCGTTAGAAAAATTTTAACTCCTTAAGGGGGCGTTAGCTGTGAAAAGGTTGAGAACCGCTGTATTAAATGAAGAAAAAAAATCTAACATAGACACAGCATAATTTCACACCTGTTAAAAATTAGATGTATTTTTAGTAACTCAAAAGAATAGATGCGTAAATTCGAAGTAACACATATCTTAAATTCATATCTTTTTGGCATCAATGAAATAGGGTAAATATACAGTTCAACATTTTCACCCCCCCCCCCCCCATTTAAAGAATTTTGATACATATTCCTTAAGGTCAGATGTTTAAAATTTGAAGGAGAATGTTGTACGGCTTTGTAAGAGAATGACAGTCCCAATAACAATAGTAAAAATAAGTATACTGCACATAAAGCACTGTGATTTGCATAACTATTTAGTACTGTCGTCCCCGCTTAATCGGATAATGGATAAACGAATATCCCGCCTATACGAATAAATCTCCCCGGAACCGCTGCCATAGACGCAATGTTAAAGATCCCCGCTTTATCAAATACCCCGCTTAATCGAATGATATTTCTTAGAACCGACAGTATTCGTTTAAGCGGGGCCGACTATTTATTTTATTTTTCAAAGGAAATAAAAAAAAATAAATAAAAGTAATAGTAATCCTTTTTTTCAGCACAAAAAGGATAATAGAGTATCTTTTTGAAACAATTTTGAAAAACCTCGAAGGAGGTTTAAACCTAAAAACCTTCCCCTTAAATACAGCCCTGGGTAAAGATGTCAACATTTCAGTAAATGTAGCCAGTATTGTTAGGGCCAAGCTCCACATTAACGTAAAACAGAAAAATAAAGAAGAAACGTTAAAATGGATTAAAAGTGTTCCTATGGTAAGTACCCAAATTTTCGGTTTCGGTCGTGTTTTCCGCTGATGTGGAGCAGGGCCCTTACAGCAAGTGGTAACGATGCTACCTTGCAGTAGAAAGTAGTAGCGCCAAATTTTGAAGAGTTAGTATGAAGAACGTAAGATTGAATACAAATTTTAACAACAATGTTGTTTTTCAACCGATAAATCTAGTTAGTACATTGATCCACTCTATTAGCAGCTCAAAGTAAAAATAATAATAATAATAATAATAATAATAATAGTTAAGAAAGAGTATTATTCGATTACCAGTAATAAGATATCATCAGGGACATGATAACAAGCAAAACTTCTACTGTGAAAAACTACAACAACAAAAAGGTAAAAGAAAAACGTTTTTTCTGCAAGTTAAAATAAGGTAGTATGTAATGTATTGTCTGGAAAAGAAGCTATCTCTTCAACTAAACAATTGATGGAATGATAGAAAAAACCGAGAATTAGCGTAATGGCGCAGGGGGGGGGGGGGGCATATCTAGAACGTGAATTTAGTGGAATTTCGATGATTTGATTGGCTCATGCGGGGTTGTCTTAGAATAACGGAATGGTTGAGAGCAAGAAGTAGTTTCCTGTGTTGGCCGACGTTTCTAAATTAGCGTTGTGACAAGGTCAAAAACTCCACTTATTTACATGCGTAATTTATGAAAGCCCCTGAAGAAAAAGAGGGGAAACACACACATAAAGATTTATTGGTGTCGCTTGTGGTCAAAATATGATTAATTATTATGTCAACTGTAATATTATAATTATTACTCGATTACGGGGGGAAAATTGTTTGCTAAAGTGTGGAGGAAGTAAATGATAAAAATCACCGTAATTAAAGCACATTTACAAATACGTGCTTTCATAACGTTGATTTTTATCATTTATTTATTGATACTATTAAATAATCCAATCTATTATATTCAAGTGGCTAAAAGAATCTAATCAAAATTCCTTGTCCCCCCCCCCCAAAAAAAAAGAATATCACTAGGTAAATTAATGATATGTAAGAAAAAATGTAAGAAATATTTGCACCCCATTTTTATTTACTTTTACTTTTATTATGATAAATTCTTTAACCCTTTATGCCCCGACGGGACTCAGAAGTCCCGCTTATATTAATTTAGTATTCTGAATCCTAAATGGCTGGAATCATGCTGAAGCTTTTAAGTACCATTCCTTGTACTTTGCTGAGAGGCCGAGAGATGGTACCTGCGATGGGAAAGTTTTCTTCGGGGATCTAAGGCGTAGGAAGCCTTAGACCCTACTGATTTTCAAAA
Organism: Uloborus plumipes; assembly: GCA_038373865.1. Classification (NCBI taxonomy): domain Eukaryota; kingdom Metazoa; phylum Arthropoda; class Arachnida; order Araneae; family Uloboridae; genus Uloborus; species Uloborus plumipes. The sequence goes on from JAXGGA010000603.1 coordinate 190,584, forward strand.
TTTTTTTACTCGGCATATATTCTATTTGATGTATTTTCAACCAGAAAAAACAAAAAATATATAGAAAAATTCATTGCTAAATTAATTTGGGACATAAATGGTTAAAGGACAATGTTATACGGTGGTACTAGCGTATTGCGATGAAAATGTATTATCACCAAATTCTTCACTGAAAAATAAAATTTTACTACTTAAAATTAAATGGATATACACATTAAAAATTAAAAATTTGCACTCATGGCGGTTTTGAGATAGACGTGCGATATACATACAGTATCCCAGTTAATTATTTCAGAACTTCTTGGAGAGATACGGTGCATCCTAACGACTTGAAATCATATAGCAATGATGGGTTAAAAATGCTTTCCTGACGCGGTGAAACTTGACTACAACGGGAGTATTCCAGACTGTTCAAGCCGCTTGCGTCGAAAAATTTGAGATGTGCATTGCAGCCGATGATAAAAACTTCGAGCCCTTCCTTTGACCAATGTACCTTTTGCTTTTAAACATGAATTATTAAACGGTCTCTTCTCTTTATGGTGCTTTGTTTGCATTGCCGCTTTGGGAAAGCCCCCCCCTCCCACAAAGCTGTATGATCTCTAGTTGTCAGGATGCATCTTAATCCTCCTAAAAGTTCTAAAACAATAAACTGGGAGACTTTATATATTTATATACACATATGTCTATTGAACCATAAAACAATTGAACTATATAGCTCTGGCGCAAGATACAGCTCGTAAAACTATATCAAAATGTTGCATTAATGAAAAAAAAATCTATATATATATCGTGTTGTGTGTCTGATTTTTTTTCGAGAAGAATTCATAAAACAGAATGGCAAAATAGAGATATTTTGGAACTATAAAGTTATTTCGCAAAATGGAGCATCAACTTCATAACTTTTTACCATTTTTCTCTAAAAACTTTGTCCATTGTGTATATGCTGCGGAGGGACAACACTGCAATGATCATTGAAAAACTGCCGAAATAAAAGCTCATCCCAAAGCGAACAAGATCACCATGCATAATTTGCATCAAAAGTGGTTATTCTCGAATTGGCCTTCATGAAACTCCCCAAAGTGGAACGTGTTTTCAAGAACACGACCTCAACTAGACCGAGCTAGTTACGGTTCGGCAACCCCCGCCTAGCCGGAAATAAATACAAACAAAATAGAAAAAGAAATAAATAAATAGAAAAAACGAAGGAATGCAGGTAGATATGCGAAGATAAAGTTTTGAACCACCGCCGAGGAATGCCGAGCACAACGACATTGTTTCCATTAGAAGAAGAAATAGAAAAAAAAAAAGAGAGTGACCCTTGGGGTCGACCAGTGATGAAAAGCAGACGATAACTGGGCAGGGCTGGATGACGTCAGAGAATAAGGGCTGTTTTGAGTTTTGTTGATTGTTGGAGTTCAACAGACTTATTGCACAAGAATGTTAAAAGTAATGGCCTTTAGTAAAAGTTAGTTAAATTCTAAATAATGTCACGATTTCAATCTAGCTTTCTTTTTGTATGCGCGGGAAAGGAAGTGGAATTTTTTAAAAGTTTTAAAATTATATGTTTTCTTAGTGAACGTATGTGATAAGCAGTTGGGAAGTGCTATTTGCATGATATGGAAGAAATTAAATAATTAGATTTATACCTATGCTTTAACTTTTCTTTTTATGATTTTTTTTAGACTCTTAACCAAGGTTTGAAATTATTTTCGTGACTCGCATTTATTATCATTTGCATTTAACGTTACTTCTGAATTCGGGGGAAAAAAACCTTCAATAAAGTAGTAAACATATGTGATTTGGAAAACGAGTAACATAGTTCAATGAAATTCTAAATATAAGAAGAATTTTTTCATTTCAAAATTCGCGCCCATCAGTTCAGCACAAAAAAAAAATTCTCGCTAATTTATTTTTTCGGATTATTTCAATTGTATGAATTTTGTATTTTTTCATTCATTTTTATTTATCTATTTATTTAATTTATAAATTTATTATTTTTAATTAAAAAATATATTTATTATTTATTTATATTAAATCTAAACCTGAGACGTGTTTTCATCTTCGCTAAATTATTTATTTTATAAGTTTCTTTTTTTTTAAATTATTTCTATAAGTTTGATCACAGCATTTTTGTATTTTGTCTTTCGTTAAAAATACATTTAGTGTTACTTGTTAAAAACAATATATATATATATTTAATTGAAATAATATTGCTTTTTAAAACAAGTTTTATTTTTTTCAAAGGTCAGAGGTTGAAAGTTAATTCCCATGCAGACTGATGACACTCATGGATATAGTTTTAAAATTTGGATTAAATTTTTTTGCGATAATCAATTTATCAAATGACACAGAAATCTCAACTTAAAATGCAAGTGACCTCTAAAAAAAAAAAAAAAAAACTTGAGTTACAAAACTATTGAAGACATACAAGATCCTAATCACTGCTTTCTTTCTAACACTTATTGATAGAATACTTGAGTATGTAAAATTACATCATCATTTAAGTCCTTAGAATGAAAAAATGGCAATGGAAATATGAATGTGTTATTTTGATTCTTTTCATGTTAAAATTTGCTTGTTAGTCAAAATCGGAGCGAGCGGCAAAAAAATCCTAAGAGGATTATACAGAACTAAAAGAATCGGTTAAGGAAGCGTTTAACATCATTTGAATTAAAAGCGATACATTCATTTGCGGTCAATTTCGTAATAAATGACGTTTTAAACAGCAATATATAAGAGTTACAACTTTATACTACGTTAACTGCGTGTTTTTTAGTTAATTTATTTATTCATTTTTATAAAGACACGAAAGGAAATACTATAAATTTAAATCGACAAAGCATGATAATAATAATAATAAATTTCTGCATTTCTAAGGGCGAATTTGGCACATACAACTTCATTTTAATATTCAGTCCGCACAGTCCATATGTTCTTCGGATGTAAAGTCATTTGTATCTATAATTTTGTCAATCCACTGAATCTATACTAGAGTCCAAAGCACAGAATGATGTCCTGTATTAAGCGAAATTTTATATATCTAGCGTAAAAACGAGCTAATCAATTTTATCTCGATTTTTTAGGCTAATACGCTACTTCTCAGAACTCTTTAAAACTTGGCGAGCAAGGGAATTTCGGAAGAATCAGCCCGCCAAACACTTTCGTCTGTCCCTTTTTGTAACAAAAATAACTTTAAAGCCGAATAAAAACGCATATAACCAGCTACAAGAAAAATGTTATTTAAAAACACAAGTCTTCGAAAACTTTCTTAATAAACAAAACGCTTTTTTTGAAGTTGAAAAGGTAAGCGCTGGAACAGCTTGGAACAAACCCCCAGACAACGAAAATCTTGTTCTCGCAGGAAGAACTGCGTAATGTTAGCTACAGATGATGTTTGGCTCCAGATCAAATATCGTCTAAACATTCCCAAGCGGAGATACTGGATCGGTTATACGGGTAAAAAAAGCATTGCGTACAAGACAGCATGGTTAGCACTATCAGCATGTTTAAGCAGGCAGAGAGAACATGTTTTACAGCAGTCTTTTTGACGTGGAGGGGGTATTCTGTGCCGTGGATTTTTGGACTTACCAACTGAAAGAAACATATTTGAGCTCAAAAAGGAATAAAGTGGCGCCGGGTACTGTCTGATCTTCTTAGGTAAAACCTTCCGCGTATTTACGCATGCCTCAGGTCTTTTCTAATCTCATCAATAGGGGTGATACGTAAGATAACAATAAGGGGGCGAATAATAAAAAGCATTTTGAACCGTAACAAACAACGTAGAACAATGCTAATTTCAAACACATAGTTTAGTTGAATATGTCAAAAAGAAGAAGCAAATGCAAGTTTTAAATTGAACGCTTCGGAAAGTTCCCACCAACAATCCATCACCCCCTTTTTAAGTGTGATGGTTCGCGAGTGCTAGCTTTTGAGGACGGACAGTATATTGTAACGAGTCCGTTGCACCTTCAACTTTCTTCAAAATAGCATTCCAATCTTGAGGAAGTAACTATAAATTTATTTACAAGTATTTACACTATTTACAATAAGAGCAGAAAGCAATTGCTACACATCAGCAATTAGGCAACAAACAGTACACTGTACTCTCAACAGTAACTCAGCACCACGTATCAAACGTGAACAGTAATTAAGCAATTACAAAAGCAAAACAACCATTCGCCAAGCGAACGAAAACGAGTCACCAGATCAAATCTGAAAACAACTAACTGACTTGTGTTCAAGGCCAGCTATTTATACACGGAAAGAAATGTCCACACTATGGACCTGTTTCACGTGTCGTCACAGGTCACATGGTGTAGGTGTCACGTGATCGCGGTTTGTTCGAAAACAGTGAGAATTCGTGTTGTTAGTTAGCGGCATATTTTTTGTTTACCGTAATTGTTGTGAAATAATCATTCTGTTGGTGGTTAGTTGTTGCAACGAATGTACTTTAAAGATAAGAAAATCAAACTAGATTGTTTTCCAAGGATTTCCGTCGAAAAAAAGTTGTTTTGAACAGTTTGTCAACACAGAATGACAAGCCTTCGCTACGAACGAATGCAAACTTATGAGTTCCCATTCCTATCTAAATACTTGATGAATATTGTATTTAATACAAGCCATTAGCTAAAAGATGGGGGTTTTTTTTAAGGAAAATGCACTTCTCTCGGCATTTTCATTCGGTAAATATTTTTAAAACTAAAGCGTATCGTAGCACATATGACATACTGTAAGTATCTCACTTCTTGCTCTGTTATCGAATACATGTGACATTCAAATGCCTTTTTAACAGATTCGAATGTGCACTTTGAATACTTACTTTTTTCCCGCATCATAACACGTATTTCCAGTTGATTATTGACATCAAATTGACATTGGTTATGGTACTTCTTTTCTGAAAACTTCATGAAGTTCAAGCCTAAGACTTTGAAAAATTTGTGGTTGAGTTCTTTGGAGTATCAAGTGTATGGATCACAACCATGATTTCAAGCAATTTATCGAAAGAAAAACAAGAATTGAAGAATTACTACTGCTTCTTCATCACTGGATGGCTATGACAGGGAGATTTGGTGTCATATTTATAACCAATTCCTCTGTTGTAGCTTTTCAGTTTACCTGGCCAACACTTTGCAGTTTAGAATTGCTTTCATTTCCTTGCTTGATGCACTGCATTTTGTTTTGCCTGAAAAATTCTATGTCAAAACTTTCTTAATGCTTTATTAGAGGTAAGATATTATAAAAATACTTTTGTCAATGATATTTTAAATTATTCCAACTATATTCTCTGGAAAAGAAAAAGTAACTCTGAAAATTTTTAAGTTTGTCTTTTAAATATAGGATTGCCGGTGTAAAATCGAGGATTGCTCTAGGGACTGCAGGGGAGGGGGGATTATAGATTACACGAAGAATTCAAATTATGTATCAGGTACTAATAGGAATTAAGGAACTTGAGTCGAAGATCTAAACACTTTTGCATTTATTTGGGAATTCGAGGAAGTTGAAATCAGGCCCATGCCCAGGATTTCGTAAAGGGAGGGGTTTCCACGCTTTTCATCCTTACTTGCATTGTTAAGAAAACATACCAGTGTTTAGTTTGGGGCATCGCAGGGGGTGGGGGTCACAACATTTCCTCCTCCTCCGAAGTCTTAATATTAAATCGTGTATTACCAAACCAGTATAGTATTTTATATACAAAGGATTACATAAAATATCATACTGGGATTGATAAAATATACATGTAATGATTTTTATGATACCTACCCTTTCCCCCCAGGAGAGAAATTTTGTATGAGCTAGTGACTGCAATTGGATAAAGTCGAAAATTCACACAACTTGACGTCATAGGTTATGCGGATTTTATAGTTTGGTAGATTTCGAGACCATGAAATAACGATTATAGTTTTGATTTATTAAAACAGAATGGTGATGCAAATAAATTAATAGAAAACATAATAGCAGTTTTTCACGTTTATTTTACCCAACTATAGATATGGCAAACATACTGAATATTAAAATGTATGTAATGAGAACGATATTATAATAGAAACTGAGAAATTATTTCTAAAAATGTAAGTAGCTCTGATAAATTTGTAATATGTTTTAAAACTTTAGAATGTAAAATTAATTTAAAATTCTTTTTAATTTTATAAATATTCATTCAGTCTATTTCTCAGCAACTCAAATTGTTTTTTTCAAAATTAACTTTGAAAATGTTTTAAAGAAACAAAGCGTTTCACGCAAAATTTTATATTTAAGATAATTTACATCAAACGTGCATTTTCTTCATTTGGCTTAGTATTATTTTCCCAATGGGAGGGGTTTAACCCCCAAAACCCACCCCTTGGGTACGGCCTTGGTTGAAATGTTATTTGACTGTTTGAACTTTTTGCACATATTGCAATAGTTTTCATGCCATGTTAATCAGTTTATTCTTAACTTAACCTTAAGATCTATGAACTGTAATTTTGCTAAATTGGAACAAATATTGTGGAATTAAATAAACATTGGAGATTGATATCCCAATATGGTAAAGTAAAATTATAAAATCTATTCACATGAAAGTTAAAATTCAGATATCCAAGTACAAAGTGTTTCATGATTGTCGCAGTTTTTTAGAAATGTAGGAAAGCAATATTAAACGCTATCAACTATTTAAATATTTCATGTATTTCTATGCTGTTTTTGCCATTTGCCCTATATGTTTTTTTCCGTATTCTCACATCTTATGATCTGATGTCAGCCGAGTCGGAACAGGCCTTTGGGAGAGGCTTGGAACGGCAGAGGGTTTTTTCTACCCTCTAAAGGGTACATTCTGGTCCGCCGCTTCCAGCACAGGGACCAATTTTAATACCAACCTGTCCTTGTCTCCCCCACCCCCGATTGCATAGTTTTATACCGTCGTTTTGTTTCCTCTCACTCACACAATTACAAACTTCAAGATAGATACAGTGGAAATTCGGTTAGTCGACACACTGATAACTTGACTACCTTGGTAAATCAACAATTATTTTTCCAAATTGTTGGTCTAATGTTAATTTCAAAGGGGGAACAGAAATGTATAGAAACCTCTATTAGTCGATAACCACTTACTATTTTAGTCCAATTTTCGCTACAGATTCTCTTTCACATTGAACATTTCTGAGAATTTCGTGGTTTCTTTGTCAACTAATTCCTTCTTTTCCGAAAAAAGCTCTATTAGAGCTTGTACCTAGAGGAGTCCCACACTACATTTTGCTTTTGGTACAGTATCAGGGCTTGGAAGGGGCTAGAGAAATGTATTCTGGAGCAATTCGCAAGAGAATGTGTGGACACTTCTTACTCCCTCACACTTGTTTTTCCAACACGTGTAAACAAGGCTTTTCTCTTTAATTAACTCGATAGACTAGAAGTTATTACCTCTTTTAAAGAATTATGGATTTATTCCTCATTAGATATTCAAACTTGTCCTATCTATTTTGTTATGTTCTCTGAAAACAAAACAATGAAAAAAGACAGGAAAAATCATTGACTGAAAGTTGTATCCATAACGTGCATGGTAAACATTACTAAGAACTAAGGGTACATAGTAATTGAACAACAATAAAAACCAAGCCCATATGCTTGTAAATACACTAATTTCTCAAAACCAGGGGGACGCTATTGCCCTCCTTCAGCTCCCCCTAAATGACAAACCTGCATATAAAAAAAGTCGAGCTGGGAGAATATATATACTTCACAAGTGTAATGAAACGGGATTTAAAAGTACTATTAAAAATATCAGGGAACATGTCGTCACCCGTGAAATAAGCATATCTAAGTTTGCCAAGTTGTGCTATTTTGGGATTCTACTTGATAATTTTTATTCTTTTCATAATCTAAAATTTAGGTAATTTTTAATAAAATTGTCCTAACTTATGAAAATCAATTATTCAAACGAAGTAAAATCCATGCTTCATTGTAAATTCCAAATGATACTGCTCCAAAATAGTCGGCCCCACTTAAACGAATAATGTCGGTTCCAAGAAATATTCGATAAAGCGGGGTACTCGTTTAAGCGGGGATCTTTAACATTGTCTATGGCTGGGGTAATATTCGGTTCTGGGATGTTTTATTCATATATGCGGGGTATTCGTTTATCCCTTACCCGATTAAGATGGGACGACTGTACTTGTATTTTATTCATTTTAGTGTGAGTGTGAAGAATGATGCTGTCATCATATATCAATTCCCTTGCAACACAGTTATTTGAAGACATGTTTAATGATATGAATTTAATATTGTAATTTTGCACATTAGCAATTCTTTAATTTTAACATTAACTTTTAAATAAAAGTTTCTTGTTCTTTTTGAAGGAATTGCTGATAAAAGTGATATGTAAGTCTTAGTCGAGTTCCTCACTTGAGTGAGTGCGCTTGATTTCAATATGTAGAATGTAACTGAATTTCATTACATGAAAATAAACTATAAAAAGGTATGGGGAAGGAGGGGCGTTGTGCCCTAGTGATCTAGCAAGGCCGCGAGTGGTAGAGGAGGTTGTGGGTTCAATTCCCATTGGTGACCTGGGTGTGATTTCCTCTTCGTACTTTCTTGTGCGTTAATAAACTTTGAAAATCTCGTCATACTTATTACTGCTAACATATGATCCACCCTTTGGAGGTTATGCATCAGCCCCCCCCCCCCCGGCCTTACAGAAAAAAAAAAACAGAAACTAGGGCTGGGCCTCTAGCTTCTTGTCTGACATCGGCATACAAGATATGGGAAATATGGGACAAGCACAACACACAAATACAGTAGAGAACCAATTATCCGGGATGTTTGGGACCGTAGCTATCCCGGATAACTGAATTTCCCGGTTTTCTGGATCGCTACGAAGCGATATTTGCCAATTGTTTATAAAACCCAAGTTACGATAACAAATACTAATGCATCTTAAAATCTGAAGAGAAAACGATCCAGAAGTGCTTATAGATACAGTCGACGCTCGATATAACGACCGTACGACAGTCTCCGTCCTACAGAAAACGGTCTTTATAACGAGTAGTTGCTGTAAGAGGTAGAACATAGAGTATGTTGGGATACAGTTTGGAGTTTTCTCACCGGTCGTTATATTAAGATGGTCTTTATAACGAGTGGTCGTTATAACGAGCGTTGACTGTATTACAATATTAAAAAATTCTGAGTTATACGTCACTTATATGGTATTTATGAAGAAACAGTTTATATTCATTTAGGTCTTTCAAAAGAAAAAAAAAGCTCTTCATTTTTTAGAAATTGCCGAAAATGCGTATTTTAAAAAGTGGCGGAAAAATCGACAAAATGTTGCCGGTTTTCTGGTTTCCCGGTATTTTGGTTCCCGGATAAAAGGTTCTGTACTGTACACGAAATATTTAAATAGATGACTAACAATATTATTTTCTCATATTACAAAAATAATTGCAAAAATCTTGGGGGACTCCCTACTCGAATATCTGAATTTAATTCTTTTAGTGCCTGAATTCATAATTTTTATATATAATAAGGTCAATAATGGAGTATTGATCTGAAAAGTTTACTTAATTTTGCAAAATTAGTGTAAATTTGGTTAAATAATAGTAAATAATTTTTAAGGTTTCACAAATTTTGGATAAAATCCTGGAATAAATGAAACAATGCATGAAAACTTAGAACATGGGAATGCTCAAAAAGTTCGGTTGAATGGCATTTTACTTTCTTGGCTTTTTTCTTATTCCCGAATAATAGCAAAAAATCTCAGGACCTTCCCACTCAACTTCGTGAATTCCTATTAGTACCTGATACTGTCGTCCCCGCCTAATCGGGTAACGGGTAAACTAATACCCCGCTTACACGAATAAAACCGACCGTCCAATGTCAAATATCCTCTCTTAATTGAATAATTTCCCTGGATAATAGAATAATATTTCTCAGCTTTTACAAAATTTTTGCTAAGATAAAGGTCGAATAAAATAAGAGGGTTTCCACAAGACCTCGAGCAAGCAAACCACTATTGTGGACTGTTTCAGAAAATAAAAAGCAAAGGCGGAAAAACTATTTTTTTGAAACACAAGTTGTATATTACTTTTTTTATGATTTTCATATGACTGTACAACATTTATACTCAATTACTATACTATTTTGTTGTTTACTTTGCTTATTTCAAAATCTTTTTACCAATAACATTTTATTTTTCCTTTATATAGCTATTCCTTTGTTATTATTACGTTTTGAGACAATAGTTGTTACAATTGAACGGTAAAAAAATGTTCCCCGCAATCAAATAAAATTTCTTGGAACCCACAATATTCTTTTAAGTGGCGCCGACAGTATATATTTTCAATTCTTTGTGCAATCTATAATCCCCCTTCCCCTGCAGTCCCTAGAGCAATCATCGAGTTTTTACTAGTAATAACTTCTAAATTTTCAGAGTTACTTTTTCTTTTCCAGAGAATATAGTTCGAATCAGTGGCGTATCCAGGGGGGTGCCAAGGGACCAATGCACCCCCCAAGATTTTGTAAGACTATAAACAATGGTGGCACCGAATTTTGAAAAAACATGTAACCTTCATGTAAATATGTTTCAGGTTTTTTCAATGAAAAATACTTTATGGACACTGAAATATTATCATATTATTTTCTGTTTTCGACAATAAGAAGCAAAACTAATTGTTATTCTGTAATTGTGGAAATGTAAGAGGAAAATGATCTTTGAGCAACGTTCAATAGAAAAAATTAAATCGAAATACTGCGTTTTTGAAGTTTCACCATATTTCTTGATTTTTTTTCCTTTCTCATCACAGTGTCGATGTTCGATGTGCACCCCCAAAATCAATTCCTGGATGCGCCACTGGTTGGAATAATTTAAAATATCATTGACAAAAGTATTTTTATAATATCTTACCTCTAATAAAGCATTTAAAAAGTTTTGACGTAGAATTTTTCAGGCAAAACAAAATGCAATGCATCAAGCAAGGAAATGAAAGCAATTCTAAACTGCAGAGTGTTGGCCAGGTAAACTGAAAAGCTACAACAGAGGAATTGGTTATAAATATGACACCAAATCTCCCTGTCATAGCCATCCAGTGATGAAGAAGCAGTAGTAATTCTTCGATTCTTGTTTTTCTTTCGATAAATTGCTTGAAATCATGGTTGTGATCCATACACTTGATACTCCAAAAAATTCAACCACAAATTTTTCAAAGTCTTAGGCTTGAACTTCATGAAGTTTTCAGAAAAGAAGTATCATAACCAATGTCAATTTGATGTCAATAATCAACTGGAAATACGTGTTATGATGCGGGAAAAAAGTAAGTATTCAAAGTGCACATTCTAATCTGTTAAAAAGGCATTTGAATGTCACATGTATTCGATAACAGAGCAAGAAGTGAGATACTTACAGTATGTCATATGTGCTACGATACGCTTTAGTTTTAAAAATATTTACCGAATGAAAATGCCGAGAGAAGTGCATTTTCCTTAAAAAAACCCCCATCTTTTGGCTAATGGCTTGTATTAAATACAATATTCATCAAGTATCTAGATAGGAATGGGAACTCATAAGCAGGGCCGCGCCGTGCCAATGTGCAAAGCCGTGCGGCGCACAGGGGCGCCAGAGCCTAAAAGGCGCCGAGCTCTACTGACCAAAAAAGCTGAAAACAGAGAAAAAAATTTAAATAAAAAATCGAAACAAAAAAACAAAATTGAACTCTTCATTAAAACAAACTCTGGCGATGAAATTATAGTGCTCAATGAGAAAAGCCAAAATATTGCCTTGTTGGGTGTCTAAACAAGCTATTCAAAAGCTTAATTTTTTACACTGGATGTTAATGCATACATCAGCACTTTTCTTCTGAATGAGGCGCCGCGTATGCTATTTCAGCATGTCTATAAGGTTATAAGCGAAAGAGTCCAAGCAAATCTACTACTCTTCAATAGGTTTCTGCCTTCCGTTGAATCAATGCTACCGAGGATTTTCTCTAGTGCAATGCATTTTAGTATTTTATCATTTGTTTGTGGTGATTGGACTGCTTTGTGTTATCGTACATAAAAAGTACGGTAAGCATATTTGCATGTTATTTACTTGTGCGTAATACAGTCGAGCCAGCTTATTAGAATATCAGTTAAAAAAATATCCCGCTTAATATAGTACATTTACAATTTTACCAAATCGCTATAATGCATTATTTTGATCCCGGATAATTGAATATCCCACTTATTAGAATATTTTTTCGTGGCTATTCCATTAAGCGGGCTCAACTGTATTTACATATCATAGACAACAGTTTAGGTAAACTTTTCAGTTTTAAAAAGTAACAATTTGACCATAATCACATTATTATCAACTTTTTGCTTCAAACACTAGTTTTTTTTTTTTTTTTTTCTTAAGAAAGACCTTTGGACAATGCATTTGTATTTCATATTAAATTTAATACCTTTTTACTAATCCGGATGTTACTGGTTATCCGGGATAGATTTCAGCTTCCGATTTTAAGGGGAATATCCTCCACTTTATACTTTAATTCAGAAATATAATCAGTACCCTGTTATCCTATTTTGACAGACAAAAAAGTGTGAGTAATTATTTATCAAATGCAAATTCGTGAGATATTTAGAGCTACTTTGACTTTGATATTTAAAATATTTCTTTTTCCAAAACACAATGTTGTATTCAAGGAGCTATTGAACTCGTAATAACTTTGAGATATGAAGTAACAATGTGCAGGGTATTCCAAAATTAAATATTTGTCATGTTCGATTTTTGGGCTACATGAAAAACCGGACGTTACGCTCGCTCGATAGGAATTTAAGTGAATCTGAAAACTTTTTGTGAGTAGTATTTGACGAGTAGTAGTTTGGTTTAAAAGCAGTAGTTAAAATTCAGATCTATTCCTACATTTTCTAGTTAAATGTTTAACGATATTTTTAATCACTTTAATTGTTAAATGTTATTAATATTTTATTTTCAATGTCAAGATTTTCACATTTAAGCTTACAACTGTTTCTGTTTATGAATTTTTATTCTATCCAGCCAGATTGGCCACAATAGAATAGTCGCATCCTTTTCAATGGTGAAATAGAGCACTTGACATTAGGTTTCGTATAACTCACGTCGAGAACGTCGTTTTGTTTTTACCCCCAATTTGTTGAGTTATTTGCAGTAAGAAAGTCGTGTGTGTCCTCTCCTCGCACGTGCAGATTTTTTAAAACCTACAATAATAATAATTAGTATTGATTTTTAGCCAGCTTCACACTTTTTAAATTTTATAGTTATTTATTTACGGTAAAATGATGAAGTCTATTTGGAAGAAAGGTAATAAAGGAATGTTATTTGAGATAGAATATTAGTTTTAAATGATTGAGAGTTGACTGCAATTCTCGAAAACCAGGCCCGTCGTTGGAGGGGGGGGGGGGGGGCTTTGAGAAATCAATATATTAACAGTCGACGTCGTTTTTGTTGTTTGCAGATAAAATTTTGCATCCTTTGACCCGCTCCAGAACAACTTTAAAACAACGAGACTGTCTATATGCTAATTTTAGCGCATTTTTAACTCCCAAAAGAAATAAAAATAGCTAGATAAATGTATATATTTTTTTAATTTGGAACTTTTCTGTACTAAAAGAATACACAGATCTGGTTTCACACAACCATTGCATGTTTTCCTCATAAAAAATAAATAATTAATCAATTAATACACTAGTAAAATACTAGTTTCAAGCAGTTTATTTGAGCTAGTTTTGATTTAAATAGCTTTAGTTTTTTTTTTTGCACATGTTATGCTTCTCGAATGCGATTGCATGAAATTATTAAATGTGATACTATAATTTACTATGAAAAATTACTTAAAAATAAGTATTGCCTCATTTATATTTACACATATTTTAATTTCAAAATTTTTTTCAAATTTGAAACATATTCTGTATTAAATTAATTTGTTTCTAACTGTAATATTAAAGCTTTGAGCATTTAATTAAATGTATATGCTACCTCATTCACATTCACACAAGTTTTAAGTTCGATATTTTAAATAAATAATTGTATACATTATTTGTATATATTATGTAAAGATTTTTTTTTCTTTCAGTAACATTTTTTAAATATAAAAAAGTATGTTTTAATAAATGTATTTCAGTTTGATAAAACACAAGTTGATCACGCTTTTTTCTTCTTTTTTTTTTAAATTATAAGCGAAACTTATTCTTTCTAAATTATATTTGTCAATAAAACATCACTGGTGGTGTTAACTATCGAACGCTACTGCATAAGGCGCACAGAAGACATTTGCACGAGGGCGCCGATCAGGCTTGGCGCGGCCCTGCTCATAAGTTTGCATTCGTTCGTAGCGAAGGCTTGTCATTCTGTGTTGACAAGCTGTTCAAAACAACTTTTTTTTCGACGGAAATCCTTGGAAAACAATCTAGTTTGATTTTCTTATCTTTAAAGTACATTCGTTGCAACAACTAACCACCAACAGAATGATTATTTCACAACAATTACGGTAAACAAAAAATATGCCGCTAACTAACAACACGAATTCTCACTGTTTTCGAGCAAACCGCGATCACGTGACACCTACATCACGTGATCGAGCAGACGACGCTGAAACAGGTCCATTCGAGAAAAACCTGGAATATTTTGTTTCATTACGTAATCCATTCACAAATTCTAGCGATAAGAAAAAAACCACGCGAAAATGTCTTCACGCTTATTAAAGTTAGGGCAAGTGTAAAAACTACAAAGTGTTACAGGGCCGGTATGCATTTAAGCATACCGTACTCTATTTTGGACATGCGAAAAGATGCAGGCCTATCATTGGTCGAATTGCTGTCAATCAATCGCCTATCGCCGCCCACAGGTTCGGAAAGTACGGGAAGTGAAAGAAAAATGTCAAAACAGAGTGTAAACGTCGTGCTAGAAGTTGAAGGGGGGGGGGTAGGTATTAGCTGCCTTGTCATCGTAAAATAAATGAACATTTAAAATTGCTAGAATCAAGCTAAAAAGTGTTTTATTTCAAAAATAAACATAGAAATAACTTCTATGCAAATTCATCCCAAAACACGTAGTAGTGCCATCTATATGTTCTCACGGAAAGCAATTTACGGAAATGCAATTTTCTTTTAAAACTTAAAAGCAGTGCTCCAAATGTATTGGATTACTGTTCTTGTTTGACAGGAATAGTGAATGTTCGCGCCCTTCTAAAACAGTTCTGAGAGTGCCTACAAAAATACTATATTTTATATTTTTACATATTTTGGATTTTTTTTTTTTTTTTGCGAACAAGATAGTATCTTACAAATTTATTTTTAAGTAAAAGGGGAAAAATATAAAATTTTTACTCAAGTGTTTGTGTTTTAAGGTATAGATATTCTTTTATAATTACTCTTAATGCGATATGTGTGTACATATATTAGCATCTGTTTTATCAGTTCAAGAATTAATAATTATTAGACAGTTAAAAATGTTCATATACATTTTCTTTAAACGGGAATTTCTATAAATCGTTTTTAGTGATTATCCGAATAATTATTAGTGAAGAAAATTTCCGGACTACTTGCCCTGATGAAGTATCTCGTGCGGACAAGGTACATAAATTTTAAATGTAGAAATTAAATGATTTAATCCCCTTAAAAACCGTATTTATTGGGTTTCGTTTAAAATCTCGTCTAATTGAAAAAATAAAAAAAGTTTAGAGTCGAGTGCTTAGTGCTACCTTAAAATATGAATTTTTTTCCCTCTCTTAATTTTCAGTTACATCAAACATTCATGGAGTAAAAAGAATGCAAGCCAAGCAGAAGAACAAATTATGTATTTATATACCCCAAAGTTATTTACGTATACCATTAACGATTTACCAGAATAGGTAACGAAATGGAATATTAAAATCTATTAAATTCCCACGCTTGAAAGTAACATTAAATTCAGCGGACTTACAGAAATCGATAGCTAAAATTTTCAAATTTTTATAACCTTGTTAAAAGTTTTCTTGCCCCCCCCCCCCTCCCTTTGAAAAATAATATATTTTACAAATGATTCAATTATATTTTCCAATATTTTAGCGCTAATAGCAGAAAAGTATAACGTTTACATAAAAATATTTAATGCACATTAAAGTAGCCTATATATTTAAGTTTTAATAACCTGAAAAAGTATACAAAAAAAAACTTACATTATCCTTATAAATAATTACCTGTTAATCATTTTTAAAAACCACATTCCTACAAAAAACATAACAGCTGCACAATTTAATTTATATGAAAAATATTTAAAAAAGCATTTACAATTAAAATAAGCAATTAAAAAAAATACCAGAAAACGATTTTTCGACACGATGGGCACGAATTTCTCATGCTCTATTGCTATTTGTTTTCCTTTCAAATTCTAGCAAAGAAATTTGTCTGTCATGAACTTAATGTTCCTTGTTATAAAAATGCTCTTATCATTTTCTACCACGAAATTATGAATTTTTTAAATAAATATTCGTCTCATATTTTTATGGACAACTGGGCGAATTCATTTTGGCTGTATCTCAGAATAGCATTGCCTTTTTTGTTGGCGAAAGGAGATCTTTTAACAAGTCGATTCGACCAATGATAGGCCTGCATCTTTTCGCATGTCCAAAATCGAGTACGGTATGCTTAAATGCGGCCGGTATACTAGTGATAAAGGTGATATCTTCAGATACTTTTGCAACATGACGTCAGACAAAACCAAAACTAATGAAAATGATGCAAGGCAGGAAAAACAACAACTATTTACAAGATTTGTAACATTGCCCCCTTCCCAAGGACTGCACGTCCCGGGCAGTACAATCCCCAGAAAGGAAGCAAGGGAAGACTTACAGATGCACACATTACATGATAACCAATCGTAAACAGGATAAACAATAAAAATGAGAACATGAAAGAAATAATAACATTGATAGAGAAATATTACAAACAATTAAAGGCAAAAGTTATTTACAAAATTTACAAACAAATTACCATGGTAGCTCTACATTTAATTTACGAACTATCGCCATAGTATGGGGCTAGCCGATCATAATGGACAACCCTAGGTTTGGAATGTGATGACTTCTGGATCCTCACTACGACGTCGTTCAGCCGGTGAAGGACTGTGTAGGGTCCATCCCAATGCGACTGCAATTTGGGTGATAGACCTTTACGTCGGATGGGATTCCATAGCCACACCTTGTCACCTTCTTGAAAGTCATGGCCAGTGGACCTTGTGTCGTATCGGGTCTTCATTTTCTCCGTCGCGATGTTT
>JAXGGA010000604.1:0-207381 GCA_038373865.1 Uloborus plumipes
ATAACTATATGGTCAGGTATTTTAGCCATTGTTATTTTTTTATTTTTTACAAAGGTGATTTTTTTTTCAGAAGCCATCAGCTTCAACATACACGAGGACTGCGTACTATGCGCCAGTGGCGTATATAGGTTTTTATTTCGGAGGGGGCCCATATAATCATGCTTCCCCCCCCCCCCCCCAACTTTATTATTATTTCGCTATTACTGTAAGACAGGTAGAAATTTTCAAATTGAATTAAAATATTGTAATTTTTGGAAAAGATAAAAAACTACGAAGTTTTAGATTCCCTCCAAAACTTTTTTCAAAATTGAAATTATTTATGCTACCTTTGATGACGTTCGAGGATCAAGACTCCTCTGGGAAACTTACTGAAACTTAAATTCTAAACACGCAATTTCAGGCTATCTTTAGTGACGTTAAAGGAATCGAGAAGACTCGGGGCATCTCTCCTGAAATATTTTGACACTGAAGCACAACTCAGGATATATTTTTTCATGATAGAGTAAAAGAAAAGAATATGATTTTTTTTTTTTTTTGAACTGAAGTCTCCTTTAAGTTATTTTTGGGAAGTAAAAGTTCAAAGACCCTCCCCTGAAAGATTTTCGATGCATAGATGCGCAATTTCGCGTTCTCTTCGGAAACGTTAAGAGACAAAAGGTGGTTAGGGATCTTCCTCCGAAAATTTTCAAAATTGAAACCTTAAGCCATCTTTACTTTAGACCATCTTTGGTAGTAACTGGTTACAAACAGTGTTTAATGGACAGGAAAAATAATAAAAAAAATATTTTGTAAGAAATAATGTTTTTATTAAGAAGAGAAAAATTGTCCCTCAAAAGTTACGATAGACCCCAGAGGGTACATACTTTTTTTACTAAAATTTTTTTTTGCCTACAATATAATATTTAAAAAGACATTTTATAAGAAGAAGTAAAATCAGCAATTAACATAAACTGGGAAGCCGGGAATAACTTTGAAAACTTAGCTTTTTTTCTTGAGATTGTGAACGATGTCATTTTTGATAAAGGTCATATTAAAACGGCTACAGAGCACACTTTACAATGGTTATGTGGTGCAATCTGTTAATAACGAATTGAAACAATACCAAGGTACTCATTGAACACTATTATTTGGTTGAAATGTTCATTTTGGGAAATCAGACCTGTTTTGGACCGTCCCTAAAAAGGACGCTAGGCATTAATGTGTTAAGCATCTTTACTTTAGACACCTTTGTAGATCGTTACATAGTACTTGTGTATCAAAGAACTCTCTCGCAAAATGTTTCGAAATTGAATGGTTTAAAAACATTTTTATTTAGGTTATCTTTAATACCGTCAAGAGAAGAGGCAGGATTCGGGCGCTGTGCCCCGAAATTTTGTGGTATTGAAGCTTCAAGAATGCAATTTTAAACTTTTTATTTTTTTGAAACTGGAGGTTTAAAATTTTACTTTTAGTAGAAGGTGCCCATTGCCCCCCCCAAAGAGCAAAAACTTATCATCCAAGAATTCAACGATGATCCCTCTAAAAACGAGAGCCACACATAAAAGAAAAAGAAAACAAAAACTTTTGGAAACGCCCCTTAAAAATAATTCAATAGCGCCGCTTACGCCATGATTCTTGATAGGAACAACTGCTTTTACGCTTTGTCTGACAACATTTAGGATAATAAAAGGATTTAGGGACTCTTCCGGAAATTTTTGGGTATAGAGACTGTAATTCGGGAGCTCTCTCTTTTCTAAAAACACATTTTAGAGCTAAAGACTATAGAAAAGTAAGGGGGATATCAACTACCGTTAACTGTTTGAATTTTAAATCTCTAAAATGCCATTTGAGGCAATGTTTGACCAAGGTATTGAAGAAGAAGCGGGAAAAGAACTCTCTTCCGAAAATTTTTGGATATTGAAGTCTTGAAACTGCAATTAAATTACACGTTGTAAAAGCGAAATTTTAAGATCTCTTTGGACTCTTTAAGGGGGTCATGAGCCTTCTTTGAATTCATGCTTGGCAGATATACGGGCCTCGACTTCCTACCCTAAACCCGCCACTGAGAGGCACTCTATTCTTTAATTTCACCACTGGTAAAGAGATTGAAAATTATGTGCCCCTTCTAGCTCGACCGGCTTGGACTTCTACCTCTTTTCGATTTTTTTTTTTTTTTTTGTTCAGCTGAAAGCTTGGAAACTATTTGTGAAAAAACTAAAACTGAAAATGATTGCACTTTATTTTAAATTTCTTGCCGGGGAGGAATGATTACACTTTATTTTAAATTTATTGAAGCGTTATTTTCAAGACTCTTATTTCCTGACTGAATAGAAAAAAGGGGAAATGAGAAGAAAGAGAGAAACGTAATTTGCTGACTAATAATCTGCATGTGTTGAATATTTTTCATTTAAAGATTTCTATTTAAAATGATTAGGATTTTTTCTATGCGTTTTCTAATTGAAATATCTTCATTTTCCCAAGGCACGTTCTTTTTTCTCTTGAGTAAAGCGCAAGGGCTCCCTGACCCTCTTGGGTTGCACCACTGCCTGGTGCCATCTAACAAATTATTATTAGCAATAATTATTTATTTATTTATGTATTTCAAGCTAAAAGTATGTAAATAATTTAAGAGTAAACTTAAACCGAATAATAATAACTACCTTTATTTTAAAAAAAAATCCGATTTTTTTTCGGGGGGAGGGGGTATAGGAGGGAAAGACCCTCTGGGGCCCTCCCTTATATATACCTTTGAAAACAATGTTAATAGAGAGTGGGCTTTTTTCTTAAGGATTTCTTTTTTTTTTTTGAACAAACACGAACCGAACACCTACTTTTGAAAAAATCGTGCTCGATTTCGGGGGGGGGGGGCTCGACCCCCCCTTATATACGCCCTGGCTATGCGCTTTGCCTCCTGACAAACACAAGACAGATTTACGGCACATGGAGGATGAAATAGCATCCATGGGAAGGGCGGGATTCGAACCAGCGACCACTTGCTTACGAGGAGAGTACTCTACCTCTAGGCCCACGTGGCCCCACAAAGGTGATATCATGAGAGTAAGAGGTTCTTTTTTTTTGTCATTCTGGCAACACTACTGGCGTGTGAGCAAGGCCGCACGTGGAATGGTAAGAAGCATCAAGTTTTCATCGTCTGCGAAAATTTGTACGCAGACCTTTTTATGTCATAAACCTAAGAATAGTATTTTGCAATTATGCATACATCTGAGCAACAGAATGCCACATTGGAATTGACAAAATGTTTGAATTGGGTCATAAAAATGAAGAATTATTTACGAAGTTATAGAATAAAGACTTGCTGAGTAAGCCGAAACATTCAGTTCTGTTATTTGAATTCAAACTTATTAAAAAGAGAAGAAGAGAAATGTGGAAGAAACTTCAAAAAATCAAGATTTCTACCCTCATTCTTTTAGTCAAGACACGGACAAGGATTTATTTCTGCTTATCTCTTCTGATGAGGAACTAAATCTTAGAATGCCAAAGTTCCAGATTAAAAATATTTTTGCTCCAGAATACATGGAAAAAGCATTAATTCTAAATGTAGCAAAAGTCCTGTACACAGAAAACGATAAATACGTTGGTTGATTTCACAAGATTGTCTCCGAAACCCGGAAATTTCAAGAAACTAAAGAAGAGAGTTGCTCCTCCCAGAAGATGTTGTAATAAAGCAAAAGCCAAGTCGCAGCTGATCCTTTTGAGAGCAAGATACTTTTTGTGGACGACATGAGTGACTTGAATTTATATCAAATCTTTGTTTTCAATTCAAATTCATTTTTTAAAATTAATTTTAATCTTTCATGAGTTCAAAACTATTTTCGATTTTTGACAAGTTTTACTGGTACAGAAGATAAATCTTTATTTGACAGTAACTATACGTTCTTATTATCCCTCATTTACTTATTTTTGTTAGACCTATTACAGGTTAAACTGAAAAAAATATATTTATAATAATAATAAATAAATAGCGTGTGTTTCGATTCCCCCTATCAGCTGGGTTAATAAAAACACATCTAAATTATATATATAAATGAAATGTGTTCAATATGCTTTATCTTTGCTTAGAATATCGAGCAAAACAAGACTAAAGTATTTACCCAAAAAATCAAATTTAAAAAAGTCGAATAACGCTCCTAAATAAATGCACTGAAAAAAAAAAGGTGTTGTTTTTACAGTATAATACTGGCAGCAGAGATTCCAGTTTAAAACTGTAAAATGCATAGTAATAAACTGTAAATTAGCAATTTTACAGTTCATTACTATAAAATTAGTTATATTATACTATAAAAATAACATTTTATTTTTTGCAGTGTTATTATGTATAGAATACATTTTTTGCAGTGCATTTTATTAAACTCTTTTATTGTTTTGCAAACGATAAGAAAACATAATAATAGACTTCATTGTTTCTGCCACAGAAATGTTTTGAAAAGTTCAGTTCGATAGAAAAAATGTTTTTTTCTGAACTTAGTGAGAAAACAATAATATTTGTCAAGTATAAACTCTTCAACAACCACACATCTTATCATCTTCTTAGTAATCGATGAAGGAATTCTGAGTTCCCGTAAGCTGTTATGCTGAAACGTGAATGACCGATGCTTCAAGGCTAGATTTGTTGGGACCCCTTATCTTTCTTCATGGAACATTTCTAAGTTTCTAGAGCAGCTTTTCCGTTTATCCTTCTTTTTTTTTGTCATATTTACCCGTTGAGATTCAAGAATAACACAAGGCAATATCCAAAAAGGAGCCTTGAAATATTGGAAAGATATTGTCGCTAGCTATCTTGATAAGATTGTGTTATACAGGGTGTTCCGTTTTAACCTGTAAGACCTTTATTTTCGCAACCGTTCGTCCTAGATGCATATTTCCAATGACAAAAATTCTCAAAATAAGCTTCAGAGTTGTTGATCTTAAGAGTTTAAAGCGAGAAAATAAATGCGAAATGTAACTTTTAATACGGATCCTAGGTCTCCTTTTTTCATACTAAGAGAAAGTAAGAGCTTAATAAAATATTTTTTGGGGAAAAAAAATAGAACCGACTTCAGTTGGAAATTGCTCTAAAAAGTAAAAAATATTTTTTTTTCTTTGAACACCATCGAAACTACTTTTAAACATAAGTTTTGAAGTCAGCGCAAAAACGATAGGTAAAATGATATTTAACCATATTTTGCCAACATTTTTTCAGAGAAACCATTGAAAATTAAAAGCAGAATATTTGTACCATTACACGAATGTGTGGTAATCAATGAAATGAATCCATTAAAATTTATATTTATAGTTGAATTGTAGTTGCGTATGATTCTATACATTGTTTTTGCGCCGACTTCAAAACTTATGTTTAAGAGTAGTTTCGATGGTGTTCAAAGAAAAAAAAATATTTTTTACTTTTTAGAGCAATTTCCAACTGAAGTCGGTTCTATTTTTTTTTTTCCAAAAATATTTTATTTCATTCTTTTTAGTGTAAATGCACTTAAAATAATCAAAATATAGTTCAAAAACCATGGAGCTGTTCAAAAAACTTGCAGACCTGGACTCGATCTCATTCCATCAGGAACTTCAACCCGACGCGTTTAACCACTTGACCATCGGGTCGCTGATTAAAGTAAAGATTTACGATAGCACATATTGTTTTAAATAACATGAAATTTTAGTTTTTCGATCATAACTTTTTTTCTAGTGAACAAATATCGTCATATGAATACATGGTACCTAAGTTAACCATCTCCTATCGATTTAAATAAATCGTCCAAATCGGTTCAGTAGATCAGATGTTATGTGCGAACAAACAAAAAAAAAAGTATACGCTTTGAATAGGGTAGTTGTGACCTACTGAATATCCCTTTTTTAACTACTAGATATTGTTAGGAGGCTTACAAAACACAAAAATTCACCATTGCCGAGTTTTAAAACACAACGGTTGATTCTTAATGATTTTTTTAAAAACCCACGCGCAAAAAAAGCGCGCCTTGAAACCGAAACCCGTGACGTCAGAGGGCAGTAACTTTCAGCCTTTCATCCATAAAAATTGGATTTTTGCTATATTATCGTTTCATTGCGGGATTTTCTCCTTCCGTAATCAATACCTTAAAGTCTACTAATTCACTATTTAAAACTGGATTTATCAAAGAGCAATCCAATACCCTGCTAGGGGTGATTGTTTTGATATTTTTTGGTGAAATCCGTAGTCAAATTTTTAGAACGCATCCCTTGGCGAGAAAAAAAAAACTTACTGCAGTGCAGAGCGACAACAGTGCGGAAGCCGGAGAAACCGGTTTCTCGAGCTCCTCGCATCTAAAGCTTCTCGCTCTTTCTTCGCCTTAGTGGAAAGTTCAAAAGCGCCAACGAATGCCCAGTGACGTCACAACCGCTTGAAATTTAAAAATTATTTAAAAAAGAAAACTACTTGTCGCAGCGCAAAAATTTTTTCGTCGTTGATGTCCATGTCTGTTGCTCTATCATATAAAAATAAAATTGAAAAATCGAAAACTACCCTATTGAGAACCTCCTCCTTTTTTGAAGTCGGTTAAAAATTGAAAGTAAAAGTAAGTAATTCGAATTGTGGGAGAAGGGGTTAGAGTAAGACTTGGAAAATTGGTGCAAGTTTTTGCATTTCATGGAAAATAATTTTCAACTAAAGTGGACACTTTAGCTTTTTTCAAACACCACAAATCAAAATCTTATTTTTTTTAAATTTGTGTCACTTGAATGGTCGTTCATACCCCCCCCCCCCTCGCAGTGCAAAAAAACATTACACAGCAGATTTTGCCTAATAACTCAACACTCATGGTGTTTGATACATTTTATTTGTTTGTAATGATGTTTTTTGGTCACAACCAAAATGAAAATCACAAAAAATAGTTACTTTAATTTTTAACACATATTTATCACCTTCAGCATTTTTGACTTTTAATTTTACCTTGAATTTGACATAAATGCAAGGTATAAAATACACAATTTTATAAAGGTACAAAAATTAACATAATATAATTGATTGTGTATATAATTTTTGAAAAAATAATATAAGTGCCGCAAATCAAAAACCATTTATTGCCACAATAGATTCAAAGCCCCCAAAAATGGCGCAAACGTCCATAAGAAAATTCTACAGCATCGAAGGACCCCATTGCCAATTTTAACAAAGATCCGACCAAAACTTTCATTTTGTACTAAAGAAATAAAACGTAAGAATTTTGACATTAGTGCGATCAATATGCACCGAGATATGGAACTCAGCGTTTTCTGACTTACACCACTTTACACTCGTGCCAATAACAAGTTTTTTTGAGGGGCGTTATATAGCGTCTAACAAGGGTTTAAAATTCTCGACCATCGCTTGTCATGTTACTTTCATGTCGCTTTAAGGGGGTATCACACTTAGAAAAATTAGCTCCACAATTCCCAATTCAGCCGTAAGTTCAATTTTTCATTCCATTACCTGCTAGATATGTCATATCATACGGCTGTTTTCTGGCTGAAGATGACTGGAGAGTAGAAATTGCGATTGAACTGGGAGTTGCGTTGAACGAATTTCCCAAGATATAGAAAAAAAAAATTCAAAATCAGTTCATCCGCTTAGGCGCCAGAGTGCCACAGACAAGTACACATATACACAGAGACGTCCAACTTATAACCCCCATCCTTGTTGTGTAGGGAGTTAAAAACTAATGTCGCTAGTAAGTTTTTGTACAAAACCAAAATTGAAAAAAAAAAAAAAAAACTTTTTTCAAAGACGCAAAAAATTAAACTTAAGAAAACTCTTTCAGCAGTCTATATGATTTTATTCGACGTATAACAACAACATAAAAAAATTAGGAAGTCCATGAGAAACATGGAATCTATCAATGAAAATAAATTAGATACAATTATTCCCATCATCAGAACCATCCTGACGACCTCTTTCCAATTGGTAGAGCTCCCAGTTAAGAGACTGGCTGCCAGTCTTTCCAATTCCCTTTAAACACTCCTTTTACTCGAGTTCAAAAACCTTTGAAAGAAGGCGGAAGCATACAGAAAATCTCCTCATCTAAACTATGAATCTGTATCAAATAAAAACACAATTGAAGGGCTTGGAGGATGAAGGGGGCTATGTTACATTTCAAAAAACGAACACTCTGGACAATGGTAAGCAATGGATACAGGTAAGGAAATAAAACTTGGTACATCAAAAAGTAGATGTCATTAGACCAATTTCATAAGCATAACGACAAAACCAGAAAACAAAAAAGCTGCAACAATAAAACTTTGAACTTTAATTGCTCGCAATTTCTGTTATGTTGTTCGAATTAAAGAAAGGAAAAAAAAGAAAAAAAAAAAACGGGTAAGTAGATAAGTATTTTACAGAATGTTTTGGCTATAGTGCAGTATTTTTGAAAAAGAAAATCAAATCTCGAAAAGAAAATATTGCAGGAAATGTCGTACAATTACAAATGCTACTTAAAATTTTGAAAACTGATCAATAGAAGCTTAAAATTTTAAACAGGAGTTAATATAATAAAAGTGCATTTTATTGTAAATGTAAATACTTTTAAATAACTAAAATATTTTAGTCTCAATTTCATTTCAATTATTTTGAGGCGAGTGGAAGGATGATGCAGCAACCATGTAACAGATTGAAAAAAGCGTCGATATTTTGTAACCTAAATGCAATAATTGGTACGGTTAATATCGGAAGCAATTATTCTAATTGTTTTCCATTATATAAACCTTGTTCGTCCTTCAGGATGTCATTCACTCTACTGCTCTATTAGCACAAAATCCAAACCTTGACTTCAAGGTCTTAACTTATCGCAGAAATCAAATTTTGATCAAAACAAAAAGCTTCTCTCTCTGTTTGTTCAAACACTATCACTCGTATCTTTATCGTCCAATGAAGAGTAAAAATACTATTTTCTAACAAGGTTGTATTTGTATTTCGTTGATTTTTATTGTTTAACAACATAATTAAATTGAATACCTTTAAATTACAAATAAACTGCAGAACGAATTACCCCCCCCCCCCGGAGCTAAAATATAAACTTAATTTCAAAAAATGTGTCGTCGTTGTGCCCGTAAACTAGTCTTGTGCAGTAAATATATTTTTTTTTTTTTTTTGCTTTTGACGATGATGTTGATTTGAAACCACTCGGGTACCCGTGCCCGAGAAGATACATCTACCCGATAGAAGGCTGAGTTGGTACGACTTTTGTTTTAGGAGCACTATTAATATGGTAAGTCCGATTTAGCTCAACACACATGCCATAAAGCCCGTTTATAGGGCAGGCAGTCATTGACAGCACACATTCATACATAGGAAAGGCAAGGACAGGAGAGAGAGAGAAAGTACGAGTACATCCATGCCCGAGCCGGGATTCGAACCCGGGGCTTCCTAATCCCGGTCAGACTCCTCTGACCACTAGACAAAGTAGCCGTCTTTTCGCTTCTTCGTTTATTCAGGAACAGTTTTAGAGCGCTTTTCCATTTAACAATACGACAGAGATAAACCGTACACGATTGTCGTTATCCGACATCGGCGCATGCAAAATGCATTAGCGTATTCTATGCGTTTTACCACCTCCTTATTCAAAGACAATTGTGTCGTATCCGTTCAAACGATATCATTTATCGGACCATTCTTGTCGGATAGCATCCGTCTTGCCTTTTGAATCGGGCCAACATTCAGTCATCCGTTTCTTTTTTAAAGGAGAGCGATACACACGGAGCGATATCAGTTGAATGGAAAACCAAAGCAA
The DNA here is from genome assembly GCA_038373865.1 of Uloborus plumipes. Taxonomy (NCBI): domain Eukaryota; kingdom Metazoa; phylum Arthropoda; class Arachnida; order Araneae; family Uloboridae; genus Uloborus; species Uloborus plumipes. The sequence continues at coordinate 9,723 of JAXGGA010000604.1, forward strand.
TAGACGACAAGTTAGCATCATCTATTGCTTTGCTTTTCATGGTGCTGCTTTGTGCTCATTAAGTCGCTACGTAGAAACAAACATGTTATTAAGGAAATAAATTTCAATGTCATTATATTAACCAATTTATGCCCAATTTTTTTTTAACAATTTTTTTCAACTTTTTTCTGCTTAAAACTCTTACTTATAATGGTTTACATACATTTTAGGCTTAAAATAGTTCGCCGTTGCCATATTTATTAAGTTATTTAACGTCCTGTTTATGGAATATTTTGCAGATATGTGAGCAAAATACGGCCTTACTTGACTTTACTTGTGCAAAGTAACATTACAGAAGGCATCTCTGATCAATTTTAAGCAAATTATTTTAACAGTTTAATTTTATGAAAAATAAGTTCGCAAAAAAAATTTACTTTCTGTGGCTACCCATGCTGGATCGTTGCTTGACTGATTTGTCTGAAAATAGCTGTCAATAAATAAACTCTGATGTCCAAATAGTGGCTCTAACTGGTTTTCTCAAGAAGGACTATTTAACTTGTGAAAAACAGCTTTAGTAAAATGATATACCCATTACAGGTTTTGTATGCAGTAACTAACAAGCGTCCCGTTTTTAGGCTACTGGCCATAAATGGGTTAACCACTTTGAGATTAAAATTTAAGCCAAAGTTTCAAATAAGAAACGTCAAGGTGATAACGTTCTTTCTTCTTCTTAAACAATTTGAGCAAACTCAAAAAGCGGGTTTCGGAGGCGCAAAGTGGATATTTTTTATAACACATAATGACATTTTTCCTATTTTTCGTACATGTTTGTAATCTGCAAAAGTAAGTACATGACTGGAATTGTAATTATTTCAAATGCTCTAAAAATATAATTGATATGCTGATTAAAATGTATAGTTATAATATAATTCACATACATATTTTTCACAATTCATAACGAAAAACTCATCGGTATAAGCGAGTGGTAATTTAAATTTCTCACTTTCTAAAAAGAGTTTGTAATTTTCAACTACAAAATTGGCGCATATCAGTTTATGTAACAGACATTTATTTCCACTCAATCACAAAAAAATTGACTTATCGAGAAGCTGTCAGAATGAAACCAATTTTTACTCATGTATAGGGGCAACATTGATATAAGAAAGAAACTACAAAATGAAAGCAAAAACGATCATTCGTTATAGGGTCATTCCATAGAAATGTCAACCTCAGCCTAAAAAATAAAAGTACCTTAAAGATTTAACTGTGACCTATCATTTTATTCAACATACTTTCTAGTATATGAATCTAGCAAAAATTTTGAAAAATCCTTTTTGGTGTTTATGTTGGAGCTCTGTAAGTACATGGCTGCAGAAAAGTCTTAGTAAACGCTAAAAACATTGGTTATTGTTTTCGTGCATAATGTTAAAATTTCTGCGAATTTTTAAAAGAACTGTGTTTCTTATGAAAGTTTGGAGTTATATCTGATTGAATTAACAGCTTTTTTCATTCAGTTTATAAGATAAGAATGTTAATTATCTTCATTATTTCACTTTCTTATTTTATGTTACGTTAGTCACAAAAATGCAATGTTTTCTATTTTAAAACTGAACTAAAAATAATTAAATACCATAGCCCTTTATTTTCTTATGTCTATATCATATCTACTTGAAAATCCTAAAATATTTATTTTAGATATATTTAATAGAAATATATTAGTGTGACTAACGTAACATTTTAGGTGTGTGACTAACGTAACAGTTTGAATGTGACTATCGTAACAGTTTGAATGTGACAATAGTAACAATTAAAAAAAAGATTACTGTAGCTTAAAGCTTAACTATTTTAGTGTTTATTTAAATTTACAGTTAAGAGTAAATAAATATATCAAACTAATTTGAAATATTTGAGTCAAAATAGCCCCTTTGACTGCTTCAGAACGGAAAAAAGAAGTCGGGCGAATCAGAATCTCTATAAAATTCAGATGAAAGAGAAATGTCAAAAACATTGATGCGTTCTTTACGAAAAAACACAATTTCGGGTATGAAGTTAAAAGAGGAAGAAAGAGAAGCCTCAAAATAATTAATAAGTAAGATGCTTGCAAAGAAACAAACTACTATTTCCTCCATATCTGCAGAATCTCCTTTTTTCACAAGGCAAGCACTGGAAAAGGCAACGAAGGAATATAGAAAAAAGCATTAGCCAACAGTCCCTGAAAGAAAGTTATATCTATCCAAAAGCTGGCATCAGGTATAGCAGTTAATGTAGGAAATCCTAAATCCCATAGACAATCGTTAAGTTTGTCGAATAATACAAAATAATAAGTTCTCTAATTTTATAATAATGTGATAATTTCGCGATTTTTTTCCCACAAGAAAGATGTTAAATATGTAAAGAACTTTGTAGCCAACAAGAGAAAGAAGCTACAAAAGGGTTTGCCTATGTATAACTTAGAAGAAATCCATCAACTTTATAAAAAAATTAATAAGAATGAAGAAATTGGTTTTGAAAAAAATTGCGAGTTAACTCTAGGAAGTTCAAACATTGGGCTCAAAAGATCAAAGATGAGAGAAACAGGTCCAAGATTTGAATGGACCAAACCTGATAATATTCAGTTTGCAAAAGCTAAATTTTCTTTGACAGACTCAATTAAGTTAAAAGAGAGCCCTCCATTTACAATTTCTTACTCCAGAATAAATAAATAAAAACATACATAAAATAAAAATAATAATAATAAATATATAAATAAATAAAAATATGCAACATAATAAGTTTAAAAAAAGGAAAAATTAATGTAATTATCAATAATATTAGCCATAATAAATTTTATTTAAGAAATCTATTGTTTGTTATTCGATGGTTACGTTAGTCACGTTACGTTAGTCACACTCCATTTTCAGCAAAAGTGACACTTAAGACTAAAAAAATTCAAAATTTAATAAATGTAATATATATTTTTAAAAGCTAACATTCCATATTTTTCAAATATATCAGCCAATTTTTAACACTTGCTTAAATTTCAGAAATTTTTGCCTCATAACATGAACATTATTTTTCAAGGTTGCAAAAATGTTACGTTAGTCACACTGCTATTTTGGTTGAAAAAATATCTGTTGTCAGTAATTTTATTTTAAATTTTTAACAGAAATAATACATGTACACCATCTACATTGCAAATCCACCAACACAGCGAAAAATTATTTTTTATCATTTAAGTTACAGGTAAAATAAGTTATAAAATCAGCTCTGAATGTTACGTTAGTCACGATGGAATGACCCTATAGAAAAAATCTCAAATGAATGGAGGTTTTAGTACCTGGTAAGTATATTCTTTTCATTTCGAGAACACATAGTTTAAATTTGTCTGCAGAAATTAACATTCAACTTTATCGTTTATTATAATCAATCGGTTATTGTTATATAACGTCCAAATGCAATCACATTAAACGGTGTTTACTGTAAATAGTCCAAAAAAGTATAAGTTACAGATGGACTGGAAGTGGAAACGACCATTTCATTTTAAAAAAGGTTGGATTAGCGAGAAAGCGTGACTTAAGCGTTCTCGCAGATCCAAACAATTTCAAAAATGAAGTGGTCCGTTTCCGCTTCCAGTCCATCCGCCATCTCTCCGCGGTCTAGCTTTAAAGTGACGGCATATGGCTATCTAAACAAAAGTGGTCTAATCATTGGGTCGTCACTATTTGAAATTCTAGTGATTGAGTAAAACTGCAGTTTTTCTGTAGATATCTTTAAATTTTGCAAGAGTCTGTAGTTTTTCCCCAGTTTTTTGAAAATTAGAAACAGATCTAAATCTCTAGCAAATGATGCTTATTCGGCTCAAAACTTGACATTTTCGCAAGAAAATAATTATGTGAGTAAGAAATTATGAGCCTTGCAAAATTATGTGCTTTAAAAAAATTGCAAGAAAGCTGCAGTAATTTTGCAGTTTTCTTCAATATTTCCTCTTTGACTTGGAGAACAAAATGTTTTAATACTCTTAAGTGTTAAAATCCTTTTCCTAACGCTACGCTCTTTTAAAGATTTTTGTCAAAACTTCAAAATATCATTATCTGACAGTTTTGAAAGAAATTATCACTTCATTTTTCGCAATCAATGGTCGATTTTCACTGTATGTTGAAGTTATATTTTTCAACATCGATATGAATAATTGAAAAAACAAACAAAAAAATGTTTTTAAAATTGTTTTTCAGTGAAAAGGTCTACATTTTCTTGGCTTTAAAAAAAGAAAGAAGAGAAAAGAAAAATAATCCTTTTCTCTTTGACTTAGTACGTCGTTGATCATTTTGAAAACAGATTATACAGGTCATTTTCCCAAAATTCTTATTAAAAAAAAGGAGTTCTGAAAGTGAAAATACAGCTCGATTAAATCTGGTGCACTGGAAGCAATTTATGTTTCATAATATCGGCAAGCTGAAAGTTATTTAATATTTCATCATCTTCTGAAAGCATGCAATAAACTACCAACAGAAAGAGTTAGAAACTGAAACACGAAAAAAAAAAAAATAAATAAATAAATAAAAGCGCTTGATTTGAACCCACTGGCAACAACAACTTGGACAAGTTACAGCCTTGTCCCTCTAACCCTTTCTAGCCTCGAGGAATAGTGAGCCTTGAAGAGTGCTCTCCGTCTCCCACTTGCCCGCTGAGTTCACTGACTTTTCCCGCCAATAAGATTGTGTCATTTAGAGCACGTATTCTTCCTGCGCTAATTTCACAAGATTTTCTACCTCAGGCATCTTAATCTCCCCTTCCTCTTGCGACCACGTTTTCTGAGAAATCTCATTTTTGAATCGAATTCTTTACGGAAAAACACCTTCCGTACAAACAGAGAATGATTTTTCCTTCTTTTCGTCATTAATATAGTACAGTGTATATTCATATAATGTTTCTTTATTAAACCATTGAGAAGGAATGTGGAGGGAATGAAGTCTTCAATTCTTGAAACAAAGATATCGAGTCACGTGACACATTTTAAAGTTAAGTATTGGAAGAAATCAGGTTTTTTTTCACATGCTTTAAGTAAAACGTCTCTCATTCGCCGATGTTAAACCATTTGATTTGGGATTTTTGTTTCAGCTTATTCTAAGCTGAAACAAAGACTCCAAAACCCTCCTAAGCTGAAACAAAGATCCACTTGCTCCCTCCAGTTACTAATATATGCTCTAAGCATTAACCCATTTATGCCCAAGTTTTTTTTAAACTATTTTTTTTTCCATTTTTATCTGCTTAAAACTCTTACTTGTAATGGTTTACCTACATTTTAGGCTTAAAATAGTTTGCCGTTGCCATATTTATCACGTTATTTAATGTCCTGTTTATGGGATATTTTGCAGATATGTGAGCAAAATACGACCTTACTTGACTTTACTTTTGCGAAGTAGCATTACAGAAGGCATCTCTGATCAATTTCAAGCAATCATTTTAAAATAGTTTAATTTTATGAAAAATAAGTTCGCAAAAAAAAAAAACTTACTTTCTGTGGCTACCCATGCTGGATCGTTAGTTGACTGATTTGTCTGAAAATAGTTGTCAATAAATAAACTTTGATGTCCAAATAGTGGCTCTAATTGGTTTTCTCAAGAAGAACTATTTAACTTGTGAAAAACAGCTTTAGTAAAAGGATTACATTACAGGTTTTTTTTTTTTTTGTATGCAGTAAGTCCCGTTTGTAGGCTACTGGGCATAAATGGGTTAAACAAGCAAATTATCCAGTAGCGGATTTTAGGGGCTACGCAACGGTTCCCCCCCCCCCCCCAACGGATAAAAATAATTTAACTTTTCGATTAACTGTTTTTAAATTTACTTCTTCATAACAGAAGTAAAATTTTAAAACTAGGGGAAACGGTACAGTTATTAGCCACTTAAGCGACATCGTATTTGTACGCTTGAATTAAAAATAAATAAAAAAATTCTGCATAAATAAAAAATACTTCATGTGATACTATATTAATGTACTCATATTGCCTGCAAACACTTTTTCAAATATATTATTAGAAAAAAGTCAACACAAAAACAAAAATGTCAAATTGATAGTAATTGGTCCCCTTATCAGAGTTATTAGCCATGAAACCATACTGTTATTGGCCATATAAAAAATTAAATGTTATTGTGGATTATTCAAATATCTGAATATATTATGCCTTTACATGAATATAGTACACCATTATATGAATATATTATAATATTGTATCAATATATTATAACATAACGCCATTACATGAGTTTTATATCATTATATGAAGGTATTATACCTTTAATTGAATATATTTTTAATTCACTAAGTATATTGTAACATTATAGCATTGAATATACACAGTTCAGTCACATTAATGTGACCACCTGTCAAAAGCCAAAATACCTTTGCAAAGCGGACTGCTGCGAAACGTGCAGGAAGAGACTCAGTTTGTGCCCTAAAGGTGTTTTCTGGTAGTTTGAGCCATATCGACTCCAATGCCGTGGCTACCTGCGCTAGATTAGGCGGGTGAGGATACATGGCGCGCAGGCCCGTGCCCAGGATTTCGTAAAGGGGGGGGGGGTTCATGCTTTTTCATCGTTATGTGCATTGTTAGGAAATCATACCAATGTTTCAGTTTGGGGCATCGCAGGGGTGGGGGTTCACAACATTCCTCCCCCCTCCTCTAAAGCCTTAATTTTAAACCGTGTTACCAATCCAGTATGGTAGTTTATATTCAAAGGATTACATAAAATATTATACTGGGATTGGTGAAATATACATGTAATGATTTTTATGATACCCTTCCTCTCAGAAGAGAAATTTTGCATGCGCTATTGACTGCAATAGGATGAAGTCGAAAATTCACACAATTTGACGTCAGAGGTTGTGCCGATTTTAGAGTTTGGTAGGTTTCGAGGCCATAATATAACGATTATAGTTTTGAATTATTAAAACAAAAAAGTGATGCAAACAAATTAATAGAAAACATAATAGCAGTTTTTTCACTTTTATTGTACTCAACTATAGATGGCAAAAACACTGAATATTAAAATGTATGTAATGAGAACGATATTATGATAGAAACTGAGAAATTATTTCCAAAAATTTTAGTAGCTCTGATAAATTTGTAATATGTTTTAAAACTTTAGAATGTAAAATTAATTTAAAGTATTTTTAATTTTATAAATATTCATTCAGTCTATTTCTCAGCACCTTTGCTTTTTTTCAACATTAATTTTGAAAATGTCTTAAAGGAATAAAGCGTTTCACACAAAATTTCATATTAAAGCTAATTTACGTCAAACGTGCATTTTCTTCATTTGACTCATTATTATTTTTACAATGGGAGGGGTTTAACCCCCAAAACCCACCCCTTGGGTACGGCCCTGATGGCGCGAATATCCCGATCGAGATGGTCCCACATATTCTCGATTGAGACTGAGTCAGGAGAGTTTACTGGTCAGGGGAGAAGGGTAAACTCATCCTGGTGCTCTTCGAGTCACGTGCGTACACTGGCAGCTGTATGGCACTTCGCATTGTCTTTCTGATGGATGCCATCATTCTGAGGAGAAACAATGCCTTATAGGGGTAGACATGGTCCGCAAGGACAGATGCGTACTTGTATTAATTCGTCGCGCCTTCTACAATGATGAGTGAACCCTGAGAATGCCAGAAAAGCATTCTCCAGAGACCATAATGCTCCCGCCTCCAGCTTGGACCGTTTCAGCAGTGCTGCAGAATGTTTGGTTTCAGAGGTTTCACGCCTCGTGCGCCAACGTTCATCTGTCCGATGGAGCATTAAACATGATTATTCAACAGAAAATGCTACCTGTCGCCACTCAATGGACGTTCAGCTGCGGTACTGGCGTGCAAATTCTAGAGATCGTCGATGGACGCAGTATAGCCAACATAAGTGCATGAACCAGGCTTCTGCTTGGGAGCCCAGACGGAGCAACGTCTGCAAAACAGTAGAGTGGGAGACGATGTTGGTAGCCCCTTGGTTCATCTGGGGGGTCAGTTACTCAACGATAGTCCGTCTATTAATCCGAACGCATCCCCGCAGCCGTCATTCGCCTCTGTCATCAATGGTTCCTGGTGCATCACATTTTCAATGTCGCTGATTTTGGAGAGTTAGACTTTGCCATGCACGGGTACACTTTTACCACGATAACAACGGCAACTGACGGCAAGCAAACAGCTCAAAAACTCATTTTGGAAATGCTTCCATCCTTGGTCCGAAAGCCAATGATCATGCCCTTTTGTACGTCGTATAAATCGCTTCGTTTTTGGCAATTATACCAATTGCTGCTGCTGTCACATTATCTTCACTGCTCAGATTTACATTTGTTGTTACAATACTTATTGCCAGTATTTCAGTTTTTGTAGAGTTGTTTTGAGAAAGATCATTCTGAAAAAAAAAAAAGCCTAAACAAACTTTGTAAAACGGTCATGCATTATTTAAAACTCCTTTCTGATCTTTCGGTGCTTTTATCTTGTTCATCTTTTTGCCTCCAAAAATATTTTGGAAGTATTTCCGAGAAATGAGCTTATTTCATACGTTAAACTCTTCATCTGATTTTTCTGTTGTAAAATATTCAGAGTTATCAGTAGCGTTCTCATCATATAGGGGGTCGATTATTATAATTTTCTGAAAATATTGTGACAGTTATTGGCCACAACAAAATTTTAATTTTCAAGAATATATTATTATATTACACCTCAAATTCACTTATCCCAAGTAGCACACTTCGTTTTTTAAAGGTTGTGAAATGGTTATTAACGTTGTGACAACGGATTAAAAACGTTTATAAAACGTTTAAACGTTTTTTGTGCTACCTGGAATTAGGCATCACAACTATACATCTCATAGGATTTAAAAAGCTGTATATACATTGAGTTCTTTTAAACAGTATCATAAAAAAAATCTCATGTCTTAACATTTTCTTAAGAAAACGACTTGTTTTTGTTAGGACTACAAGCACCAATCACAAATCACAAAGTGACCACCCAGTGCAAAATCGTTCATATATTTTTAACACTTTTTAAACATGCTACCTTCACTAATTTTTTAAGCAATCTTTTAACCAAAATGAATAAAATGAAGAAAAAAATAATGAAGGCTGCTAGCTTCGAAAGCAATTTTAACTAAAATGTGAGGGGGCGATGCTCCGAGTCGCACGGTTGTCAAAATTACAAAAAACTGCGGTCGCGCCGAAATTAAATGCCCCAAAATTATTCTAACTCATCTTAAAAGCGGAGTGAGGGGAAGAAGAGAAAAAGTGGATTTTATCTTTCTGATCTATATGACTAGAAGTAATATAGTCAAATACTAGAAGTAGACATTAACAATATGAATTTAATCGCATGCTCAGAAGCTGAGGGTCCGGGGGTTTCTCCCCCGGAATTGGTAGTCCTAAAAATGCATTTTAGATAAGTTTTGGTTATGTTAGAGGGTGAAGGAGGTTCAATGTCACTTTGCCATCAATATTATGAATCTTTAAATTTTTGAAATTGTTATCTTTAATTAAATGAGAGAGTGGAGCTTGGGGTTTTTCTCTGGAGGTATTTTGAAACTAACTCTAATACGCTGTTTCATACGATCTATGGTAAGGTTGAGGGGAGGAGAATTTTTCGATTGAGAGCAAATTGTAACCATTGTAGATCATCTTCTTGGAGGGAAAAAGGGGTTCAGGGGCTTGCCCAAGGACATTTTTTGAAGTTGTAGCTCTAAAAACAGTTATAAGATCAGCAATTTTTGAAATTCAAGTTCCAAAATGTAATTTTACTTGACTTTCAATGTTGTTTGGGGGAGCAGTTTTCGGGGCTCTCTCTCGGAAATTTTTCGAAACTGATGCCCGTAAAACGAAATATAAGACTTCATTTAATTATCATGTTGAAAGGAGTACGTTCTACCGGAAAACGTCCGAAGTTAACTTATAAAACGCAATCGCAGATGATCTTTAATGATGTTATCAGTGGGAAATAGTTTGGAAGGAAATGGTTTGGAAACTGAAGCTTCAAAAGCAAAATTGTAGATGTTTTATGATATTAAGGGAGAGGGGAGATTAGTGAGATCGCCTTAATGTTTCTAAATCGAAGTCCGAAGTACAAAATTTTTAACAATTTTTAAAAATGAGTAGGGGCTTTTCTCGGGGTTTGAGTGTGTGCGCTCTTTTAAAGACTTTTTGAAATTGAACTCCTAAATATATGTTGATTAATGGGGTTCGTTAACTTCTCTGAAAATTCCTTCAAATTTGAAGTTACAAAAATTCACTTTTCTGCAACGTTTCGGGCATAAAATGAAGAGCTAATATTCGAAGATTTTCCCTCTTAGCTACGTCCTTATCTTTTGTTGTTTTAAATTATTGATAAGAATATTTTGGAAAATCCTCTCTATAAACTTGCATTTTTCTTCTTTTGTATAACCACATGAGAGTTTCGGTTTTCTTAGTGAAATCGTTAGTTTCAAGCCTAATATTTTATTTGCTTGAAATAAAAGTGCTTACACCCCCTCCCTCCCAAAATGGTGCTGTACTTTTCCATAATACCCTAGGTCTTTTTTTAATTCTACTTTATTTTATTTTAAATGCTTTGCCTCCCGAATCTCTAGAAAAAGTTTTGTTTTACTTTCGCTTTTTACATTCAAAAATTTAACTACTAAGGTGACTATTTATTAGACTATTTTTAATCTCGATCACTGTATTTTAACTTTTTTATTATTTTTATTTTTTGTATTCAAAACACATCTCTGCGGCATATGTACTTTTTTCCACTAAATTTGCCCTTTATGATAATATTTTCACTAACAAAATAAGAAATGAAAATACCTCAGCAGCCTCTATGAAGGTATCACGGTTATTTATTTTTCCAATAAACTAAAGTTTATGTTACTAATCGAAATACTTTTGTTTAATTTTTTTATAAGAAGAAAAAAAAAACATCACAAATTTTAATTTCACATGATGATAATTTTTTCTTCTAACCTTTGCTTAGGGGAGGCGAAATTTTTCTAAAGGTAGGCGGCGCCTCCTCTGGCCTACCCCTGGCTACAGCCCTGGGCCAATAACTATACCGTTTCCCCTATTTTGCTTTTCGTGGATGAGACTGCATCATCAAAAGCTTTCTAAAATTACTCCTAGGGTGCGAGTAATTTTAGAAAGTTCCGGGAAAAAAATAATAATGGGGCAGTCTGTGCCCAAGGAACCCCTCGCTTTAGGCGGGTAATTTTAGATTGCGTTTGATAATATTTGGAGGGGCCTCATCTTTGGGGTATGGTTCGTAGCACCTGAGATGTATGTGGCATCACCGTTGGGCGGATGGGCTCCGTACCAACTCCTCAAATACTACAGAGGACCCCCAACAACGAGATTCCCTCAAAATAAGATGTAACAATACCTCCCCCCCCTTTCCCCTTTAAAAATACCAATGACGCAGTCTTCGCCAGTAAGCCTGTCGAGAAATGCCTTTCTTATTTCCAAGCAGAATGGCGCTTTCTCAAGGTCATAATCTTTTTATCACTGCCATGTTATACATCAAGAACTCATACTTTTTCTGGTAATTAGGTTTATTAAGTAGGCCTATGAAGAGGAGGGGGGGGGGTTCAGAGAATCAATTTCTCCGTAGAAATCTTTAAGGAAGGTAGTAAGGGAGGTAATTCAGTCGCCCTTCGAAGGGAGCACCCCTGTGTTTGTAGTTATAAAATTGCTACATAACCTCAAATATTTATGCATTTGCTGATGGCTTTTCAAGAAGCTCTAAACTAGGTGGATGCATTTGTTTAAAAAAATATGTGCACTTTAATAACACTCCTTTTACGTCTTTCCTCTGTAAAAGTAAATTTAAACTTTAGTTTTTCATGTTTAAGAAGACAATTATTATCTGCCTGTCATTTAGAGGGTTTGAGAAGGGGCCGACCCCCCTCCCCTTCCGGCTTCAGGAAATAAATATATTTACAAAACTTCACAAATGATGAAGAAAGTGCGTAAAACTTAATGAAATGTCACAAGATAATCCTCGCAGTTGATATTCACATGACACTAATAGCAATAATCAAATTCTAGGACTTTTAAATTAAAATGCGAAAAACTTAAGTGTTTCATTTTTTTTATAACCAGCCCACAATTTTGCCGAATAACCAGTGGGAAAAAAATGTTTTTAAATAAAATTACGCTAAGTATGCTTTGAGCAGTAAACTACAATGAATAATTGGACTAAAAAAGTCAATATTTTTTTGCAAACGTATTCATAACGTGTAGTATGCAAGTATACTGAGTACGGATGCACCGATTAATCGACCATAATCGGCCACTTTGCCGATTATTAATAATCGGCAAACTCTGGCCGATTAATCGGCCATTTTTTAAAAAATTATTATTCTTTAAAGTATACCTTCACTAAGAAACTATGATGAATATTTTTTTTAACAGTAATAATAATCCTCACAGTAGATGTAAAATTTTTTGTAAAATAATCCTCCTACTTTGAATAAATATACATAGACAATGTTGCAACATTTTTCTTGTGGCGACAATTTTCTCCTTAGTATAGTGCTTTTAGGTAACCTCTAATTTTCAAAGAATAGATAGAAGTCTTGAATTAAATTGCTACTAACTATTAAAAATTTCAAATTAAAAGTACCCCTAAATTAGTGTGCTCATCACAGACTCCCCCTCCCCCTTTTCTGAATTTGTATGTCTAATTAACATAATTAGCAATGAGTTAATGTAATATTATTGACAATAATATGAAAATTGGTTCAAAGATATTTAATAAAATAATGAAATTATTTTGTGAAAATGAGAAAATAGAAAAAAAAATCTTCTCTCGGAAATATATTACTTACTATTTCTAAACTCGGAATTGTATATGAGAGAAAAAACAGTGATGGTAAAATTGGTAGCACTAAAAACAATCATCCTCATCATTAATCGGCTCAGCAATCGGATTATCAACAACCAATTAATCGTTAATCGGTAATCGGCCAATTTGCTTATCGGTGCATCCCTAATAGTGAGTAAAAATAATACCCCCCCCCCAAAAAAAAAACAAAGAACAAAATATACAAAAATTTTCCTCATCGTTGATATAAATTTTTGATAAAGTTTTCTTTTTTGAAAAATAGGTAAACACACAAGGAATAAAAGTCTCCGAATTCAATTACAACTAATTCAAAATTAAATTTAAATAAAAAGTGCTAGTTAGTTTCCTTCAAGCCTAATTAACATAATGCAAATTTATTAGCAATCACGTGAAAATTGGCTCAAAGGAGTTGAATGAAATTGTGAATTTTTTTTGAGAAAATTTTGAAAATTGAGAAAAATAAATAATATCTCCAAAATAAATCAGTAACTATTCTAAAAATCGAAATTGTAAACAAAAAAGAACAACAGTGATGGTGAAATGGGTAGTTGTGGTATTGAAACTAATAATAATTTGGCTAGGGCTGATTATCAACAGCCGATTATTCGGTGATCGATAATCGGCCTATTTGCTTTTGGTACATCCCTAATAAATAAACTCATTTCCCAAAACCAGGGTGAGCAATTGCCCCTGATCCCCCAATGACGGGCCTCCCTTTTTGACGCGTTAGTTACTAATCGTCTTGAAATGAATATTTTAGGGGATTAGTTTTATTTCTAAAATTGGTCGAAAATTACAAACTCCCCAACCGAACAGCGCTATATATATTCTTGTAGCTGCGGAAGAGCCGTAAGCACGAAAAGCAACCAAGGAGATTAAAGAGGAGGAGCTAAATCTCTGCCATCTAAAAGTGGCAACGAATTCTCACCCGCCGCCAGAGGACGCTAGCTGAAACGCTCGCTACTTCCTACGGGAATCAATGTAAATGATACTGAATCTGTCATCTTTTTAAATGCAGCTATGGGGAAGAAAAAAATTTTTTTTCAACTGGATTTTGGTGTAAATCTTCGATTGACATTATGAATTAAATATGAATTTCATCCCACGAAAATAGGTGCCGTATTCTTTGAGAAATAGGTTTAATCGAATGCACTTACCATGGGCGCCCATATGCGAAATTTTAAGGGGGGGCTCACATATTTTCTTCATAATTTACAGTTAAAAGATATATATATAGGAGCATTTCATTTTAAATTAACCAAAGGGGGGGGGGGTGCATCACCATTTTTTATTTTGATAGAAATTTGCATATGCACTCTTTCTTTCCTAGACCTCAAAAATATAGACATTTTTTTTTTTTTTTTGAATTTACCCTTTGATATCTATAATCCGTTTTTGTTGTTGGCAACAGGAAAATGGGGCATTTTGATGCTTTGTCTTGTAAACTATAATTTTTTTTCTATCAAAAATTTTGATCTCAAACATAGTTCATTGGAAAGCTAAGAAAGTTCTTTTCATATAGGATATCAATAAATTTCATATTAAAAAAAAAATTTCAGGGTCAAAGTTTGCGACTAAAATCTCATTTTTCACTACTTTTGAAAATTAAAAAACCCATGAAGGGTTTAGAATAACAAGCCATATTTTTTATCATATATTCAAACGAAACTGCTGCACAAAAAACAAGAATCCGACCAAAATTGTCAGATTATGTTCGCCGTGTGTATGATAGTGACTGGTGGTTAGGAGAAGTGTTGCAAGTAAAAGTAGTCAATGTTGAAGAACAATACAGAATAAATTATTTTCATCCGAAAGGGCCAGGAACGTCATTTAAAAAAATCAAGTGAGGATGACTAAACTTGGATTCAGTTGCAAGACATTTCGAAAATCTTGACTGCATCAGAACTATGGTGTGCTGTGCACAAGGAAGAGGTCACAATATTACACCTGTGATGAGCGAACATTGATCAACTCTTCTATGTGAGACGAAACACTAAAGAAAATAGTTCTACAAGAGAGCGCTAAGAGATTTAGACGCTAAAATTTTTAAATTATCTAATAAAAGTGTAAATATGTAAATATGTAATGCTTCTTTGTCATTTCTATAATTGAAAACTAGCAATTAAGAATACAATTAAATTTCACTAAAATTTGAGATTAATTACAAAAATAATCGTGTTGCTTCAGTGCAATTATATGAAAATTCAGATGCCCATAGCTGCCAAGCGCCTTTGAATAACAAAGCAACTTTTGTTACATTTTTTTAATGTAAAAAGAGTAAAAAGTACTTAAGATTCCACCAATAAAATGATTTTTACCTTACACTCACATGCATTTTTTTAGCGTTGAAATTTTTTTTGAAAATTTACAACTTTAGGGGGGCATATCTCATAAAATGGGCAAAGTAACAAGCTAATTTTTTTGTATAATAAGTAACCACGCATATGTATGATATCAAAATAGGGGTTGTTATTCTAAACCCTTCATGGGTTTTTTAATTTTGTAAAGTAGTAAAAAATGAAATTTTCATCAAACTTTGACCTTGAAAAACATTTTTTTTAATCTGAAATTTCTTGATGTATAAAAAGCTCTCTTTCTTAGGTTTCAATTAGCTATGTTTGAGCTCAAAATCTTTGATAGAAAAAAAGTTATAATTCATTAGACTAAGTATCATAAATGCCCCATTTTTGCTGTTGCCAACAACAAAAATGGCCTATATGTCAAACGGTATATTTTTTTAATAAAATATATTTCTTCAGGTCTGGGAAATTTTCATCAAAATCAAAAATAATGATGCAACAACTTTTTTAAAAATTTGTTAATTTAAAATGGAATGGTCCAACAGCTAGTCCGCAGACATGGGGGAGTTTCCCATGCATATGCGGCGCCGGTACATCCATAAATCTGTCTTTCTTTTTCTATTGAAGAATGTAGGAAGAGACACAATGTTATAATTCTGAAAGCGGTTTCAGTGCAGATTAGAGTTATTACAATTTGGCATTTTTGATATTATTCATTAATGGGTGAAGAAAAAAAAGTTTTAATTTTTTTCTGAATAAACAGTACTTAAAGCAGAAAAAGTATTAATTTCCAAGGGGGGCTCGAGCCCCCCTTGCCCCCCTTATGGGCGCCCATGGCACTTACCAACTTGCCAAATCTGACATTTTAAAAGACTGCTGTTGGCAAGAATATTTTTTTTTAAATTGGAATTTTGCTCAAACCATCGATTAACATTATGAACTAAATATGTTTAATAAATACATTTAAACTAATAATTATTTTGTCTACTAAATATATTTAATTAATAACAAAATTAAATTCTGACATAATTAATTTTTTGCCTCATGCTTAATTTATCAACAATTTAGAGAACTGATTCTCAGCAAAAATTATATCGTACAATGCAAAGAAAATGTCACATACAGTCGCATATATGTCAAATTTGGCAAGTAGCTAGATGCCGTCGATTAAACATCTTTCTTAAAAAATACGGCAAAATTTCCGTGGGGTGGATCAAAGTCATATTTAGTTCATAATGTTAATCGATGGTTTACACCAAAATCCAGTTGAAAAAATTTTTTTTTTCTTTCCCATAGTAGCATTTAAAAAGATGACAGATTCAGTATCATTTACATTGATTCCCGTAGGAGATAGGGAGCGTTTCAGCTAGCGTCCTCTGGCGGCGGGTGAGAATTCGTTGCCACTTTCAAACTAGCGCATCCGTAGAACATTTCTCTCCTTCTTTCTACTCCGTATTGCGCCCAATAAATGGCTTTGTTTTGCTGGCGCCATCTGTTGAAGTATAATTAGAATAAATTACACATATTAGTCTTGTGCCAGCTAGTCTGGCAATTTAGAGTGCACTGCTTCACTTTTCCAACACTTCAATGCTCCAACTTTGTAGTTAAGAAATAAATATGTAGGTTAGAACTGACAGAAGAATTACAATTATATAAATGAAAGCAACTGTTTTGTACCTTAATATTAAATTGGCTTAGTCTCACACAGCATATTTCTTATTATATTATGTTAAGGAATTACCATCGGAGAGATTTTGATTGATGGAAAAACGTTTTAATTTGTTTAAGAGCAGGAGTATACGTATTTCTGTGCAAATAAAAATTTACTGTGCAAAAAAAAAAAAAAAAAAGGAAATATTAATTTTTGCTCATATAATTAAGAAAAATGAAATATAAAATTAATTAAATGAAAAGTTAATATAATTAAGAGAAACAAATGGAATTAGTCAGTATGTAAAAGTCCGAACGAATTTGTTACAGATATCTTTACAATGCGTAGGCATGTATAAAGTGATGAATTCTCAAGTCTTTTGTTCCTATATGGTGCAAACATACTTTTTTCAGTAAGAAATTAATTATTAATCACTCAATAACTATTTATTCTTTGAAAAAAAATGGCAAAAGAATTGTATAGTATTTTATTTGTCTTCTTTTTTCATTAAATAATGATGGCTTTGATATAAATTTCTTGCGTTAATTTTATCAGGATAAATTTAGAGTTAAATATTTTTGCAGAGCATCATTTTCATATATTATATTCTTTGTACAGGGGTGCCCATTCTGCCAAGAGCAATGACGCCTCTCCCCCGAAATACCACTAAGATTTCCCCCAAAAAATGAGAATTTCCCCCCCCCCCGATCATGGAAAAATATCCTAGGAAAAAAGTCTCCTCTGAAAATTTCAATGCACACAGTCTATACCGCACCCCTTGGTAGAAACCTATAAATATAATAACTGAGCCATTGTTTCATTTAGGTGTGAGATAAATGTTATACATGAATTAATTACATTAAATTTAATGAGCAAAATTAAATTGAATGAACATTATAAATTGAAGAAAAATATTTCAAAGCAACAACAAAACATATTGAGTAAATAAACATTTTTATAAAAAATTTCGAATTTTGAAAACAAATAGATTTTTTTTAAATGCAAAGCTAAATTCTTTAGAAAAATTCTTAAAGTAGCAGTAGCATTAAGAAAATAAATAATGATTGTCCTATTACAAAATAATCAATTTGAATTTTTCTCAAATTGATTTTATCTCACCTTTTGCATAAGTTTCATTTGTAAAGTTTGGAAAAGGAAATACATTTCAATGATAGATAATTTTATTTATTTTTTTCATTTTGCAAAACATATCGACTTCTGAGAGAGAAAGGGGCGACGAGGTCACAAATTTGAATATGTTAACGCAATTACTTTAAGTGTGCAGTGTTTAAATTATTTTTGAACTTTAGTTATATTTGAACATATTATAAAGTTTTTAAGTATATTAAAATACTGATACTGAAATAAATTACTACTACTAAGTCGTGACTTTTCCCCAGGGTAATTTTTTTTTGAGAAGTTCTTATTTATCTAAGTTCACAAAACGTGAAAGTGCTCAGTAAGGTGTATTGCATGCTCAGTTGTTTTTTGCCTCGTGAGAGGATCTCAATGGTAATAATTTTATTCGAGTCAGTTAAGGAAGCTGAATTGGCTTAAAATACAAGGTATGTACAAATAATTAAGCTAGAAAATACGTAAAGCAACATATTTTAGCAAAAAATGTTCAACGTGTTTCTGTCAACGCTATTTCTTAAGAAATGGAAGTATCAAGTGGCTTTAAAGACTAAAAAGCAAAATGGCTTATCGTTTGCGGTATAGTAAAAAGTTTAACTAAAAAATTTAAAAGGGGGAAAAAAGCTTGAAATGACGATTTAATACTGATACATTTTACTTAATCAATTTATCAATAGTTCTTGTCAATTATGTTCAAAAAGTTAGCAGTGGTTAATTTTACATATTAATCTTTTTCTAGCGCCTTACATTTTGGTCGAGTTTGAAATCTATCAAAGGAGTTCATTCGCTGATTTATAATTCGCGCTTTGTTTGGCTTTCTTTTAATTTTATATTTTATGTTATTCATTTTTTTATTTTCATAAAGTGTGTGTGTTGCGTGTGTTGGAAAAGCATATGACTGATAAAAAATATTTTATTTTCATTTTCGCTCGAAACTTATTGACGCAGTCCTAATTCGATGTAGCCTACAACAAATTTTATTCATTAAACAAAATGTCTAATGGTATTTATGATTTTAAATGGGTGTTGAATCGCTAGTTTTTTCTTCATTAAAAAAATATCTGCGTTTTGTTCGAAATTTAAAAAAAATCAGAGATTAAACATTTTCTGCCAATTAAAATTAGTTACTCTCGTTATTTTCTTTATATAATTCATTATCAAGAAAATACAAAATATTCCTATTATGCGCTAGAATTTTCTGTTGTGATTGCTATAACCAAAATGTTTCTGTTATCATTTTATTCATTTGTTATTTAAAATCATATTGAGAGTTTCTTAAAAGGTTAATCTAGAAACCAATTAAATCGGTAAAGATAAGATTCACTATAAATTAAGTGTAACGAATTAAAAAAGAGAAATATAAAATACTTGTATCAGAACAAATAAATGCAACAAGTTTTCTTGTATACTTTGTAAAAATATCACTGATATTTCAATTTATTTATTTTATGTATAGTCATAAAATAATATACTTATTTTCTGATGAATGTGTTTTTTTTAAAGATAATTGTTGAAAAATGTTCCAAAGAGGTGAATTAGTTTGGGCTAAATTGAATTCTTATCCTTGGTGGCCATCAATTGTTATAGATGCAAATGATTGTGGCTGTGATGATACAGAAAACAAACAATGGCTGTTCTGGTTTGGTGATCATAAAATATCTCAGGTATTTCATTTTCCATATTGTGTCTAATGGGAAAAAAAAAGCACCATTGATATGCAATACACCGCTAACTCGGTTATTTCCATCCATGGACTGCAGTTTCGTGCTTATTGTGCACTCATTAACATGGAATAGGAAAGTAACAGTTGGAGGCAAAAATCCTCAGCCCTTGCTTAGGGGCGGTTACTCACTGCTTTACACAATTGACATGTTTGTTATTCATTTGAAAATTGTTCAGAAACATTTTTTCATTGATTTGTATTTGGAATTTTTATTTTTAAAATTTTGAATTTTACTCATTTCAATGAAAATTAGTTTTAGTTTTTAGGGAAATCTTTGATTGGATATAAAGCAGTAAGAAACCGCCCCTAAGCCAGGTCTAAGGCAGAAACATTCAGTATACAGTTATTTTCCTACTCCATGCTGACAAGTGTTAAAGCACTGCAGTCCATGGAACCAAGTTGGCGGTGTATTGCATCTTTGATTGAGTTTTGAGTTAGTTGAATGATGAGAGTGAATGGTGGTTGCATTTTAAAACAATGTCCTATGATTATTCTTTCTTTTTAAAACATTTTTTGAAGTCTGTAGGCAAAGGGGAAAACTTCTGTGCAGTGGTGCTGATAATTGGCATACTGTTTTAACCTCTGTCTTAATGATGCAATGACTCAGAAGCTGTAAGCATTGTCATAAAATGAGCAGCTGTCTTTCTTTAATTTAACTTTCAGCTCTGGGGAATTATTGGGGGGGGGGGGGGGGAGGAAAACTGAATAGCTTAGATTACATTTTCAAATATTTTTATTAGATTGCACCCTCTGCAAAACTTGTTGCACGAAGCCAATTTTTTTTGGTTATCCCAAAATATGTTCATGTTTTAGCTACATTTTTTTCAGCTTGAAGAACAAAAATTTATTAGTTTCAAAGGACAATATTCTGCGAAAATGTTATCTTTCTACATGCTAAAGAGTGGCCCTGTGCAATAAGAGCTTTTGGGACTCTTTTATGTACTGTCATCAAGAAGATATTATCGAGGTAAAATCATCCATACCTACAGAGGATAGGTAGAATTGATATAAACAACATATATGTAGAGTTCGTATATTTCATTCATATAAATTGGATTCCCACATGCATAGCCGAGGCCGACTGAGTCCAACGGGCCCCACGCTAGCAGAGGCCCCCCACCAGAAAATCTTTTTCTTCTTTAAATAAGACAAACTGAAATTAAAACTTAAAAGTAATATTCTTTTGATGTTAAATCTGTAAGTGTGATGCTTCTTTTTCTTCAATTAATGGGGTAGAGAGGATTTTTCTGAAACTTTTGCCATCTGTATTAAGGTTATCAAATATATTTCCAAAACTACATACGTCAAATAAATCATACAGTTTACCTAGAAATAAAAAATTCTGTCGAGTGACACATGTTAAACAAGTTATTTTGTCTTCATTGTTTTTACGAACTGACTGCTATTCTTAATCTAAATTTTCCAATAGCTTATTATCGTTGTTGCTTAAATAGAAGGAAAAAAAAGTAACACACATTTTTCCGTCAACATAAAAGCAATTTTATGACATAAAATTTAAGTTTAGTCCTGTTTCGATTTTTGAAAAAATCTTAAAGCTCAGTTATTGTTCATTATAAGCGTAAACTCCTGTTTCATGGACTTTCGCCCCTATAGGGAGGCAAAAATTCTCCCTGTGTGCATTCCTGAGCATTAAAGGAACTCTGTCAAGTTTGGCAAAGATCCGATTTAAACTGGATTTGTATAAGGTAAAACCCACTATATGGTTTTTTGCTCATAATAGGGAGGTGAATCAACCCCCTATGAATTTCTGAGCATCAAAATACCTCTGTGCGAAAGTTGGCAAAGATTCGACATAAATTTTAAATCTGTGTAAGGAATATCTATCATTGTGCATTCTTAAGCGTCAAAGGCGGTCTGTGTGTAAGTTTGAAAAAAATTAACATAAACTAGATTTGTATAAAGGGTAAATACCTATTCATTTAAATTTATACAGAGTTATTTATTTAATACCTATTTGGGGGTGGGGGGGGGTGCTGAAAGTGTTAAGCATGTTAAACATGTTAAAATGTTGTCAGAACAAATAGGTAAAATTAAATAAATAACGTAGCTCTGAAATCTGTATTACCTTTTTAAATGAAAATGTCGATAACCACCTTTTATTTTATACGTTTTGGGTTAGGAGAGTTAAGTTTGACTATATTCCTTGACAACTTTTAGACGACAGGGACATAACTAGAGGGGGGCAGACGGGGCTAGTGCTCCGGGCGCTGAACTGGCTAAGAAAACACTTATATGATACCGTCGTATATACTTTTATGACGGTCCAGACGTAGGCGTTATAATTTTTTTTGACAAATATTTAATTTTATTTTAATGAGGGGAGGGGGGGGGGGCGCCGAAACGAAGTCTTGCCCCCGTTCAAAAATGGCCTAGTTACGTCCCTGCTAGACGAGTAAAATTCAAATTATAGAAATGAACTATGAAAACACCAAAGACCAAAATATTGATCTATTTCATAAGAAAAGTTGAATTTTCTAATAAGGCTAAAAATGAAAAAGACAAGCGAAAAAGAGATGTGTACCAGTTAAATTTTTTACATTGAAGATGATTTACTATTTGTATTTCAAAAAAATAGCAAAACAATCAATGTATTATTTAGCAACTTCAATTGCTGATTTCTTCTCTTTTCTTTTTTTTTTCATTTAATTTTCATTATAAGAACCTATTTGACAATTCCTTTAACTATATAGGGTCTGGAGAAATAAGCTTTTAAACTGAAAATTAATGAAAATATACCTTCAATCTACAATTTTAAAACATAGATTAAATAAATGACTTTGCGATATTGTCAATAAAAGGGGAAGAAAGTAAAAGAATATTTTTATAAAATTATTGACAATTTTGTGCAAAAAGAGACCAGGGAAATTCTCTGTAACGACTTGTTTTAGTAAGTTGTAGAATTAATTTTTATTTTTTAAATTACTTTTTTGGAAAAAAGTTAAATAAAAGTTTTTTTAATTTTATTTTAAAAATAATTCTTTTATACATACATATATTTTAAATTTAAACCTCAAATGAAATGTTAGCACCCTGTAAAAGGAGCCCTGCCAGATTTTTCTAATTGCGCCCTGGTGGAGAAATTGTTTAATGAATGTAACGCATTCCTCTTTGTGGTAAGACTCAGCTTGCAAGTCCTGCAATGAAAGTAGAATTTCAAAATAAAATTTAAGTTAGCTATTCACTTTAATGTTTAATAAAGGTAAGATAGCCTGGCCACTAGTGAACTCCTATCATATAATTTAATTTTAAGCTATTCATGAAATTATTTAAAACTAGCATTTGGTGCATGGTATTAAAACCAGTTTTATTGGTATGTTTAATTATTAAGAAAAAATGAACATTTTTGCGCTTTTTTGTTGGGGAAGGGGAGGAGAGGGAATCTAGTAAATGAACTCACCATTAACTAGGGCATATAAGCACAACATTTTCTAGTCATTTCCTTTAAGGAATTATGTAGAACAAATAGCCAATCTACTGCCAATTCATTAAAAGAAATATTTTTAAATTTGTCTTCCTAAAAATTTTTCCTGCCTTCTAACATTTTCCAATTTTTGCTGGACTCTCTATATAGGCATAAGGGTAATATTAAAGCAAAACTTATTTTTTAAGTGTAAGTTCTACTATGTTATATGAATTATTTAAAGAACTTTTTATATTCTAGATTGACTGTGAAAGAGTTGTTGAATTCAAGAAATTTTTCCATAAGTATTTCCTTCCAAATTCAGGAAAATATATGAAGCTTGCCATCCAAGAAGCATTAAATGTGAGAATATGATTGTTTTTATAATTCATATAGTTCTGAATTTTGTTGTAATCTTTAAAAAAAAAATTGTAACTTTTAGTTGTTTTATATGGAGTGAAATGGGTATAAATTCAGTTATTTTTTAAATGAATATTAAAATAATTTAATTTGGCACTCATAATAAGCCAAACTCAATCATTCTTTTTTTTTGTCATTTCAGTAATATACTACATATCACCAATTTTATTATGTAAAGTAATATCATCTGTCAAAAAAGTTATTGTTCCAAAGCTTGTTATTAGATCCATTCTATGCTAGAGATGATAACCAATAGGTAGAATAGATTAATATCATATTTCAGAGTAAAACCTAAATTCATATAATTTTTTCCCAAAATAATATTTAAGCAGCTGAATTATAAAATAAATAGCAAGCATAAGAAGGATCTATAATTTCATTGTAAATTAAAGCAAATTCATAATATTGAAGATTTTTAACTTACTGTATTTTTCGCCGTATGAGACGCATTTTTCCTCCCCAAAATCGGGGGGGGGGGGGGAGTGCCTGCGTCTTATACACAGGCACTTTTTATTCATTTTTTCTAGAATTGCCTCCTTTAAAATTGGGCACGTCTTATATGCCGATGCGTCTTATATGCTGGTGCGTCTTATACGGCGAAAAATATGGTACATGTTTCGTATCAGTTGGTCTCCTCCTCAACTTCTTCATCTCTAAAGAAAGTGACAAAAGGAAAAACTATAGCACTTTTATGGTGTACTTGAATGCCCATTTCCTCTAAATAAAACCGTCAGGGGTTGGGTTGTGGCATTTGGAATAGTTTATTAGAATCCAATATTGCAATGGTGAATGCTTTTTAAAAGGGCACTTAGTTTTTATTGAGTATTGATACATTTTTCTAGGACCAGGTGAACTGGGCCTTGCGCTTGTTGTTATTTGTTACTGTTATACTTGTATATGTTGGAACAAGTTTTAGAATAATTTAGTTTTTAGTTTTCTATGCACGGCAAAGGTCGCCGGTACAGGAAACGTAAAACAAAAAATTGAATTATTCTAAAACTTTTTCCAACATAATCCTGTTGTGGACGCCCATGAACTGTATTAGAAATCAAATTATGCAGGTACAGGCATTTACCTAATGCCTAGGCCTTTGCTTCTGGTCCCATAAAAAGTCAAACGTCACAAACAACGTTTATTTAAATACAGCAAAAACTGGGGTTACACACGCGTGATCTGCATCTTACAAAAGTGATAGTGTAAAACGACGTTCATACGATGTTCATACGATGCCCATCAACAAAATTCATTTTGATAAATTTAAACAACTGGATCATGTCCCCTGTGACTCTCCTTTGCTCAAGACTGTACATCTTAAGCATTCTAAAGCCATGAACCATAATCTAAATCTGTAAGCCCATTTACTATCCTTGAAGCTCTGCCTTTGAACCCTTTCCAGTAAATTAATATCTTTCTTAAGATGTGGAAACCAAAACTGAATAGCATACTCCAAATGAGGTCTCACCAAACTTCTCTACAGGGGCATAAGAACCTCTTTAGATTTGTTTGAAATAAATTTATTGATAAACCCCAGCATCCTGTTGGCTTTGTTACTTGATACACTGCACTGCTGACTAAATTTGAAGTCCTGATTAATTAAAACTCCCAGATCGACAACACTTTCTGCCCGACTTACAGCTGCGCCCTGTAGATAATAGCTTGTACTTTTGTTTCCATGACCTAAGTGTAGAACTTGACATTTCCCAACATTTACTGCCATACCCCTCTTATCTACCCACTTAGTAATGTGATCCAAATCCTCTTGCAGCTGATTTACTTGTTCCTCATTATCTACAATCCCCATAAGTTTGACGTCATCAGCAAAACAATTCATGTTTCCCGAAATATTCTCGTGAATATCATCTATAAAAATGATAAACAAAAGGGGCCCTAAAACTGATCCCTGAGGAACCCCACTCAGAACCTCACTCCAATTAGAAAAATTTCCCCTTACAACTACTCTTTATTTCCTTCCAGTCAACCAATTTCCAACCCAAGTTAAAAATTTTCCTCCCACTCCTATATAAGCTAATTTGCTGAAAAGAGCAACATGCGGCACTTTATCGAAAGCCTTTTGGAAATCAATGTAGACAACATCCACACACTCTTTGTTATCCAAAGCCTTAGTAACCTTATCATAGAAATGTAATAAATTAGTAGCACAGGATTTACATTTCCTGAAACCATACTGCATACTAGTCAACAAACTATTAGTCTCTAAGAAGTTCATAATTTCGACTTTGATCAAAGTTTCAAAAATTTTGCAAACCACTGAAGTCAAACTCACAGGCCTATAATTTCTTGCATTACCCTTAGACCCTTTCTTGAAGAGCGGCGTAATGTTAGCCAACTTTCTTTCGAGCGACGCATAAACAAATGAAATTATTATTATTTTACTATGGAATGAGCCAGGACCTCTGAAAATCGTCGTATAAGTGAAAAAGGCACATAAGTGAGGCTGTGCATAAGTGAGAGTTCACTCAACAACAAATTTTTACATACTGGCAATCTTCGCCGTGCAAACAAAACATAAAACCAAAAAACTAAATTATTATAAAACTTGTTCCTACATGTTTCTAAATGCTGACTGATTTGTTTTTAGATACATAAGTGATAGCTTACAACAGGTTTGATGTCAAACCAGGCTGATTCTCGCAAGTTTTCAATTCTGACTGGGTACAAACCAACAGGGCTTGTTCTCACATCTTTTATCTTTGTTAAATCTGTCAGTCATTTACCCCAAAATTCAGCTTTATAAGCAGTGTTGAAGCACCCAAAACATACCTTGAAGATACAATCCAAGTTAATAAATTAGCTCATGGGTTCACTTTTTTCTTTTCTGTTTTTTGTTTTATATTTTTCAATTCCAAAACTGAAATAACTCATTACCATAAAGAAAATACAGGACTATTTAACTTGTAAACTATTTCTTTTCGTTAGATGTAAAAATGATCTACTTAAGTTATAAGAAAAAGGTATAATTAGAGATTGAATGTTTAAGTCTGGGTACCAGCAACATATTTTATTTTCTACTGCATTATTGAATCCATTTATATGCTGTTTCTCCTACAATAGACCTCTGGTTGCAGTGCTTGGTTCAGTTAAGCCGCCTTTTCTTTCATTTCACGTTTATGCTGGCCTACCAAATTTAACTTTACAAAATGTTCTAAAAAATTACAACTGATACATGAAAACTATTGTGCATTTATGTCAAATGTTGACCATAAGTAGAATACTATCTTGAATATAATACATATAAATTTGCTTACCAGTTTGCCATTTTTCAGTCTAAAATTACTGTGATACTTTTTGTAAACAAAGATTTGCTCAATTCGAATGTTTATTACCTTACTTTTTTTATTATCAGATATTAGCTGAGCATTTTGAAATTACTGTTACTGATGCACCATCATTATTGAAATGGGCAAAGTCTGGATTCAAAACAAGTGTAAAATGTTTGAAGGAGTATGGTAATATATATTTATTTCATTCAAGGGATACTTTTTTGAACTAAAATTTCAGTTGTATGTTTCCCTTTACAGAAATTCCGACATTTGTGCAAAAAGTACTACAGACTTATAAGTTGAAAAATTTGAAAAGAAAGATAATTGAAGAAGACGACGATGATGATGATGATAGTGATACAGATTGTGGTAACATTTCCTGCTTTTTATCTCTCCAAACTAAATACTTCATACTTGATCAACATTGATGTTTTTATTATGAAGCTTTTTGTGCATTTTGTGTTTTTTTCTTTACTGTGTAGTTTTTTAAAAATTTAAATCTTTAGTAATATTACTTTGCATGCTATTTAATATGCTGTAGTTTTGTGTTCCACTTTTATAATTTCATAATTTCTGTTGTTGGTAAATGTTTTGTTTTGTTCATTGGGTATATGTTATTATATTTACAAAAGTGCATGGTATTTAAAAATTTAGATCCAAAATAGGACAAATACAATTAGTAACTAGATATGTACATATTAATGAAAATCATTTACATATAGATCAGTCCTCTCTTTCACTGTTGTAATATTTTGAACCATTTTGGCAACTCTTAAGTAACTTATACGATATCTAAAATGTATAGCAGTAACCAGCCTAGTTGGGCCCAGAGCCTGTTACTGGTTGCCTCATTTGTATTTGCATTTTAGCCAGTATGTAGCCATTTCCTGTTTATTAATTTGCATAAACTATGGTAATAAGTGTAATCTGCCACATTTAGATGTTATTGATTAGTCACTGTCATAGTTAAAAATTATTATTTATTTGAATATATATTTTTACAATGCCTAAAAAATTGATTTTAAGTATTTGGAAAAATTTTTTTTTTAAAAATGTCAGATAAACAAAGTTCTACAGTAACTCTTTAATGTATTTTTTAAATATTTTTTTACAATTATACAAATACAAATATAATGCAAATACAAAAGTGACAACCAGCAACAGGCTCTGAGCTCTGCTAGGTTGGTCCTTGTGAATTTATCAATATTGTTTGTATATTCAGTATGTTACGTAAGTTATTTCTATTTTTGGGAGTCTTAAGTTTAATTTTTCTCCTTTTCTTTGGGTGTCTAGTTTCTAGGTTAAATCTTTTTTTTTTTGTAAAATTGTAGCTTTGTTTATTTTGACTGTTGCTGTGCACTGCATTTTCCAGATAAATAAATAGCTATGCTAAACCTAAGCAAAAATTATTTCATAATTTTTTAACTTTTTCAGATTCTGTTCTTGCTGATGTGCGCAAAGGATTGAAAAAACTAGAAGGTATGTTTTTTATTTTCTTATATTTATATTGAAACTTTTTGAAACTTATTTAGTTAAGCACATAATTGACCAGTCCAGCATTACCTACCATGGAAATGTTGCCTGGTTGGCAACCAGGTTTAGGACCAGCCCAGTTAGGCCCAGAGCCTGTTGCTGGTTTTTGTATTTGTATTTGTAAATATCATCGACTATTTATTAAGCACATGATTGACCAGTGCATTGCCTGCCATAGAAATGTTGCCTGAAAGTAAATATTATTGAAATAAGCTGAGTACCAATAAGCATGAAACTGTGCTCCTTGCATGGAATAATCGAGTTGGCAGTATATTGCATTATTGAAATTGTCTTGAAACTAGATCAAAGAATATTGTATTCAATACTGATTTCTAAGATGTCTCAAGCATTTCCTACCAATTATCATTCCGAGCTCAAAGTCTGCTAATCTTAAACCGTTTAGACATAATTTTGTCAATATTTCTTATATTTTGTCATGCTCTCTGATCACCTGATTATTTACTTACTGTATTTTCGGGTAGACAAGCCGCACCACCGTATACGCCGCAGTTCGCGAAATTCCGGAGAAAAAAAATGTGTTTCATCAGATACACCACATCGGCGTATAAGCCGCATAAAACGTAGTTTTAAAAAAATTTCTGCAAGAACCTATGCTGCAGTATACTAATATTGACATCGTTAAAAAACAATTACAAAAAATTAGTAACATTGATTTGAAAATAGTGTTTCAATATCATAGATAATTAAAACGTTGCAACATTTTGGCGATAACTGCAAGTTATAGTAACCCTGTCCTACTCTCTGGTAGTCTCTACAGCAACCTTACTTCCATTCCCTCAGCAATGGCAGCAGGTGAGGGTGATTTTGTTTTTCGTTTGGAGTTATTGTTGATTTTTTTTTTCCCCTTAATTTATTCCTCTTCCTTACCACTGGTGATTTGATTTTTTATTTGTTTTTCATTTGGATTCGTTTTTTGATATGTTGGTTATTGTTGATGGTTTTTTTTTCTTAATTTATTCCCCTTCGTTATCAGGTCTAGGAAAATAAGATAACATCTGAATAAGCAGAAATGCCGTTACCCTTTTTAAAATAAAACTGTTCAAGGGTGTTGCAGTAGTGGCTTTGGATGTTGGATTCTAATTTGCTTTTTTTTAGGAAAAAATAAACATAGCATGTACTTAAAAAAACAAAACAAAAAAAAAAAAAAAAACTTTTACATCGTATAAGCCGCTGGAGTTAAAATTCAGCTTTTAAACACGTATAAGCCGCGGCTTATCTACCCGTAAATACGGTACTACCATCCAGTGACTTTTAGGACTTTAATTTATTTTTTCAAGAGATGCATATACTGGGGAAAAGATTTCTCACATTCCCTCTTAGAAAGTATAGTCTAATGAAAAATCCCACCCAATGTTTTTGTATTCCAAACATGAGTCACAATTTTCTTATTCTAAGATTTTGAAAGTAAAGATGGATATTTTTTGGTATTAAAATTTCAAATTGGAGTATTTTACAAAATTTGTGTACATTATTGGATGTGTCAAACAAGTTTTAAACACTGACATTTTCTTTTAATATCATTATGTTAAGAATGAAATTTATGTTTGATTATGTTTTAAAATGCCCCTCTTCTTTAAAAAATTTTTAATTTCCTCTACAAATATAGGGCTGAACTTATCCTAATCAAACCTCTTCTGTTAAGCTGTTCCGAGTGCCCACAGTTCTACAAAAGCAGTAGTTTTTCCTAATTTCTAGGTTATCCTGAGATTTGAATAGCTTAAAACAATGACCCCTTGTCCTGCTTTCCTTGTAAAAAATTAACTCATTAATTTCTCTCATTTTAATCAATTTAAACAACTGAATCATGTCCCTTCTTATTCTCCTTTGCTGAGCACTTTAGGTAATAAGCATTTTAAGCTAGGAATCATTATCTCAATTAGAAAGTCAATTTTCTAACCTTGTTGCCCTCTTTTGAACCATTTCTAATAAAAATTGATATCTTTGTTAAGATACGGAGACCAAAACTGATCAGCATAATCCAAATGAGGTCTTATTAAATTTTTATATCGAGGCAGAACTTAGCTTTTTTCGAAGTAGACCGACTGATAAACCCAAGCATCCTATTAGCTTTATTACTAGCTATACTGCACTGTTGATTAAACTTGAAGTCCTGATTTATTAAAACACCAAGATTAATAATATTATCTGACTGATTAATGACTAAACCCTGTAAATAATATAATTTCTACACTTATTTCCATGACCTAAAAGTAGCACTTGATAGATCTATTTCAAACAAATCTAAAAAGGTTCTTCTGCCTCTATATAAAAGTTTGGTAAGACCTCATTTGGAGTATGCTGTTCAGTTTTGGTCTCCTTATCTGAAGAAAGATATTAATGTATTAGAAAGGGTACAAAGAAGGGCTACAAGGTTAGTAAACAGATTTTCTAATCTAGACTATGATTCCAGACTTAGAATGCTTAATATGTATAGTCTTGAGCAAAGGAGAACCAGAGGGGATATGATTCAGTTATTTAAATTTATTAAAATGAATAATGTAGCAGGGTTGAATTTTTGCACGGAAAGCAGGACAAGGGGTCATTGTTTTAAGCTGTTTAAACCTCAGGCTAACCTGGAAATTCGAAAAATTACTACTTTAGCAGGGTAGTGGGAACTTGGAACAGTTTACCTGAAGAGGCGGTAAGGAGCAATAGAGTAGATAGTTTCAAGAGGGCCATTGATCTTCATTGGGGTCTTTAATTTGACTAGGACCAGCCCAGTTGGGCCCAGAGCCTGCTGCTGGTCGTCGCATTTGTATTTGTATTTCCCACCTATATGCTCACTGAGTAATATGATCCAAATCCTCTTGTATATGATTTACGTGTTCTTCATTTTCTATAATCCCTATAATTTTGACATCATCAGCAAAGCAATTCATGTTTCCAGAACCATTTTCATGAATATCATTTATAAGAATAATAAGCAAAAGAGATAAAAAAAAAAAACTGATGCTTGAGAAACCTCACTCGAAACCTAACTCCATTTAGAGGGATTTCTTCTTACAGCTACTCTTTGTTTCCAGTCAGCCAATTTCAACCCTAAACTAAGATGTGCATGCTTTTCTTACATTAGCTAGTTTACTGAGCAAAACAAACTAGTTTGGAAGCATTAATAATTTATTTGAAATCTAAAATGCGGCAAATGAAAGCAAGAGTCTTAAATGCTCATAATTTGTCAGAATTAAAATAACTTTTATTTTTTATGAATTAAAAGGTATGTTATTAATGGTTCAAATCAAAGTTAACAAAGGAATGTATAAACCATAAGTAAATAAGAAAAATAAAAAATGAGTACTTTTTGTATTTACTGTTAGGCATATCTTTAAACACTTGTAAAATTGTACTGAAATCAGCTGTAATTCAGATAATTGTAAGAGGGCTCTTGATCTTCTTTGGTTAATTCTGTACCTCAGAACCAGACTAACGTAAGTCCATTTTCGTCATTTTTCGGTAGAGGGGAAAAACGATTGTCGAATACATCATCTTTCCCCTCTACCGAAAAATGACGAAAATGGACTTACGTTAGTCTGGTTCTGAGGTACAGAATTGTAAATTGTCTACGACTAGCTAAGCTGGGCCCAGAGCCTGTTGCTGGTTATCACTTTTGCATATGTATTTAGTGTTAGAAGTTTGAGCTCAAAAAACATTGACATATATTTATTGGATGATATTGCTTCTTCCTCAAAATAATGCAGTACTGTAAATTAGCTAATTTTTATGTATTTGTATTTATTCTTTCATATGTTTAAACATATGTATATATAATCTAATTGTTTCCATTAGATATCTGTATAAGTTGTTGTAAATCTGAGAGCAAAATTATTAGATGTCATCCTTTATTTGTTGGTGGTCTTTGCCAGCAGTGTAAGAAGGTTGTTTATAAAATATGCCAAAAACCATGTGGTCAAGTGAGAGTAAGTAAATTAGATAATATTTTTACATACTATTATCTATTTTAATTCTATAAAAAAAAGTTTTAAATTTCTTTTTAAAAGCTCACTCTACTTAATCACTCAAAGAAGGAATATTAAAGTCAGAGAAATAAAATGTTAAACTTTGTGTAATTAGTTACTATCAAATAACAGCTGTATATTTTTTGTTTAACTTCTTTGAAAAAGCATCAAAAGCTATATTTATTAATGGAATAATATTTGGTATGATTGTGAACTGACTGAAATTACTGCAATATGCTTTTTTTAAAGCACGGAACAACCAACAAACAACAACAGCTACAGAAAAGATAATGACAATATTCAACAATTGAAATCTCTCTGTCACATAGCCATCATCAATGTTTAAGAACATAAAAATGGCTGTAAAACTGAAAAAATTTTGTTCTCCAAAAAAGGTACCATTATGGTCACTTTTGTTTTCAAAATTTTCAAAATTTTTTATATACATATTGGAATTATTTAAATATACTAAAGTTAGACTGAGTTAAAACAGTTAGAACCTTAACAAATGTGCAATTAAATTTGGTTATTTTCAGAATGTTACTCACCATAGAAGCATAGAATGCACAATACATATGGGTTCTTATACCATTGTAAGAAAAAATATACTATTCAGTAATTCTATTTTTATTTGCATATGGTAATAGTGTACTATGGAGAGATTTTTTCTGCTGCTCAGATTATTTTTTAAATAAAACTTTTGAGTCTTACTATTGTACTATTGTAGTTTCAGTATTTTTATTGAATTTTATCATACAATTTAGTATTTTTGTTTTAGGGTCTCATTTTTGCTTCACCTGCATTCTTTTTTTTTTTTTTTTTGAGCTAATCCAAAATGTGATGATTTCTTTGTTTTTAAGCCTGTGTGCTATATTATAATACTCAATTTACTTTTTATTTACTGCTGTCTTAGGACTCAATATTCTTTGTATCTTTTACTCCTAATATTTTCTTATTCTAATTATTAGTATTTACTCTTTATTATTTTTTTTTCATTTCTGTATTGACTTTTTTTGAGTGGATTTTATTGAGTTGTTTTGTGTGTGTTATATGCATTATTATGAAAGTGGTTGTGAGTGGTAAGGGGAAAATGGATTTCTTGTTACTTATGTCATATTCTGGCAGTTTTAGGGGAAGGATGAGTTTATTTTTGAGTAGGATTACATTTGCACTAAGTGTGTTGAACTGTCAAACCAAAAGTTTGTGCTGATTTTGGTTGCCCAGTTAGCATTTAGTTCTGGATGAGCTGTTGATAGTGGAAATATTCTTGTGATGAAGGAGGAAGTTTCTAGTAAGGAACCAAACTGCAAACAAATTCAGTAATGTTGTAGGATTCTATAGTACTTGGTACGTGAGGTGGGCAATACTGTTCAGAGAGTGAAATGTAATGTAACTAAGTGTTGTTTACCAGGGGCTCAAGTGAAAGATGTTAATAAGGTTGCTGAGAAGAAATGAGTATTTAACAAGGAGGTTATGGGAACTTTGTGAGTGGGAACTAACAATGTAGGCCATAGTAATAAGGGGTTTTCCAAAAAAAGTAATTCCCTATTGGACCAAGCAATTAACTTATGGACCGATATCCAAGTGGTTGGTTTGCTTCCTTAGGTATAAAAGGCATAAGAGCTGGTTAAATAAAGGGCACAGTGTATGAACCTGATACTTTGTAAAATTTACAAACAGCACAGTATCATGTTTGTTGATGTGGAGTTGTAAGCGTAATTTGATTGCTAGGGATGGCTTACATCTGAGGAGGGGTTAAAATGATTAGTGATTTGATTTTAGAGGCTTCAGAGTAAAAAAAACAAGTTTGAATAGGTGTGGTGCAAGGATTAGGAATGAAATGTATACTGGCTATTTAGTTATTACTAGAAATGGAAATAGGGTGCTTAATAAGAGTAGTCATTTTAACAATTGTGATTTTAGAAATCGCAGGGAGTTTAAGAAAATCAATTTAGGCATTCTTAAAGTTTTCTATACCAATGCTCGCATTATGAGTAACAAGATGGAAGAATAGAGAAACATATTTATATGTTTCTCAATTTGTTCTTTGAATGTTTTTATTCTTTGGATGTTTACATACCATATTTACATTTTAAGTTGGTTTTAAGTAAAAGCATACTTAGTATCATACATACGATACAGGTTAAACATGCTTAATTGAGATAAAAGATTTACAACATTTTTGCTTATGATTGTTTGTTTCTGTAATTTAAATCTTTTTTTTCTTCTTAATGAATTAAATATTTTAGGATTTCTGTATTGTTTGTGGAATTGGTGGAAGTTTAGTTTACTGTAGCAGTAATATTTGTTTAAGGTATGTGTTGATTCATTCTTTACAAATATCAATGTTTTCATAAGCTGTTGTATGTGTGTGGGAATAGTGAATACAGAGACTTTTATCTTATATCACTTTAATTATATTATATCAGCTCTAATTTGATACTAACTTTAAAATAATTCATGTTATAGTGTTTTTTTCATTAAAACTATGTAATAATGCTATTGTCAATGACCAAATGCTGCCCTTACTTTCAATAACCAAGTACAAGGGTACTCATTTGAATTTAAGAAGCGTAAAGCAGAAACAAGATTTTTTTATGCCACCCTTTTAATTAAATAGAACTGTCTTAGGAAAGGTGTTGTCTAAAAATGAAATGGCTCACTATTTTGTAACGTGTTATACATACTTTCGACGTTGAATTGTCTTTAAGAAAAATATTTTTTTCTTCTCCATTTTTGTTTCTCATTTGATTGTATCTTTTAGTATTTTATATTGCATTTTTAGTTATTTTATTTATTTATGTCCATGGTGCCTAACATACCGCCTGTGGGCTATATGAAATCTGTGAAGCTGATCCATCTGGCCCGTTGAAATGTTCATGCTTACTATTCAAAACATGTAATGTAATTTTTTTATGTCTCACTCATAAGCTCATTTTTTAATGTCATAGCTTTTAAAGTCTGAGGCATAAAAAAAAAAAAAAACATATGTTCCAAGTAAATTCTTCATAGTTCATAATGCCGATGTAACAATATATTTTTGCCCCTCCTTCAGAAAAATGCTATGATATTGTTTTCCTCTTTATATCTCTGGGGCAGATCAAAAGCCAGAACTAATTATGCTTTATATATAAAAAAAAAAAAACAAATCTGGTGTTGATAAGATGGATCAAATGCTTCAAAAATATATTTCTCAGAAACAGTGAGATGGCTTGTATCTTTTGTTTTTGTTCATCATTTTGGACATATCTGCTTTAGCCGAAGGCAAATGTGGATATGCATAGCCTAAAAAGAATGACTGCTGCACATATTTTTGTGTCAGTTTGGACAAAAACTTATGTCTTTCAGTAATTGAGAATCAGTCAATGAATACTCAAGCCACATGACACTTTTAAACCAAATTAGGCATAAAAAGCCTTGTGAAGTCCTCCAACAGAATACCTGAGATAGCGTCATACTCCTGTATTATCACAGAAGATATGTGATTCAGTTAGAAGAAAGAACGTCGTTGGAATTTACCAAATTTGTGTTTGTACTCCCGAGAAGCTTCAGAGAGAAACAAGAAAAAATTTCAGAACACCAGTAATAAATGTAATGAACATTGAGGATTTCATATCCATTTGCAAATGTAAATTTTGGGCTGAAATGTAATTTTCCCAATAATGTGTCTCATTATTACCGGATTTTCCTGTGTATTATCCATGGATAATCCGTTAAAAAAGTGTAAAATTAAGTAGACGCGGATTATACGCTGCTGCAGATTATCTGTGCTTATTTCCCCCTCAACATGAACTTGGCTTCGTTGTCTGTAATGTTTATTTTTGTTAGCATAAAAATAAAAAGCTAATATTAAATTGGATCTTGGTATGTGGATTTCATGAACTAATTTGATGTTAGACTGAGACAGACAAATTTCAACAATGAACAAAATTTAGAGTTTATTTTAATACAAACTCGTAAGCATATATTTGTGCATCCATAAAAACAGAAAAATAGAAAATACTATATACTAAATGGTATGTACAAGCGGTTAGAATAATATTTGTTGAAACTTTATTTTTGTTCCCTAAATAACTAACCACAATCAGATCACCGGGGACAAAAAATTTTTTTTTTTCAAGTTCTGGAGGGACAAGAACATAATGTTCGCTAACAATTTAACACAGCCTAAAGCTGTAATAATGTTTATTTTATGTAGTTTAAATCTCCTTTTCCGTAATTGAGGTCGAGTAAAATAAACAGTATTACAGGTTCCGGCTACATATAATAAACAACATTACAGACAACAAAGTCGCCATTTGCGTTTGTGCCTTTGTCTTAATTCTCTCATTATCTCAAAGAAATTTGCATACAAAATCAAGATTTCAAGAATAAATCTTTACCTTTTGGAATAATTTCAGTTGTAGTTTAAATATTATTTCTTCACATTAATTTAGTTGCTAAAATTTTATGTCAAATCAAAATCAACTTCGTTTTTTGCCATCTTATTTTCCGCGCATTATACAAAGATTTTTTTCTTTCTTTTGCACGATTTTAAATCTTGTGGTTTATAGTCCACCGGGGATAATGTGCAGAAAATAGGGTACCAAAATTTTACAATTATGTTCACTTTGGTTGTATTTTTTTTTGCCAATTATATTCGTCATATAATGATAACAATCAACACAATAATAGTATTAATTAACAAAAATAGATTATAATTATTATTGTTTTATAGCATTAATCTTAGTAATAATTGTGTTTTACATGGAAGCAAAAACCAATAGTGGGTACCCAGGTACCTGATTATTCAATAGTTGTATAAAAATTTTAAATACTAAAAACACTCCAAAAATAAATTTTCTGAGAACACTGTTACAACTTTGCTTTGTTCAATTTCATGCAAATAATGAAGATTATAAGCAATTTTGCCAAGACTTAATTAGAAATAGGAAAAAATATGATAAAAGTTTCAGAAAGGTACCAGGCTACCTGGTCATTAACACTAAGCAAACTTTTATATTTCAATTTTTAGATATACACTGGCAGAAAAAAAAAATTCCAACACCAAGAAAGACTTGTGTTAGATAAACGAAATTTGGTAGGCGTGTTTATACTACTGAAAGATGACATCGATTGAAATTTCGTGTTCCGCGCATAAGTGTGGCGCAGCTGGCGTCACTCAGAACATGCAAATAAAGCTTGTTTTAAAAGCGTGTTGTGAAGCTCATGTGTATTATTTTTCCGTAAAATTTGACGAATTGCGTTCGTGTTAGCCAGGAGTGCCTTTAAGAAGACGAAGAAGCCATTATCAACAGTTCACCGAGTTTAAACGAGGTCGTACAATTTGGCTACCAGAAGTTGGCTTTTCATTTCGCGATATTGCAGAAAGACTTGGGTGGGAATGTTTCCACCATGCATGATTATTGGAAGCTATGGGCAAGGGATGGTACTACCTCAAGAAGATCCAGTTCCGAGCTGCCACGTGGCACTTCTGAGAAGGAAGATCACCGAATCTTGCGTACGGCTGTGGCGCATCGTACTGCATCTGCGACTGACATTCGAGCTGCAGTTGGTACCGTCGTGACCCAAGGAACGGTAAGAAACTGTTTACTTCAAGGACAGCTCCAAGCCAGGCAGCCTGTAGCCCCTATTCCATTGACTGCAAACCATTGCCTTTTCCGACGGCAGTGGTGCCACGACAGAGCTCACTGGAGGTCGGAGTGGAGATCTGTTGTAATTTTTGATGAAAACAGATTCTGAATTAGTGCCAGTGGTGGCTGTATATTGGTCAGAAGGAGGCCAGGGGACCACCTGCATCCAAGCGGTCTACGGCCTAGACACACGGGACTCACACCTGGAGTTATGGTCTCTGGAGCAATTTCCTACGACAGCAGGGGCATTCTTGTGGTTATCCCAAACTCACTGACTGAAAATTTGTCGTCATTCTGTTAATTTAACCAGTAGTACAGCCCTTCATGAGTAGCATTCAAGGGGGCGTTTTCAAACCGGATAACGCTCGCCCTCACATCGCTGCTGTAACTCAATGTGCTCTACAGAGTGCTGACATGTTACCATGAAATGCAAAATCACTAAGTATGTCTCCAATAGATAACGTATGGGATATCATGGGGTGGCACCTCGAGCATCATCCACAGTCAGCAATGACGGTCCTAGTATTGACACAGCAAGTGCAACAAGCAAGGAACTCCATACCACAAAGTGACATTCGGCATCTGTATGACATAATGCATGCACGCTTGCAGGCTTGCCTTCAAAATTCTGGAGGTTACACCCTCTATTAAATTAATATAATTTTACATTTGCACAGCATTTTTTTGAGCTTAAATTAGCCAGTGATCTTGTACATTTAATCAATTAAACATGTTAACTAGACAATTGCATTACCCAAATTTCATTACTCTAAAGCATTTTTTTCTTGGTGTTGGGATTTTTTTTTCTGCCAGTGTAGATAAATTGTTATTCTTTAAATAATTGAAGCAAACTTGGTTTTTTTAGGTCATATTGTAAAGTTTGTATTGATTATATGGCTTCAAAAGATGCTTATGACAAAGTAAGTTTTTCATGTTATTTGTCTTTTAGCCTTTTTAGATATTTATATGCATCATAATATTCATATATGTTTATTTTCATGCTGCTGTTTAAAATTTTATCAGTTTCTTAAAGGTATGCTATCCAATTAAATTTTTTTCAGAACATATTTTGATTTACACTGTACCAACTGTATATTGTTCTTTCTCTCTTTCTTGACCAAGTGTTTTTTCTGTTGTATACTGTCAAAAAGATATTCCATTGAATAATTTTTTTTTCTCATGTACTTAGGATGAAATCTCTGCCATTCTCTATATCAATGTCTTTCAAAATTTTACTATGAAGGTAAACCGAATATAAGTAAGCTGTTATTATCTGAGCCTTGGGATGAGTATTTGTATGTGTTTGGGCAGTTGAGGTCTTAAAGATTTAGAAAACCACACTAACTGGCTTGTTTTTGCGTTATTTCATAGCTCTTAGGATGAGTGAGATGAGTGAGGCCATTCTTAATAAGCAATATCTAATTATGAAGTTCCATTTCCTTGAAAATGTAAAATCACCCAAAATTAACTTCAGACTGCAAGCCCAGTTCAAGGAAGTCATTCTGTCATGGAACAGTTTTTCAAGGAGTTCAAGCAAGACTGGGAACATGTT
Source organism: Uloborus plumipes (assembly GCA_038373865.1). Taxonomy (NCBI): domain Eukaryota; kingdom Metazoa; phylum Arthropoda; class Arachnida; order Araneae; family Uloboridae; genus Uloborus; species Uloborus plumipes. Next base: position 49,159 of record JAXGGA010000604.1, read on the forward strand.
GCAAATCTAGCTCATCCCTTTGCTATAAAAACATTAAGCATATTTGTGAGCTTATCAAATACAAAAGTGACGACCAGCAACAGGCTCTGGGCCCAGCCAGGCTTGGTTAATTTATTGTTATCAATAACGATCAGTGGCCTTTTTAAAGCCATCAACTCCCTAGCTCATTGCAACCTCTTCCCGTAAGCTGTTCCAGGCACCCACAATCCTACCAAAATAGTAATTTTTCCTAATTTCCCAGCTAGCTTGAGATTTAAATAGTGTAAAATAATGCTATCTTGTTCTGTTTTCCATGAAAACATTTAACCCAGTAACATCTTTTTCATTTTGATAAATTTAAAGAACTGAATCATGTGCCCTCCGACTCTTTTTGCTCAAGGCGATGCATATTAAGCACTTTAAACCAAGAATCATAGTCTAAATTAGAAAGCCCATTTACTAACTTTTTAGCCCTCCTTTGAATTCTTTCCAATAAATTTATATCTTGCGATGAGGAGACTAAAACTGAACCGTGTACTCCAAATGAGGTCTTGTCAAACTTCTATAAAGGCCTTCTTAGATTTGTTTGAAATAGATCTATTGATAAACCCAAGCATCTTAGTAGCTTTCTTACTAGCTATGCTGCACTGCTGTCTCAAGGTCCCACAATGCGTCAAATTTTGGAAGAATATGATGTTAGCTATGGAAGTTTTATGAAAACTTACCTAAGTTCACCCAGAGCTAAACGATGTAAAAAAACTTTTTGAAAAATTTGCTCAAAATATTTGATCTATTTTCAATGTTAAATCTTGTTAAGTTACCTTTTTTCCTTTTCTTTTTCAAATGCACTTATCTTTCTGCTCAAATATTTCAATTGCTATATCTTTTATCTGCATTAGGGATGCACCGATAAGCAAATTGGCCGATTACCGATTAATCAGCTGTTGATAATCGGCCGCTTAATCGGCCAAGCTGATTAATGACTAGAATGATTGTTTTTAATGCAAACAATTTCACCATCACCGCTTTTTTCTTTCTTTTACAATTGTGATTTTAGAAATAGTTAGTAATCTATTTAGGAGAGAAGATATATATTTATTTATTTTTCCATTTTCCTAATTTCTCTCAAATAATTTCAAAATTTGGTCCAATTTCTTAAAACAAATTTTCATTTTATTGTCAATAATATTATATTAACACATTGTTAATTATGTTACTAGACATGAAAAAGGGAGGGGAGGGGGTCTGTAGTGAGCACTCCAACTCAGGAGTGCATTTTAATTAAAATATTTAAATTATTGGTAGCCATTTAATTCAAGACTTTCATTCTTTGAAAATTCAAAGTTGTCTAAAGTTATCTAAAAGCACGATTCTAAGGAGAAAAAGATCGGCACATGAACAATTTTGCAACATTTTCTATGTGTATATTTATTCAAAAATTGGATAAGTAATTTATTAAACACTTTATATCAACTGTGAGGATTATTATTACTATTAATTATATTATTCATTATAGTTTATTAGGGAAGGTATACTTAAAAAATATTTTTCCGCTGATTAATCGGCACGATTTTGCTGATTAATAGCAATCAGCAAAGTAGCCGATTATGGCCGATTAATCGGTGCATCCCTAATCTGAATGATTCATCTTGATTTCATTCATGTGTTCTTTTTTTTTCTGATCTAATTTGAATTTTAAATTTTCTTTTTTTATTCCTCATACTATTTTTGCTTGTAAATATTTTCTGTTTCAAATCTTTTATCTGATTTGATATATATTTAATTGAATTTGTCATTTCATCATGGTAGAAATAATACAGTAGAGCCTGGCTTATTCAAAAAGTTGGGCTCTTCTGACTCCTGAAGAAGACCTCCCTTCAAAGTCAGGAGGCAATTGCTCTCTCCTAACTTTGAGAAATGAATGTATTTACATATATGTTGGCATGGTTTCTGTTTTTTGTTAATATAGTCAACTTGCGATAACTCAAAGCCATATAACTGAAATATTCCTTTATCTCAAAAGTTTTCATTGGGTCTTATTATCTTAAGAGGGCTGTGGGAACTTACCATAACTCGAACAACCAGAAATTCAAAGGATTTGCTACTCTTTAGACTTTGAGCTGTTGAGAGTTGACTAGAATATGCATCAAGTATGGAAGTTTTATGAAAATTCATCAAAGTTTATCTACAGCTTAACAATGTTATATTCAATGTTTTGAAAGTTTTGTTTTAAACATGTTTCAGGGCTTGTAGCACTTGACATTTTCCAACATTTGTTGCTATACCTTACTTATCAGCCCACTTAGTAATATGATCTAAATCCCCTTGCAGCTGATTTATTTGTTCTTCATTTTCTACAATCCTCGTAACTTAGAGACTTTAAGGTCATTAGCAAAACAATAAAGTGCTAGATAGGTAGGGATAACCAAAAGATATACAGTGAAACCTGTGTATAACGATACTATACATAACGATAAAAATGCCTATTACAATATTTTGGTTTGGTCCCGGCCAACAGTTTGAGCTTTTTACTCAAACTGTCTATAATGATAATCTGTCTATAACGATATTTTTTTTTGGTCCCTTGAGTATCGTTATACACAGATTTCACTGTAGGTTGTGCATTCAAAACTACATGATACTCTCATGAAAACCTAAGTTATTTTTGTACATAGAACCTAAACTTATTGCTGAAATTTAAAACTTATTCCCTGGGATTAACAATGAAGAATGATAAAAAAAGGGTCTTTTTCATTTTGTTTCTGTTCCCCTGATACATGTCTAATTCAATTTTTATTGAAACGTATTAAGTGAAGCATACATTTCATGCAACAAACGATACAGAACAATTGTGCTCTTATTTCTCAAAATATTCTTTAAGATGTGAATTTTTGCAAGTGTTGCTTGTTTTTCTTCGCCACTGTATGCAAGGTGTGACAATTAAGTAATGGGACTAACCTCAAAACTTTATTGCTTTATTGAAAACATATAAATATCTTCTAGTACCCTTTAACCTGCTTCTCTTTCCTACTAATATATAGCTGTATGAGAGATTTCTTCTGTTCAAACCAGAGTTACAGGTCATTTGGTGATTTGGTGATTTGGCACCTTCTCCAGTAAGTCTGCTGTTTTTGCTTTCACCCGTAAATTGAAAACATGTTACCTGAATAAACTTTTCACTTTTGGAAACTGGTAGAAGCAGCATGATGTGAGATCTAGTGAGTAGAGTAGATGATGGAGCATACTAATGTGTTTTCAGCCGAGAACTGTCACAGAGAGTGCATTGAGCTCCCATGACGTTAGTTTTATTGATAACAGTTGTGCGCGACAGACGTACCAGCAACACCAGAAGTATAAAGACCAATTGCATTCCAAGTTCACTCCTGTACATCAAGTCCAACGGCTAATGCATACTCAGTCCTGTTATTTAATTGTCACACCTTGTGTGTGTGGGAAGTAATTTTATTGAGCAAGAATGAAATAAAGGTGCGTGTTTCCTTCATTTAAGGATCTCTTTCATTGGGCAACATTCTTTTTCCTTCTTTTTTTTAGATTGTAAAAAATGATAGTTGGCTTTGCTATGTGTGTAAAACTGATGACAGCCCTTACTGTCTGATTAAAAGAAAGAAAGCAAACATTGAGGTGTCTCCTTCTCCTCCTTTTCCTGAAGAGAAACATGCAATAAATGTGATTTCACATAATTATATAGGTATCCTTGCTGTCAATATTTTACAATATTCTTACTTTTTAATACACATTTCATTTCTTTACAATACAATGCTTTTTATAGGGTTATCCACTAGTAATTGATTGTACAAAAAAAAAAAAAAAAGTGCAAATCAAGAATAAATAAGTAGATATTCTTTATCTGAATGCTAGCACTAATTTCTAGCATCCAACGAAACAAATGCTGTTATAATTTACAGTATAAAGAAACTTTTGATCAGAGGTTAGGATGGTAAACTTACAAAGCCATCAAGAAAAACTTAGGTATAAGAAGTCACTTTTTTTACTGCTGAGTATTGTTATGAGATGAGATGTTTAATCATATCTTTCGAGGTAAAATTCAATTCTACAGGTTCATTTTCTGACATATGGTGATCATCTTTCAGAGTAACTTAAAAATAAAATACTGCATTTAATAACTAACTATTTATGTTACGATTGAGGGGAAGTCAATAACTGATTATCTAATATACTATCAATGCCAGTAATTGACTAAAACGGTCAAGTAATGAAATTGTGCTGGTGCACCAGTTATATGCGCCATACTTTCACTTTTAAAACTTTTTTCTTGTATGTACTGCTGGGCTTCTTCCTGAAAATACGGTATTGGAAAATGTTTGGACTGAAATTGGAAATTCTGAGAGGAAAAACTTATGCTCCCCCCCCCCCATTTGAATTTTCTGCTAGAATTATTTTCATAACTTTAGCCATTTTTTTTGTTATGAATTTTTAAAAACAGTCGGTATATTTCAGAACGCTTTATAGCGTTTATTATATAGCAAACAGTCATAGATAAATATATAGCTTTGTTTATAAATATGTAACGTTATTAATGTTCAATAGCAGTTTTTATTGAAATTTTAATGAACTTTTAAGTGGTGTATTTTCTGTAAATTTAATTTTAACTGCCGTAGTTTCTTATGTGTAAAAAGTGATTTGTTTAAACCTCTATAAAGAACAGTAAAATTCATTGAATGGCTGTATACATCTTTCTCCAAATTGGCTGGCCTTTGATCTCACATGGTCAGTGTATTAATGGTACTTATATTGATGTCAATGTTTCTGCAACAAAAACTATTATTTTTTTTCTACTGCCTCAGAAGTATAGGTTCAAAATAGTTTACATTCTTGTGCACACCACAATTATTATTTATTAACACAACTAGCAAAACATTAATTTTTTACTCCATGTATTCTCAGGGGTGCCCACAGGGGGGGATTCAAAATTTTTGGGGGGGATTTTTTTAAACTAATTTATTTATTTAAATTATTTATTTTTTTAATTTAAATTATTTACTAATCTTTTTTATTTAAATTATTAATTATTTTTTAAATTTTAATTGTTTCTTTATTATTATTATTATTTATTAATTAATTTTTTTTTGTGTGTGTGCTTTGAATGTCTGGAAAGGAAAAAAAAGCTATTATATTCTGCGCATAATTAGTACTTTTAAAAAATTAATATGTAAACAAATAATAGTTATAATTAAAAAAAAATAATATGTAAACAAACATAGTTATAATTTTTAAAAAATAATATGTAAACGAACAATAGTTATAATTTTAAAAAACAAATAAATAATATTTAAAAATAAATAAATAACATTAAAAAAATAATATTTAAAAAAATAAAATAAAAAAGATTGGTGAAAATAAAAATAAAGAGGACAAGAGGGTTGTGAAAAATTTTGGGGGGGATTTGCGCCATTGAGCTTGAGGGGGATGGGCACTAGGGTGGAGCGAAAAAATCAAAGTTTTTATTTTCGAATCGTAATAGTGCGGAAAAGTTGCGATTGGTGAAGAGTTACAAAACAAAACAAAATTTTTTGAAATCGGATAATATCTTCCGTTCCCGCAACGAGCCTGAAATTTTGAAAAAAGGAAAATTTTCATGTGTTTTTAGCGATTTTTTAAAACTTTTGTTTTAATGTTTTATTTTAATGCTCTTGGACGGAAAAGTTACGTTTGGTGAAGCCTTCTGAAATTTTGAAAAATATATTGAAATCGAATAATACCTTCTGATCCAGGAACAAGCCAGAAAAACCAAAAAATTATAAAATTTCAGCTTTTTTGGGGGTGATGAAAAAAAATTAAAAAAAAAAATGTTCTCATTTTTTTTTCTTTTTTCCCGGTATCATTGCGTAAAGCCTTTTAAAAAGCACTATATTACTCTTAAACATTAATTTTTTTCTTGATTTTTCAGGTATCTTCTAAACATGCAAAACTACCATTTTTTACAACAATGAAACATTTTCAAATAATCGAAAGCTATAAAATATTTTCCGAAATTTCTACAATCCAGTACAAAAATCCACTAAATAAAACACCCGCTCCAAAAAAAAGGCTAATTTTAATCACTAAACTATAAACAATTTCAATACCTAACTAATTATATAGTTTCTTAATCACCTTTTGTAGTCTGTGCCTTCTATAAGTATGTTACCTAACTTAACTGACTACCCACAGAATCTTTTAACATTAATTTAAGTAGAAACTTATTTTAAAATAAAAACTTCTTTAAAATTAAACCTAGTTAGGTTAGGTAGTGTATAAAATGAGACTGCAAAATGCAATTAAATATTCAGAAACTAACATATAATGAAGTAGGTAGTAAAATAGTTCATGGTTTAGGGATAAAAAATATTGTTCATCTTATGATTGAGTGTTTTGTTCAATGGATTTTTGTACTGAAAAAGTTAAACAAATTTAATAATTAGGTATGGGTATGAAGTTGTATGTAAATATTATGTATTATTTTTTTTCTGTTTAGCTCCCAGTTGTTTTTTAATGGCGGTTTTGTTTTTAATGCACTTTTACTAGTTTCACATGTGGGTTTGTCAGTATGTATGTAACTCTGAATAAAAGATAAAATTCACGTTCTTTAAAAATAAAAAAGTGATATATTTAATACTATTGTTACTACTAAAGGCTAAACTATATTATTACATGTTGATGTTATTGAATGCTATTATTAGTACTAAAGTCTTAACTATATTACATGTTGATGTATTATAAGGTGCATGTAAACTTATAATTTGAAATGGTTTAAAGCTTTATAGTTTGATTAACTCTAAAGGCGTACTTTTTAGTTTTTTCAACTTAAATTTAATTATTTATTTTAAAATAATTTTGTGTATGAAAAATTAGAAATCAACAAAATCTAAAATTTGTTTTGTCTTCTACACTAATACATTCCTTATATTTATGGCTTTCATATGAAATGTGTTCCAAAATCATCACCGAGATGCTTATAGTAACCTTTTAAGCTCAAGTTTCTCTGCAATCGTGTTTTAAATGTTCAATTGTCATGATAACATGTTTTAACATTTTTTGCATAAGACTAATAGGGGTGTGTGGGGCAGTAGTGCTCTCTCCTTCTCAAATGCTTTCCAATCCTTAATTTCTGTTACACCTTACCCCACTTTGCCTGGGACTGTGTTATTGTAGGCACCAAGATAACCTTAAAGCAAACTAAAAGCAACTAAAAAGCAAAAAATAATACATAACATTTACATAAAAATTTTTACCCATACCTAATTATTAAATTTGTTTAACTTTTTCAGTACAAAAATCCATTGAACAAAACACTCACTCATAAGATGAACAATATTTTTTATCCCTAAACGATAAACTATTTTAATACCTACCTCATTATATGTTAGTTTCTGAATTTTTAATTGCATTTTGCAGTCTCATTCTATACACTACCTAATCTAACTAGGTTTAAAGTTAAAGAAGTTTTAATTTTAAAATTAGTTTCTAATTAAATTAATGTTAAAGGATTCTGTGGGTAGTCAGTTAAGTTAGGTAACATAATTATAGAAGGCACATACTACAAAAGGGGATTAAGAAACTGTACATAATTAGTTAGGTATTAAAATTGTTTATAGTTTAGTGATTAAAATTAGCGTTTATTTTAGGAGTGGGTGTTTTATTTAGTGGATTTTTGTACTGGATTGCAGAAATTTTGGAAAATATTTTATAACTTTCGATTATTTGAAAATGTTTCATTGTTGTAAAAAATGGTAGTTTTGCATGTTTAGAAGATACCTGAAAAATCAAGAAAAAAATTAATGTTTAAGAGTAATATAGTGCTTTTTAAAAGGCTTTACGCTATGATACCGGGTAAAAAGAAAAAGAAAATGAGAACATATTTTTTTAAATTTTTTTTCATCACCCCAAAAAAAGCTGAAATTTTATAATTTTTTGGTTTTTCTGGCTTGTTCCTGGATCAGAAGGTATTATTCGATTTCAATATATTTTTCAAAATTTCAGAAGGCTTCACCAAACGTAACTTTTCCGTCCAAGAGCATTAAAATAAAACATTAAAACAAAAGTTTTAAAAAATCGCTAAAAACACATGAAAATTTTCCTTTTTTCAAAATTTCAGGCTCGTTGCGGGAACGGAAGATATTATCCGATTTCAAAAAATTTTGTTTTGTTTTGTAACTCTTCACCAATCGCAACTTTTCCGCACTATTACTATTCGAAAATAAAAACTTTGATTTTTTCGCTCCACCCTAATGGGCACCCCTGTGTATTCTAGACAAACAAGAGACAGGTTGCTATTACTGGTAAACTCTGGCATATAATACTTCTTAGAAGAATTAATGCTTTGATCAAAAGCTGTTGACCTAGATCAAAAGGAACAAATCTTGCTACTCTGTTCTATTAGATCACTCTGCATTACTGTTGAAAGGATTTATTTGTGAATTATTTTATTTAAAATATTTCTGATGAGAAAATGCATTACTTTTTAGCCTTGAATGTGCTGAAGGAAGCAAAGATAAAGGTATCTAAATACTGTGTTGCCCCTTCCAAAGGAGACTTGTCTTCTAGTGCCAAGTATTGTAAAAACTATATGGATTTTTCTGACATAGAGGTAAGAGCATTTAATGTAATTATTTTAAAACTTTATAATGTTAATTAGTTGTGCAATATTAAATAGTTAAATTTTGGCATCTTGTTTTTTTTTTTTTTAATTTTCTGCCATAAATGATTTTGTAAATTGCAATTATGAAATGAGATGCAAATAGTAAATTAACAAGTTCATCTAATTTTTCAAATGATAATTTCTACTAGGTTGTTATTATTTTGCTCTAAATCACTTATAAAAATATAAAGATATAATCATATTTAAAAAGTTTTATTCTTCAAATTACAGTTAAAAGAAATTTCTGCTGATTTAGTAATTGGTTCTTATTTTGTCCCTTCAAACCTGAAAGATGACATACGAGAAGGTAAGCATTTCAAATAATATTTTATGTTCAGTTATGACAATCATTTAAATAACTTTTTTAATTTTTCCCCCAATTTCTTGACTTGAAATAATACCCAAATCTTTTGAAAAGATCCTAGTGTAATTCAGGCCTGTCATTTAGGGAAGGAGGGGGGTCCAATTGCCCCCCCCCCCCCGACTTTGAGAAATCAATAAGTGGGCGTGGTTTTTTATGTTTTCCGATGAAATTGCATTGTGTTTGGACCCTTTGCCTCCCTCTGGAAAAACTTGAAATGATGTCCATGGTGTAATTAGATAAGATGCCAGATTTTGCTTTAGGCAATGAAATATGTTTAGATGTTGTTTACATTGACTTTGAAAAAGCTTTCTATAAAGTACCACATGTAGCTGTGCTAACCAAACTGGCTTGTGTTGGAATGGAAGGGAAAACTTTAAGATAGGTTAAAAATTGGCTTATCGAAAGAAAACAAAGGCTAGTTTCACAGCAAATTTTTCTCAATAGTCTAATGTTTTAAGTTGGGTTCCACCAGGTTCAGTTTTAGTACTTGTTGTTCATTACTTTCATTACCAGTAATTGTGAATGGCTTTCTGGGACCATTAATATTTTTGCCAATGGAGCCTAAGTTATGGTATTTTTTTTTTTTTTTTGACAGTCAAGAACAAGTGAAAAAAACTTCTAGGGGATTTAGATCAAATTTCTAAGTGGGCAGTTAAAGGGAGTCTCTCAATGTTGGAAAATATCAAGTGTTTAATTTAGGTCATGGAAATAAGCATGCAAGCTGTTATTTACACAGAGCAATCTTAGTAAAATTAAAAGCGGGTGCATGTATTAGTACTCGTTTCACAGACTGCCATCTATGTGGGAGAGGGGGATTACTAGTACCCTTTCGTTTCTATTGCTTGAATTTTAAACGCTAAAAATTTGCTTATATTGTGAAATGCACCCGCTACACAGTTGTCACAGTTGGGAAGCTGCCCGTTAGTAATGGGTTAAGCAAAGAAGAAACAGTTGATCTGGGTGCCTTAATCTAAGTTAAGTCAACAGTGCTGTGTAGCAAGTAGCACACCTAACAGAATGTTGGGTTTTATCAATAAGTCTATTCAACAAAATTCTAACCAGGAAGCACCACGACTGAAATAATAATGAAAGATGTTAAAAATGGTACCATTCAAAAGAGTATACTGAGAAATGTTTTTGACCCAAAGATCAAGTGCCCTCGTTCCTTCGTTTTTGAGATAAGGGGTCTTAAAGTCGGCTAAAAAGTAGCCAAATTTGAGGTCTTGGCAAGAAATTGAAGCTACCTCTTGATTCCCTCTTCTGCCTCTTGCTAGACATCGCTATATTTTCATGTTTGGTCATTTGCAAAGAGAGTAAAAGATGTCTTACGTTAATCCTCTACTTGTCTGCCCTAGAGTAAAGAATTATTGTCATACACTTTAGAATTGAATCGTTTATTTCGAAAAGGTAACATCTCTATTTTGATCTCCTCTGTCTCTTTAGAAAATTAAACAGTGCATGGTTATATTTTTGAATGTCATAAACAATGAAAAAATGCCTTTAGTTAAGTACACAACTACTGCAATAATTTACCAAATAACCATTGATTGTGACATTCAAAAATATAACCGTGCACTGTTTAATTTTCTAAAGAGATAGAGGAGATCAAAATAGAGATGTTACCTTTTCGAAATAAACGATTCAATTTTAGTTATTTAAAGTTTATTTTACTGAACTGAGTTATATATATTAATTAGTTATAAAGTAGAATAAAAATTGTAAGTGTTGCTAAATAATTCAGGATAATTATTAATGAATAAGTGTGAAGAGCAGTTAATATGAGCTCATGTACAAAATATGAAACAGACAATCTTCGATGTAGAAATTAAATTGTCATGGATAGTGATATCAATTCTTATTTGAAAAAAGAAAAATATATCAATACAAGAAGTTTTACTATATAATCACCGTTAGCAAAAACGTTTAGTTCTTTAATTGAAATCGACAGGAAATTTTTTTTAAAAAAGAAAACAAAGTTGCATCAAGGGTAGAGGGAAATAGTTATTTTTGTTCTTAGAAAATACTAATAGAGTTGACGTTCATTGTAAAAACCACTGTCGTTCAAACAAAATTGGTCACTAGTGAAAAGTGTGTGTAATGTAAATGTACAACATATTGCATGTACAGAAAATAACAACGTTACGAATGCACAAAAGAGCAGGGATATTAGCGCAAAGGTATTTGTAAACTTTAACATATTGCATGTTAATTTCGTACTGTTTAAGCACACCAGAATATCTTCTACAGGTTATGCTTTATGTACAACAGGAATGAAAAGACTAACAAAATTATAAATCAATACGTGTTTTAGCTTACTTTTCTGTAAAAGTCAGGGTTGCAAAAAACCCACCCTGTTTTTTAGAGTGGGTAAAACCCACTCTAAAAAACCCAATAAAACCCGCACAAAAGCGGGTTTTATTGGGTTTTTAAAAATTAGTGAGGTTTATTTCATATTCAGCATTTTTTATATTCGATTTTATCCATTGTATTTAAAAAAGTTACCCTACCTTTTGAAACTTATACGTCTATCCATGAAATGTATATATAAAACACTAAGGCAATTTCTTTTCTGCCGATGCCAACGATCGTTTTGTTTACAGTTGGCAATGTCCTCGAGTAATAGTACAGGAAAAGAAGATAATGTTACAAAATACATTTTAAAATGTTATATCTTCATCCTAATAACTACGAAAATTGAGCACAAATTATTACTAAATATCCTTACGTTTCATTATTTTTTTTTGCATTTATCAATGATGTAACTTGGGTGGTGGTGGCATAATAAAAAAGTGTAAACTAATCCTTTAAAGTAATTTTCAAATGTTATTTGTTACTTTGTCCTTTATGATGATTTATTTACATTATTTAAATGCAAATTAACTGCATATTAAATTAAGACAAAAATCAGCATTCTTAATTGTTTTTTAAACATAGAAATCCTCCCCCCACCTTTTCCTTTTTCAACAAGCAAAAGAAACAATACATCTAAAAAAACCCAATAAAAGCCAATAAAACCCTAAAAAACCCAATAAAACCCGCCCGGGTTGGGTTTTTTGAAAAAAACCCGGGTTTTTTGCAACCCTGGTAAAAGTAGAAAAAAAAGGTGAAAAAAAATCATGAAAGAAGGTCCGATGCATTGAAAAAAAAAAAAAACGCTCAAAACAATTGAGTCGAAAAAGTACAGCTTAATAAAACTAATTAAATACACACAGAGAAACTTAAAATAGGAAAGTTGAGTTTTGAGCTGGGGAAACAGTACCTGCAGGACCGTCATTTAGGGGGATCCTGGCTTTGAGAAATCAATGTGTTTACATTTAAGTGGGTGTGGTTTTTGTTGTTTTTGGATTAAATTTTATTGCGTTTGTACTCTTTGACCCCCCCCCTGGAAAACTTGAAATGACGGGAATGAGTACCTATGAGTCTGTCCATTGGTCTGTTTTTCTGCTCTCCCCCTCGTAATAACTTTCGAGTGCATAGTCCGATTCGATTTCTTTTTCCCTTGCTCGAAAGATCTCAGTAAGGACAGCACACTCCCATATTCTACTTTCTGATTTGAAAATTATTTCGTTCAATTTTGAATTTTTGATCTTTTTTCCCTGTCCTAACTTATAACTTTTGAGAGAACAAATTCGATTTGAGCAAACAATTTTTTTTTGTTCGAAATATCTCAGAGAAAACGTCTCATTCTTGTTTGATTTTTTTAATTTGAACAAATTATCATTAAATTTTGAGCAGTTAAAAAAAAAAAAACTGCCCGCCTCCGGGCCCCGTCCCTAATAACTTTTTGTTTTAGTTCAATTTTGTACAGCAAACAATTAGTATAATCCTGAATTTAAAGGCGGATTTGCTTGAAACAGTCTTGTTGGAAAAATCTCCATGAAATATATGTATGGAAAAGATTTTTTTGAATTAGCTATTAAAAGGTATTTTTTTAATGTTTCAAAAAAATTTAAAATTTGCGATAGCATGCAAAATTATATTATTTCAAACCAAATAATTGTAAAACGTTGTGCAGAACCTCCTTGTGCTCTTCTAAATATATTCTCAATTTTTGGTCATAATGAACATAAGAGAGGAGTAGATATTTTTCAACGTAATATCCTCAAACTACAATCACTTATTCATGTCCAATTTAGTTCTCCACAATACTCGCAGATGACCAAAAATGGGACTGAGATCGTCTCATGCAGAGGATAGAATTGCACTGTACCTTCCATTTTTCAATAGAACTCGCTAAATTTGGTGACTTTTCTTAAGATTTCAGCGAACTTTATATTTCCATAAAGGGAGCGCGAGGGCAAAGACGCATGCGTCTGGAAACATGTTTTACAATGCTCTTTCGATTGGTACTAATTAAAAAAAAAAAATCATTATTCCATGATCGAGTACCTTCCTGGTAAGAAAGTTCTACTGCAATGCAGAAGTTTGGTGAGACCTCATTTAGAGTATGATGTTCAGTTTTAGTCTTCCTATCTTAAGAAACATATTGATTTATTGGAAAGGGTTTAAAGGAGGGCTACAAGATATTAGTATAGAAATATCAGATTCATTGAACTACAGTATAAGCCCATGTATCCAGAATTCAAATAACCTGAACTCTTAAGTAGCCAGAAAATTTTGTCGGAGGTTCTCTATTTTTAAACTCAATAAAAAAGTCGATTTTCCGACCTTGAAATTAATTTTTTCACTAAATTGCTTGAGTTATAAACAAGTATTGAAAAGGCTCGCATATAAGTTGGCTCCCCTCCCCCTACTATTAGGAAAAATATCGGTAAAAAAAATCGTAAACCCGCAAAAAAGTAGAGCACTCGCTTTTTAAAAAAAATCAGGAATGTTATGCCGTAATTTTTGAAAGTAAATGTTTCAAAAAGCATGGCAATTAAATGCGGTGACCATTCTTACGTTAAAAATTGTGTGATTTTTACTCTTTTTCACAAAAAAGGTTCATTTCTGGGATCGCAAGTTTTGTAAAAGGCTCGCTTTCGCGGTAACGATTTTGTTGTCTGACGCTTTAATTTTTAATTAATGTCAATAAAATTTTGCGCTGTTACCATATTGCATTCTTCTTTTAAGAAATAAGCATTCATAACCACTATTAGAAAATTCGGGAGTACTGTAATTACTGCATTTTTCGCGTCATCAGTCTTTAACCGTAACTATTTAGTCTTTATTTTGCAATCGGACCATGCAAAATTGTAGCAGAATGTGAGTATTTACTTTTTTTGCATTTGTTTTAGAGTTTGACTAAAATCAGGAAAATGTGCATGTTTTTCTCCAAGAATTGTTCAGCAAAATGTTTCTGAAATTCTGCTCCGTCTAGGAGACAACCCCCTACCTCAACTTTTTTTTTGGACTAAATTTATCGACTTATGCGTGATTATATATGTCACTTGTATTACTTATTCAGGAAACATACATATTGGAATTGGGTAAATTTGTACTTTTTCGAAAATCAGCAACAAATAAACATTTTTAAGAAATTTAACTGAAAGTAGGACAAATCGTTCCTTGCTTTCAAGATTCTGGATTAAACACTCTATTTTAAAGCATCTTTACTTCGGCTAAGATAAAAAAATCAACTAGAGTTTACTTGCGCTCAACTATCCGAAAAATTCGTGTATCCAGAATTCAACCTTTCCTGAGTGCTCCAGATAGTCGAGTATCTGAAACTTACCAAGTTATTGAAATTATGGTTTTAATATATGCCTGCATAACTTGCATGCGATTAGATTAAGACAAGTTGTACAGAGCTAACTATTATGAGGCTGCAGCGAGAAGCTTGCCTCTTCTTTGGTTCATATACATGTTGTAGTAAAATCTCTAGTTCTGTTCACACCTGTTGTTACTAGTAGATATGCACCAATAGGCAAATTGGCCAATTACCTATTAATCAGCTTCATTAATTGTGTTTAATTCAATTGTGGTGTCAATTTCACCATTACTTTCCATTTTCTTTTACAATTTTGACTTAAGAAATAGTTATTATTTTATTTCTGAGAGACTTTATTTTTTTCCATTTTCCTAACCTTTCCAAAATAATTTCAAAATTTCCTCCTATTTTAGCTACTTTTCATATTATTGTTAATAAAATTACACGATGTTAACTGGAACTTAACTATGGAAATTAAATGAAAAAAACGGGGAGGCTTTGGTGAGCATGCTAAATTAGGAGCACTTTTAATTTGAATTTATTTTTAAAATATTAGTAGCTATTTAATCCATTATTTATTCTTTGAAATATATGAAGTTGTCTAAAAACACTGATTATGGAGAAAAGTATCAAGTCATGAAAAATGGTGCAATATTGTTTTTATGTTCATACTTATTCAAATTGGAAATATTAATTTATTAAGAAATTTATATCAACTGTGGGAATCATTTTTTTATATATTTCATTCCGTTATACCGTTTTTGAACTATGTTTCTTGTTTTTTCTTACTACACTTTCATACTACTTGTTATTCTTGTGTTTGCAGAAAGTTATTTATTGTTTATAAATTTGTTTCATGAAAAATTCTTGATCAAGTCATACTGAAAGTAATTTTATTTAAAAAAAATTTCGTCCGTTTAATCGGCAAAATTTGGCTTATTATAAAAAAAATAAAATATTAGGGTTGGTTAGGGTAAGTGGGCCCCCTTTTCAGAACAGTTCGTTTTTAAAGCCGTATACAAAAGTTTTGAAGCAAAACAGCTTAAATTTGTTGACTTATTTTATCTTGGACATTATTAATAAACACACGTTCAGCATTATTTCCGAAAAAAATGCTTTAAATATTCTTAACTATCGTATTCGGTAAAAAATGACGTGGGGACCCACTTATCCCCTAGGAAGGGGTAAGTGGGCCACCCCCCATTTATTTAATTTAAAGTGAGCATATCTAAAAAAAAGGGTTTGCGGGTCCTACCTGATAAAGTATGTAAAATTTTAGTGGGAAATATTTTTTTGTAAATGGTATCCATTAACGAGATGTCTACTTACACATTTAAATGAGTATGACAGAAAATTATAAAGAGGAATACAAAACAATTATGTCAGTGAAGTTCATTAAATCCGTTAGGCGGATTTTTTGCTTTTACATATGAATTAATGTTGAATAAGCATAATGGAATCAATTGAGATCAATTTTGGTAAAATAGAAAACAGTTATAGGTTGAAAAAAAAAAGGAAACACTTAATAGCAGCGTCTATTTGAAGTTTTCCGAGGGAGAAATATTATCATTTCATCCTCAGTCATAATTCTCACATCACCTGCATCAAACCAATAAAATGTAGCTATTTCTATTCTTTCTATCAAATTTTGCAGTATTTTTTTCATTTGTATCATATTTTAAAATTAGACCTTCATTTTACTTAATGGTTTTCTTTCATGCAAGTTCCACAAATACGTAGTTATCAGCTCTTTTAATTTTTGTAGCTGAACCATCAATTTCTTCTAGGTCTCCATAATTACTTTTCTTTTCACAGTAGAAATTGCTTCATTAAAACTGCATTTCATTTTGAAATCATCATTATTTTAAAGGGACCCACTTACCCTAATAGAGAAAAACCACGGGGTAAGTGGGACCCCCTCCCCTTAAACACTTATTAATAATACTTTGGATAAAAATTCTTATTGCAATTAGTACTTTAGGTGAAACTCTACAAGAAAACTTGATGAACATAGAAAAAATAATAAAAACTAACATTGAAACACTTCTTTGAAAAATGTTGCTTTAACTCGCCAAAAAAAAAAAAAAAAATTTTGGAAATTTTTTTGACATAAATTATATGATCCAAAAAAAAGTTCCATTAAACCCAAATTTTTGCCAAAGCAATCATTGTGATGCAATTTGACATGATCAGTACAAAAAAGTATAAAAACCATATGCGCATTTCGGTTTTAAGGGGGGTGGCCCACTTACCCGAACCAACCCTAACATTTTTTGCCTGCCAAGTCCTGGAATTTAATTATTCATAGTAGTGTTGTGTGAATATCAGCTGTGTGAGGGTGATATTTTTAATATTTCATTCAGTTTTGTGCACTTTTTGAACTATTTGTTATGCTTTTACTGTGTGCACTTCCATATTACATGTTATTGTATTGTTTGCAGACAATTATTTAATATTAGTAAATGTAATCATCATAGTTTCTTATTGAAGATGTGCTTCAAAAACTGCTAGTTAAATCCCCCCTCCCCCCCGCAAATTATATATAATCCGTAAAGAAGCAGATTACGACCAATTAATCGGTACTGCCGATTAATGGGTGCATTCCTAGTTACTAGTTTTAAATTTCTTGTTAAAATAGAGATGTAACCATTAATATTGCATACTCAAATAACTTTTTTAAGGGTGCAAGTTAAATACAATTATTATATTTTATGCATTTGTGTGGTATTTGTAGTTAAACTAATGTTTAGAGTATAAGATTATTTTTGACAACTTATTAATAAACTATTTTTGTATAATGTAATTTAGAAAAAAATGTAATACTGTATTTATTATGTTTGCAGGTGTTTCATCATTTTTTGTAACTTTCTTCAGATTTATGTTTAGATTAGACATGTCCAAGCTTCTTAAACCATATGTACATTTTGTCTTTGTTGCTGAAGCTAAGATGATCGATGAAAATGTTTTGTCACATATATTGCGTTATATTTTGGTAAGGCATATTTTTGTGACTGTTCCAAAAAAAAAAGGTATTTTGAGAAAAAAATAGCATACGTTTATTTTCTGGTATACATTTTCTTTAATTAGAAGCTATTTTAGCTAATCATTATTTTTGCATAAATTAGTCTCTGCAGGGCTAAGGCTGTAAATCTCTTCCTTAGGATGAACTGTCTTTCAAAAATATTCTTGACAGCAACTCTAGTCTTGTGCAACAAATGCACGTCTTCTACAAACCAAAAAACAAGATCCATTTCTCACTCTGGCTGTAGGTAGTATATTTCTAGGCCTTTTATTCACTCATATTGAGAACATAGTTAGTACTACAAAAGACGAAACTAAGACACATTTTAGGAGTGTGTCGGTAGTTGCACTGATGCTTCAGCACTTTTAATTAACTATTAACTGTTGAAGTAGAGTCAGCCACCCAGCATGAGGGGGGGGGGGGTGAAAAGAGAATCCATACCATCATGCTTATAGGTAGGCCATCCCAGGTAGGGGAGTCCATTTCTTCTTCAACCAATGAATGACAGTTGTTTTCCAAATATTTCTGAGCTACCTCAGAAATATTTGGAATGTTTATGGTCATAGCAAAAAAAAAAACCTTTCATTGATTGCAAAAAAAAAAAAACTTTGTATGCTGTATGTTGTCTTTATACGTAACTATATCCTAACCTTATGGTCATAGCAAAAAAAATCCTTTCATTGATCCCGTAAAAAAACTAATAAATTTGCATTTTTTTAGCATATTGACATGCAGTTCTTTTCTCTCTCTCTATCGTGACAGTTAGGGTCGAGTATGACTTTTCAGGACTCGAGGCACAAACATTATTTGGTTTCTTTCTCAGTCATACTTTAAATTAAAGTAATCAAATATGTCAATACCTACTTTTTACCCCAACCAGGCCAAATTTGTTCATATCTCAGCAGCTTAATCACAAGACTAAGGTGGCAAGGGTCAGCCAACTACAAAGACATTAAACTAACTAAGCAGGCTGATTCAGCAGCACTGAATCTTTTTCTACATCCTGTTATGTAGCAAAGGTAGTATTTTAATTGCAAAAAAATTTTTGCTGAAATTTCGGTCTAAAATTCCATTTTACATACCCTCGAATGAATGTTGAGTTGTTTATTAGCCTATTAATGTGCTTATGTACCTAAGATTGTATGGACAGCCAAAATATCAATTTTGACCATTCCCAGTTAATTACTAAGAGTTTTCTCATGATATCTGCACGCACGCACGTACCTATGTATGTATCTCACATAACTCAAAAATGTAATGCCATAGAAGATTGAAATTTCGAATCTAGATTCTGATTGGGGCCTAGTTCTGCACTTCCCCTTCTGGCTGAATTCAGATGATGTTCTTTTATCCTTTTACGGGGAAAATCAGTGTTAATTTCAGTAAAATGAACCGTGATGTATAATTTGGCTACCACTTAGAGAGATATTGCCAAGCATTTGGCCACCACAACAAAACTGACTAGAAAAAAAAATGGTTTTTTGAATCTAGATTCCATTTGGCTATATTTAGCGAAAAATCCATTGAATAATCGCTAAATTGTCCGCATTTAGAAGAAGCATTGCAAAAAAAATTTTACATTGAATTACGATAAACCAGAGGTTAATTATTTGAAGCGTTTTCTTGCTCACTCTAAGGCAGTAATATTCGTAATACACGTTTCATGCAGTTTATGAAATTTCATATCACAAATGCTGATAAAAACATCACTTTTCTCTTTACATTTTAAATTACTATTCTTCACGTTTACTATACTTTAACCACCTTGCAGTTTATAGAGAGATATCTTGTCCATTTAACATATATTCCTGGGACTGCCCAACCGCAGGGTGGTTAATATGTGTGGGAAAATGCCCGAAATGCTATTCATGTGTGCGAAATGTTTCTTTTAACTCTTGTACTTGAGTACACACAACCATTCTTTTGAACTATTAAACTAAAATTAATAGGCATAAAAAGAAGTAATGTGGGTTCCACACCAATTTTTTTTTCCTTGAATCACACACTTGATTTATTTTACATAGTATAAATATAATAAAACTGAACATTTGTGTGTGTGTGTGTGTGTTTTTTTTTTTTTTTTTGATAATGTACCCACAGAATGTCATTTTCAAGATAAGCAAACTAATTATTAGTAAAAAGGAACAAAATGCTTTTTTAGAGTTTTCTTGCAAAAAAATAAGCCTACAACCAAGGACGTTACTAACTTAAATTTTTCGAAGAGTAGAGTCTCGATTTGCTGATGTAACTTCAAATTTTGCTGAATGATACAATATCAGTATGATCATTTACATACATCTAATGAAAAGAAATTCTGGTATTTAAAAATTGCAATTATGTCTCCAAATTTGCCAAATTGTCAAACAAAATTTTTTGAACAGGGACATTTTTAGGAGATCAGTGACCACCTGTGACCTCCCTCAGGATGCTTCTGCCTGCATCATGGCTTGTGAAGTTTTTTGACTTTTTACTGGGCCACAAATGAGCTCAGCAGGCTGTAGTGAGCCACAAGTTGATTACCATTGTGCCAACAATTAAATCTGTCAGTTATTTATACACAAAATACCCTAATAATGTGAAAATATATACACATTTTGAAGGTGTACTCCTACAAATATTATTTCCTCAATAAAGCATCACCTTCAACAGGTTTTATTTCTTTTTTTGTTCCTTGTTTATTTTTCAGAAAAACTTCATTAAATAAATTTCAAAATACTTTGAGAAACTAATAAATATTTAACCTTTTTAATTTTACTTGCACAGATTATTTTACCATTTCTTATAAACAATTAAAACTACTACATCTGAGCTATGTGTGTTTAATGCAAAGTTCATTTCCAGGTGGAATCGGTAACTATCAAATTGGATGAAAAACAGTATTTCATATGGAGTAATATTACTGGTGTTGGGTGAGTTAAATAATATCCTTTAAAGACAGAACTGTGCACTAGAATTCGTCATTTTTATATGTTCGTTTCAATGAACATTTAAAAGTTATTTCTACATAAATTTCTATAGTGGTTTAATGTGGCATCGCTAGAATAACGCAAGTTTTTGTCTTGTCACAATAAAAAAAAAAAAAAAGCGACCGAGGTCTGAAATAAGGGGAATATCCTGCATTATTTACTGGTATTACTGAGAAATTTTTGAAGTACTTCCACCCTTCTATTTCTTTGTAGAAAGTCAAGTTTGTATGCTTAACCTGTAAATGGTAACATCCCTCCAACTCACACTGCCAGTCTATGAGACTACCCGTCCTACAGACGGATATTACCATTTACGGGTTAAAATCAGAAGTGAGGTCTTTGAAAACATCCTGGATTTATAAACCTATCTTTACTAGTTCTGAAAAATTATCTATCTAGCTGTAAAATGATATAGAAAATTATCCAGTTTCTAATGCAATGGGTCAATAATCCATATTACATTATCAGAAAATGTTTTTAAAAGTTATGCAAAACCTACTAGTTTTTCATTCTTATTTACTTATGTATCACATTTCATTTAGTTTTATATTTCTTACCAAGATGCTTTTGAAGATCAGTTTCTTCTTACGAGTTATTTTAAACTTATGACTTCAGCTTTTAACACACTGATTTTAAATTAAGTTCAGCATATTTCTTTATCATTAAATCTGTATATCCATTTGAATTGCATAATAATTGGGAAAAAAACATTGTTAAATATATTTGGCAAGTTTTTAATTCTATCTACTTCATTATAGTCAGTATTGATACTAAACTCAATCTGTGTTGTTGATATTCAGAAGATATCGAAAGGAAAGTATTGATAGTGCAGTAGAATACCACTATAATGCTGACCTATATAACGCAATTCTCTATAATACACAAAAACTCTTCAGAAATTAACATTAAGTTTTGTAATTTAAAAAATAAAAAACTATGTTCTGCATGGGAAACATAAAAATTCTTAGACAAATTAAGTTTTGAAACAGGTCTTTATCTTTACATCTTATTCAAAGATTTTAAATGAAAATTATATGTTCTCAGAAAAAAGAATACCCAGATGACTCGAAAATTCAGCTGTCATGCAAACCATGAAGCTAGCAGAAGTGTAGGATAATTCACTTTCTTTTCATTAGGAAATTATATATTGCTTAGTTAATACTTTAATACTCTCTGCAGTTGAAACTTATTTGGAAGTGCAAATATATAGATGCATTCGATTTATTATTTTCAAAATGTGTGAAATGTGTATAATAGGGTGTCCCGAAAAAATCGAATATCTACAAAGCACTTAGCCTTAGTGCTGACTCCCCAACACTAATTACTGGGCAAAATTTCTTGACTCTGAGTTAATGCCTTCTGCTCTGGCAAGATGCTTGAAATTTAGAGATGTTTGGAAAAAAATCGAAAAAAGAGAAAATTTACAAAATGTTTTAAAATCCACGGAATGTTAAGCCTTAGTGCTGAAAATTTGTGACTTTCCAACACTAATCACTGAGAAAAATTTCGTGACTCTGAGTTAATACCTTCTGCTCTGCCATGTGGCTTGAATTTTAGAGATTTTAAGAAAAAAAAATCTAAAAAAAAAAAGTTACAAAATATTTTAAATTTCGCCAAATATTAAGAATAAGTGCAAAAAAAATGTGGCTTCCTAACGCTAATATCAGAGCAAAATTTCGGAACTCTAAGTTAATGTCTTCCGCTATAGCAAAAGACTTGAATTTCAGGTAAAAGAACCCAAAAGATTAATATCAGAGCAAAATTTCGTGACTCTGAGAAAATGTCTTCCGCTATGGCAAAATACTTGAATTTTAGGTAAAAGAGCCCTAAAGATTTTAATAAAAGAGCCCAAAAGAGAGGTCTTTATTTATAATCTAATTTCATATAGAAATAAGGTCGATTAGAAATTAAAGTATTTATGCAGTTAGAAAATCTCAAGACAAATGTTCAAAAAATTATAACTGCATTTTTCATATAGATTTCTATGCATTAACCCTACACTGCATGGTGTTGCCAATTGGATACATGGACAATTTGTCCTCCTTATGAATAGCAGAATGTAGTCATAAGGCAACTCAATGCATAAAAAGCAAGTATTGGGTATATTTAAAGCAATTATCACCATTTATCCTCCATACATGGCAGCACTGGTCAGTTACATGCTCTTAAATGAATCCATATGGATAGCTTTTAAAATCACTCAAACTACCAAGTTTTGAAATTATTTTTTACAATGAAATATTTTTCTTTGTCTTTTAAAAAAATAACACGAATAAAATAAACATTTATCTTTCTTTTAAGATGCGCTTTACATCAAAATAATTATTTGGAAAAAATCTAGGACATAATATACGTCTGTAGCCATTTGGCAACATTATGCAGTAAGCATCCAGAGAACACTTCGATTCATCTCTATAGTTCATGAATTATGTGCTTTGTTTATGTTTCGCGCTAGCTTCTTTCTCTTTTTGGAAGGTATAATATAATCATGCGGACCCAAAAGTGGTACTTTCGGCTGTTCTACCGTTTATAAGACCTCGCAATTATCAATGCTTAGTTGATGTTTAACAGAGTGAACAAACAAAAAATTAATAGGAAAAAGCCTTCAAAACGTGTTCATTTTAAATTTCAGTTAGCACAAACGTTGTGCTTACACGGACAAGTAAAGTCATTAATAATTTTAAAATATAGTTTTGAAAAAAATTAAAAAATACGCTTTTACATTGGAATGCGCTGTGATCATCACGGGTTTCCCTCTGATTTTCAAAACTACTGAATATCCGCACTTAAGTTTACATGCACTTATAATACATCAATATGCAATACAGTTTAGCCTTCAGTATTAAAAATAATATTAAATATATTACTTTTATATTTGCAAAGAACGTAAATTTTATCTTTTATTCAGAGTTACATACATACATGCATACATACAAACAAACCCACATGTGAAATTATTAAAGCGTATTAAAAAGGGACCATTAGCTACAGAGGAACTAGTTACAAACCAAAAACAAAGAGAAAAGAAAGAAAGCTTGCGCGAGAGAGCCTCCAAAAGACATCAGATTTGGCATAATTGATCATCGGAAAGTACAACTACATATAAAAAATAATGTAAAATGTCAAAATGTAAAGGATTACAAGAGTACAGTGCACCAAATGTTCAATTCCTCTATTTTTTTACAAAAAAGAACTAATTTCAAGACTATCATTTAAAATCATTTTTATCTGTTGAATGCATGGTGTAGCCATTTGGCAACAAAACTATTTTTAATAAGAAAGAGGTGAAAATTTAGAGTTAAATTTTTTTTAATAATTTTCCATGTTTTCTTATTACATTGACAAACACATATATTTTTTTCTACAAAAAATAAAAAATCATGCAGTGTAGGGTTAAAGAAAAAATGCAAAGTGGGTTTAAATCTCATCCATTATGCATTTTAAAAACTTCATAATGTACAGTTCACGCTTTAGAATTTACAGTTAGAGAGACATCACGTATAGCTGTAATTTGTAATCACTTTTATGCTAAAATGCAGGCATATTGCTGGGTGATTTTTAAACAGCCAAAATAAACTCGTCTCTTTTCTCTTGGCCACAGACTTGATTTGATGCCTTCGAAACTAACTTCAAGATGCGTTCAACGGCTTGTGTGGGGCAAGGGAATTGATTAACTTCCATTTTTCGCATGAAACTCCAACAACCAATATATTTCGAAGATTGTTTGAAGGAACATTGCGGAGAACTGGTGGAGGCGTTATTTTGCAATTGTTCCAGTCTATCAAACTAACATAATCTGTAGCTTTAAAGCTAAGCTTCGGGATGTGGAATAAATATATGCACACAGTCTTCACAACAAATCCACATTCTCTAGCCTTTAAGATTCTATAAATACTGAGCTCTCTGATAGTCACATTTTCATACGTTATCATGCTTAACAGAATGTTTTCTGGACAAGCAAAGAATGCATTCCGAACAATGATGGGATCGATTACGTTAAGATATATTTTTGGCAAGTATCTTGAAACATGACTTTGTTTGATTCTCCGATTAAACTGAAGTTGAAGTAAATGTGCCAAAAGAGTGGCGAATAGAGTCCTGCGACTTTTTCTTTGGTTTCTTTGTTTCTTCAATATCCACTGCACCGATAGACATTAATCTAGTAGTCCTTTGATCAGAGAAAAATGACCTTTCTTTTAACAGAACTCTTTTCTCTTTAGGACATGCACATGAATACAAATCATGGCACTTACAAGCAGCTGTATCAAAGAGTTACACTGCTACCTCCTTAAATTTTATAAGTAGATCTCTTGTTTTCTCGTTGTGTTTGACTCTTTTAAGAACAGCCTTTATAGCCACATGTTTTTTGTGATAAGTATCATTACAATAACACGTTGTTCTGAAATTACCGCAATGCACGAGTCCTTACACAAGTTTACCATCTTTCTTGCTACACGATCAGCAATAATCGAGAAGCTCGGCTCCTTATTACTAGCCATCTCTGAAGAAAATGTTCGTCTCTCGTACATGCAACATTTTATAACATCTCCATAGAAGCGTGCAGTCAAAGTCTTTAGCATACCCAAAAATTGTCCATTTAGAAATATCTCTTGGGGGAAAAAATTTAGCGTTTCGATTTAGACATATTGCAGTAATACGAAAAACACACGACTTCCAACCAATATTTAAAACACTTGACTTCCTTATAGACTTAACCATACAAACAAAGAGGAGGAGCCCATTTCAGTTCAAGAGGTAGTCTGATGTTGTTATTCAGGTGATAAAAATTCGAAATATTGGAGCGTATTAGGTATGTAGCAGCTTTGTTATGTGTAACTCCCATTTAAGATTTTTTTTACGAAATGCTCTAATTTCAGGCCTCTTTTCAGAGCATAAGTAATTAGCTCACAGACTTAAAATTTTACTTATTAGTTTATGATAGGAAGTCACAAATTTTTTGCACTAATTCTTAACATTCGGTGAAATTTGAAATATTTTGTAAATTTTCTCTTTTTTTGATTTTTTTCTAAAAATTTCTAAAATTCAAGCCTCTTGCCAGAAGTCTTTTGCTATAGCGGAAGACATTAACTTAGAGTTCCGAAATTTTGCTCTGATATTACCGTTAGGAAGCCACAGTTTTTTTGCACTTATTCTTAACATTCGGCGAAATTTAAAATATTTTGTAACTTTTCGCTTTTTTAGATTTTTTTTCTTAAAATCTCTAAAATTCAAGCCTCATGGCAGAGCAGAAGGTATTAACTCAGAGTCCCGAAATTTTTTTCAGTGATTAGTGTTAGGAAGTCACAAATTTTCAGCACTATGGTTTAACATTCTGTGGATTTTAAAATATTTTGTAAATTTTCTCTGTTTTCGATTTTTTTCCAAACATCTATAAACTTCAAGCCTTTTGCCAGAGCAGAAGGCATTAACTCAGAGTCAAGAAATTTTGCCCTGTAATTAGTGCTGAAGAGTCACTAATTTTTCGCACTAAGGCTAAGTGCTTTGTAGAAATTCGATTTTTTCGGGACACCCTAGTGTATAATGCAAAAGCTGTAGTCCTAAGCTTAGGAGTATTTATAACCAAGTTATGTGCCTTTAACCTTTTAAAAACCGCTCTATGATCCAGACATAAAAAAAGGAATTACTTCCTAATAATAAGATTAGTAGGCATTCCTCCAAACAATGGAAGAAGAAATTTTCCAGAATTTATATTTTAATCTCATATTTTGGGCATGTACCTATTTGGGAACACACAACTGTTGCATGAAGATTTCTTTTACTAAAGCAGTAAATTACCAGTTTAAGATTTCAGCTATAATTTTGTACTCATGCAAAAATAGTTGATATAATTTATACTATTAGTCATATTCATGTAAATTTGAAATATTTAATAGTTACAAATAAGTAAAAAAAGGGGGGAAATCTAAATACAGTCAATGCGCGATAACTCGAAGTCTGATAACTCGAATTTCTTATTAGGTCCCGATCCCTTTGTCTTCAATTCTATGTTAATTTTCCTCCGCATCTTGAAGTTTACTTCCTTTAATTCGAAGTTTTTTTGAGGTGATTAAACATTTGACACTTAAAAAGCAGAAAAAACTTTTAAGTGACAGCATGAAATTTCATACCTGAAGTACAAAGAA
The DNA here is from genome assembly GCA_038373865.1 of Uloborus plumipes. Classification (NCBI taxonomy): domain Eukaryota; kingdom Metazoa; phylum Arthropoda; class Arachnida; order Araneae; family Uloboridae; genus Uloborus; species Uloborus plumipes. Next base: position 75,942 of record JAXGGA010000604.1, read on the forward strand.
GATCTGTTGAAGCAATGTGCAATAAAAGAATAACACCTGTGGCTGCTCTTGCTGTGTTGTTTGCATTTATTGCTAATCATTAAGGAGTTTGTTTTGCAAAAGTTTAGCTTCTTCAATCTTCAATGAAACGTGACAGTGATGTAGCGATTATTATATTTAAAACTAACGACTGTTAAGGCAGTTGACAAAGAAAATTTCTTTAAGAAATTTGATTAAAACACTGAGGTTTGCAACAAAGAGTACATACAAATCACGGAAGAAAATTAATCTGTTGCCAAGGAAGAAACATATGTGGAAAAGCTTTAACATTTGCCATTTTTTAAACTACACAACTGTTCATTGCAGCTTAAAATGATGGATTATCCCACAAGAATGAAATATGTATAAAAAGAAAGACTTTTTCTCATCGCGTTTTAATTCAAATAGTGTACATTTTCATTATCTAAACTTGTTGTTATCTATACATTAATTGAATATTCCAAGTTTTTATTATTCAATTATTGGAAATTGAAACTAACGATACGTCAAACTTCTGATAAGTCGAAGTTTTTTTCGGTCCCTTCAGATTGGAGTTATCGAGAATTGACTGTATTTATTTATTTATTAAAAATTAACCATATGAAATTGCAAATAACTGAAAAGTATGCCTCCAAACTAAAAATGCGTTAGTTCAAACGGTAACTACGTAATACTATAGATAATAGTTAAATAAAAAGCAATTTACCTTACTCAAAATGATCTCTTCAATTAAATAATCAATTCAAGCTTTGTGAAGAATTTAAGATTTAGCTAACTCTTCCAGAAATAACCAGGAATGTTAGATCCCAATTTTTTTTCTTTCATATCTTTCAGTTTGATCAGTTTTGTATGAAAATTGAAGAAACCATTTTCTTAGCTTTAGTCAAACAAGAATTCTCTTTTTTGTTTGATTGTCGACATAAATTGCTTAATTCTTTTTATATTTATACTTCATACCAACTGATCTTTTAATTAATTCATGTATTTCTGAACAAGTGATTATTTAGAAATGCATCATTTCTGGTTCTCTTCTTTGATATGCTTGATTTGCTTATTAGAAAAAATTGTAGTTGAAAAACATTGTTTTCAACATATGTTTATTTGCAACAAAGATCTAGTTTTTGATGTATATTTTTATTTATTACTGTGTATGAAATTTAATTTTTGTAAATCCTTTATCATGCATACAGTGTTTGATTAGTGAAATTTAATGAATTTTTGATGAGTATTGAAGAAATGCAAAAGTTTCTATTAATCTATTTTCAACACCTAAAAGAATGAAACAAATGTCATGAACATTTGTATATAAGGCTTAATTTTGATGATGATTCCAAAATAAAAATTGCAGGTTGTTATTTGAAATTTCGAGAGGTTAATGTTTGTTTTTAATTCAAAGGAAACATATAAAAAATATTGATTGAAACTATATAGAGTGTTCCTGATAAATTTTCTTTTTAAAAAATGTTTTTATTAAAAATATTTAAGTGAGGAATTAGTATTCCAATTAGTTCCTCAAAACTGCTAATTAACGAGTTTAATCCAAGAAATTAAAAAGATAAAGTAATTAAAATTTGCAGCAGAACAAAATATCTTCAGTCGTTCATTAAAATAAAAAATATATGCTTCATTTAAAAGTAATAATTAAGCAATTTTGGTTGTGTGCTGAGCCGCCAGAAGTGAACATATTTCCTGTCACAAGAGAACAGGATATTTAAATCTTACATGGGGTAAAAAAATTGCAAAGCTTGGAACAAGGCTGTTAAAAGATAAGGCAAGATTTTCAAAATATCTGGGCCTTGGTTGATAGCTACTCAATATGAGAAAATATTTTAGAGTACTCAACATATACCAAGGCCCACACTCAGTAGGAGTGTCTGAAGGATGGGAGGATACATTCCACTTCTGTCAACCACTGCCGGTCTGACTTGTGGCAGTCCAGCCATTGACCAAAGTTGTTGAAGTACTAGTTGCAAAAAATAAGCTACTTAGACATGTAATTTTTTTTTTTAATTTTTAGAAAAATGAAAGGTCGTGTTATAAATGAAGGTTTTAAAGACAATAATGCAATTGAAGAAGAGGTGTTGTCAAGAGTTATCAAACTATTGCAAAAATATTTTGAAAAGGATTCCGATGAAAATAATGCCTAGAAATCTCAAAGAAGAATTTTGTCTATTTTTCTATTTTTACAATGTGTATGATTAAAGCCATCTTTATGAAAAATTCACTCATTGACTTTAAAATTCATAATTTCATATGTATGATAGAAACGATTCTAATACTTGATGGGCAGTTTTTTCCTTTTGTTATGTAGAAGAATTTTATTTTTTTAATCTCATATTTTACTGAGGCTTATTTATTTCGAAAAAGTCATGATTTTTTTTTCTGAATATAGCTGTGTATGAAAGTGCTACACATTTGCTTTTTATCCATCAAAATCAAACATTTTCATAATCAAACTTTCTTTCAGAAGGCAATTATCTTGTGTAGAAAATAATTTATATAATTTATTCTTAAAAACTTTTTAAAGTTCGTCATCAGATTAACTTTTTGTGCAGAGCAGTTTTTGCATACCATATAAATGATATTGTTAATTGAGTTCTCATGAGTTCTTAAAATTATCAGTATGGTACTGGATTTGTTTATGTTTTAAAATCAAGTGGATTAACAGATGCATCTCTTTACTAAACTATATTATATATTTTATGTTCAAATAACTTCAGAAAATGATTTATAGATTCTTCTATTTGAAGAATAACAGTTGAATTTAATAGTATAAAAATGTTTACTTTTGAAAACTTCTTCATATTCTTTCCATTGAGTATAGTTATTATTTCTCACCATTTTCTTCATCAAAATTTTGTTTTATTCTTCCGCTTCTTTGTTCCAAAGGAACTAAAATTTTAAGTTTAATTAAAAACACTTTTTATTTATTTGCTACTTTTGTATAACTTAAAAAATATAAACATCGTAACTGCACTTCATCAAGTCAGTGAAATATATATATATCAATATATATACAGGGTGATTCAGAACTTATCGTACAAATTTCGTGAAGAGGTATGGAATATGTCAGGAAATTATTTCACATCGGAAAGCATGTTTGCAAACGTTATCTACATGAACAAAATGGGAAAGTAAAGAGAACATAAGAAATAAGTAAAATTATGTGGTAGGAATGGGACTTTTATTAAAGCAAGATGAAGTACTGGTTCACAGTAGGTGCTCAAAATTGTGACCATTTACACAAACACATAATTTAAAGCACCGTTGCATTGACTGCCGAACTTTTTCAAAAGCGTCCGGCATTTCACGGACAGTGCTTGCAGCGACCACTATTTGCGCAACATGGTCCATTTCTTTATCAATGGGGGTCTCATATACAAGGTTTTTATAGCTCCCCAAAAGAAGAAATCCATGTCCGATAAACCAGGTGACCTGGGTGGCCAGGAGATCTACATACAGCGCCCTCTACATACCCATGCATACTTTCGCTGACATACTTTCCTATTCGAAAAGGGTTCCCTACCTCTCCGCGAAATTCATATGCTAAGTTTCGATTCACCTTGTATGTATATATATATATATATATATATATATATATATATATATATATATATATATATATGTCTTATTTGAGGAAAAATAAAAGACAAATAGTTAAAAAATTACTGACAGAAAATAACAGCCAAAGATATTTGTTGTATATTTAATTATTTTATTTTTTCATTATTTAATTTTGTGTTCTTTGTACATTAGTTCCTATATTATATTGTTGTTAAGAATGTTTAAAGTCTAGTATTCTTAAAATTTTTAAGTGCACAATTTTGTATTCTATTAGTGATACCATATAAAGACAATTCTAGTCTCAGATTAGTTTCATATATTGTGCCTTTTTAAACTTCATAAAATAAATATTTTTATAAATCGAATTGTGTTGATTAATCCTTTTATGCCTAAAGTTTTAATTTTCTATGTTGACAGTGAGCTTTCTATTCAGTCTGCTAATTCACTGCTGACTGAATACCTAACTTTCCATTCAAAACACAGCTTTCATAGGTGACTTTTTCTAGGTCATCCTGCTTATTATGTGTTTCTCATCTATCACTTTATCTTTAAATTTCTGCTGTAGTAATTAATGACTTTGATATTGATACATTTTTTTATATTTAGTAAAAACTTAAAATAAATAATTTCAAAATTATAATATTCATATATGCTGTTAATAAATTAAGTCAACTTGAATAAGTATATTTACAGCAGGAAAGCAATTTCGATGACACAATCTGAATTTAGGAAATTTTTAAAGATTTTAACATGTGGTAAAATTGTTCCATAGTTAGTTAATAAATAATTTTATCTGAGAACTTTTATTAAAATCACACAGCAACTAACTGAATACTACAAATTAGCTAAATGGAATGTACAGATATTGCAATTTCTTTCGATAGGAAAACTATGCGAAATAGTTTACTTCTTGGATTGGAAAAATAATATTAATGCTTCAAGATCATAATTATTTAGTATTTGCAGTAGAGCAGGAACCTTGGATTTGACATTCATGCCTTTGAATTTATAAACATCTATGTAGAGGTCAGTAATCATTCCTAAGTGAAGAGAAACAAATAAATATTTCATTATAGGAATTCAAACAGATCTAAAAAGTTTACCAAGGTTACTCCATATCAATTTAACAAAACTGCACTAACTTGGAAACCATGTATTGTGCTTAAAAGGTTACTGTTTTAAAATTAAAATTCAATCACTACAAAAATACTATTTTCATTTACCTCACCAACATAAGTATAACTTATAAAGGTAACAATTACCTACCTATGTGCTAAATTCATAATGGGATGCAAATAAGTTCCTGTAAAACAGTGACACACCCAGATTTTTTTTTTTTTTGGGGGGGGGGGGGGGCTTTTAAAAAGTTTGAGCATGTATATGGTTAGCAATTCTAGCGATTTGTTACATATGTTGTTTATGATGGAAAAACAAAGCCATAGTTTCCCTTTTTGATGAAAGTTTTCGATGGCTTAATGAGGCAGACGTTTGCCCTATTTGCCATACATATGTTTGTTTTCTTAAGATTTTTGAGAGTATCAACATAGTGATTCCAAAAAGTAAAACTAAATAACTCGAAAACTATAACAAAAACCAAACTCCAAAATCAAAGCTAAATAAACTTTAAACTTAAAATATTTATTTGCAAATAACTTTTCACATTGTACAAAGCAAAAACGAATGAATTTACATCAGAAAGAAAAGTGCTGATAAGCTTTCATCTATCAAAAAGAAAGCATTAGCAAGTGTGCAAACTTGTAGTTAAAATGCAAGAAATTGATTGCAGTCATAGTTATATAATACTACTAGCTGCATGGCCCGGCTTAACTTGAAAATAAAAATTATGTCAAGTGACACATGTCTTAAAAAGTCCCGATTGCTTTCTATACTTAAACTTTACCTACACGCAGAAAAACTGAAAAAACATAGCTTTTTGAATTGACTTGAGCTTTGAATGTTTAATACGAAACGGGGAAATGATAGTAGCAATTCCAGCTATCTGCCAGGGAGTTGAGTTGATACACTTAATACTCTATTGAATTGATGAAAGCCTTGGAAAATGGAGTTTTAAATTAAAATTAAAAAGACAAAATCAGGTCTTAAATTGAAATAAAAAAATAACTACCCATCGGATTTTTTTGAAACTGGTCTCTAAACCTTCTCAGTACCAAAAGGAACAAACAGTGAAAATTTCAGCCAAATCTGCCCCTTATTCTATTTTTATACATGTAGATTAAATATTAAAGGCTAAAAGCTTTGCAATTGTTCTGAACTAAAAGGCATTTGCCTTGTTATAATCATCACAGGAGGGCCTAGAAACGCCGTAAATAAAATGCTTTTAAGAAACGAAATGAAGAAAAGGGAACCAACAATGAATTTAAAAGATGTCGCCATAGCAACGCAATAAAACGTTAATAATTTGATAAGAAAAGAGGTTTTTGAACTAAAAGTTCAAACGCTTGTAACTTTTTTTCTAGTGGAGATAAAAGCTTGGTTCTTCGACTGTAAGTCGAATCAATTCTAGGGTTAAAAATATCGCTCTATCCAATAGCGTAAAAATCAAAACTGTGGATTAATCAGTTTATTTTTTATTGATGGTTTTAATGAACCAAGTATTGCAAGAAATCGGGCGAAGCTTTGCGAAAGGCAAGTTTAAAAATTGAATAACTCGTGCTGTGTTTAAGTTAGAGAATCGGAACAAACTGCATAGGACGGAGAACATTTTTCTGCTTCCAACGATATATAACATTAATATGTGCAAGTAATTTTTAATCCCAGTATTCGGCGATTTATGTGAAAATTGCCTTGAATTCGAATAAAAAAAGAATCCCTTTTCGAATCTTTTCAAAGATAAGCCCATGTCTCAATCTGAGAATGTACCTTTTATATTCAGCAAGAATTTTTCAAATTGGTTCAGTGGTTCCGGAGATTACCCGGAACATACATACGTACAAAATTTACCCTCTCTCTTTATCTATATATAACATTATTATTTTTAGTCATAACAATAACTCCTATAGCCTAAAGATTTCCTGGATAAATGGACTATTCAACACAGAAAGAATTTTTAAAATCGAACCAGTAGTTCCTGAGATTAGCGTATTCAAGCAAACAAACTCTACAGCTTTAAATTACTAGTAAAGATTTAACTTAATGTAAAATTAACTCAATGTCAATAATTAGATCAACAAGCATCATTGATTAAAATTAATGATTAAGAAATTTTACATAACAAATACTCTAATAGTAATGAAAAAAAAAAGAAAAAATCTTGATTTGACAAATTTTGCAACCACTAAATATTGTTAAATTTCAATTTCTAAGGTATGCACATTCTTTTTTCATCAAAAGGAACACTATAAGAGGGTGGGTCGTTAAAAAATAATACATTTAAAAATTAGGTGCACTCTAGTGTGTATATATACATGCACATGGCTCTATGCCTAAGACAGCTCTTGGAATACTTAAAAAAAAAAACACCCAAAATGTAAGTACTAGTACAACAACTTGTGTTTTTGCCCACAGATGATTTCTTTCAAAGAAATGCTGGGAGTGAATGCCTAATCTATGTAGCAAAATATAGCCTGAGAATTATTACAGCCATTTACTCCCCCATCCCTCCCAAGAGTGCATGGGAATTCTTCTTACAATGCATGTTTCAATAATTGCATATATTCTACTGCGCATATTGTATTGTATAGTAGTCGCAAGTAATGTAATTATTCTCAATGTATTCTAATTTTTCATTCCTAAAAACCGAAAAAAAACCCTACCTTTTTTGAAACACATCTTTTCAGAAATAGTACCGAAGTAGAAAACGAACACTTCGAAAATTATGACAAGAAAAACATAATGGATTAATTAAACTGCATAATAATCATTTGTAAATATTGAACCACCATAAGACCATTGTTGTGATTATTTTTGATAATAACTAATACTGACTTAGGCACAGCAATAAAGTAATTCAAGCATAAATATCAAAATAAAAATAAGTTAACGTACCAAACAATCTTTCAAGATGACAGGGTTGCCGTTTATATTCTAATTGCAATTGCTCTGCATGATCTAAGATTTCTTGATATTCAGGAGCTAAAAAGCTTAAATCACTTTCATGAACTTTTAGATCCTAAAATTATCAAATAAGGATATAATAATAGAACAATTAATGCATACATTGTTACTTTATAATGCAATTTGTGTTAACAAACCCAATATTGAAAAAATGGACACTAAGTATCATGTTTGTAATTACTTTCATCCAAGTCAAAGAGAGTTCAAATATTTAAAATAATAATAGTTTTGTGAAACATAAGCACAAGTTCTTTTATCATGTTGTACAAATTATTCTAAGAAAATGTAGCCAGTCTCCGGTTCATTGTTTCAATAGCTAATTTTGAAGGTAGTGTGAACATAGTGAAAATTTTTTCAACTATTTTATGCAAATTATAATAAGTTGTCGAAAATTAAATCTCAATTAGGTTAGATTACTTGACAAAAAAATATAACAGCAATTAAAATCAGTCGTATCATTACAGTGACTCAATATTAATATCTAATTGAGAAAAGGAAAAATAAATAATCACAGAAGTGATGTACGTCAAATATGAAACTTTCCAAACAGACACAATATGCTTTGGCAATGAAAGTTCCAGATTTAAATTTAATCTCAATGGAGATATTGTATACAGAATTGAAGAACAAGAATACAAATGAATGACACAAAGAACGAAAGAAGAAATAGAAGAAACCAAGAAGAACATAAAACCACCTCTGGACCTTGGGAAATTGTACCTTGATTAACAAACAGATTGGGGTAGAAATTTGCAGTGGAATCTTGAACTAAAAGAACTTTTTCGGCAAAAACCAGTTTAAAGTTTAAAACAAAAAACTTAGTTTTTAGCTGGCAGACTTTAACAACAGTATGATTTGCTGTAGTATTATTCGACAGTAGTGGAGTAGACAAGTTTTTGGTAGATTTGACTGATTGAAGCTCATACAGTTCTTTTTGAAAATGACAAACACAGATTTTGACGCCATTCCAAGTTTGAGTACTTTCAATGTTTAAAAGCTTGTGGCTTGCTGTAAAATTCGTCTATTGATGACAAAAGTTTTATTTTATGGTATTTTGTCTGCTCTTTCTGAATATGTATTTATTTTGAGCATCAGTTTCAGAGATTGGTCTTTCTCTTCGAAATTTGTTTTTTAATTGTTTTCCATAATCCCACTTAAACTTGAAAACAGTTAGGGAATGGACATGGTACAAGTACAGGGATGGCTTTATGCTCCCTTTGGATTCTTTTATCACCCCTTTCATTTGGAAAGTCAGTTCAAATTCACCCTATGTGTAAAGACATGAGAAGCGAACAATTGTACATGTGAATAATTTTAATGTAGTTTTTTTGTTGAAATGTTTTGGTTAGAATACTATTTGAAAATTGCAATTCAAGTAAATGAAAAGACTGATGATTCTTAATGAGGATGAAACTGCAGTATCTGGATGACATGAGCAAGCTGGCGGTGTATTTCATGCAGTTTTACCTTTGCCCCGGCTGAGGGCGGTAATTTGCAACTTAATACCCAGGCCTTGTCTTCAAATTACAATTTGAACCATACCACAATGTAGCAGAGTCAAAAATCATTGAATTGTGCAGACAAAATCTACAACTCTTAGCTTTAAGTGGAATAAATGTCATCCTACAATGAATTCCATCTCACGTTGGAATCACTGGAAATGAATGCCAATATATTGGCAAAAAGGGTATAAAAATTTTTCAAACAATAGCCATAAAGTAACATTTAAATAAAAAAAAAGAATAATAAAAAATATCACAAAAAACAGAACAATACCAAATTAAATGATGAAATTGAAAATAAGAATTGGAAGGAAGCAGTTTTTAAAATTCCAGATTCTCTCATATCTGTTGCAGTTGTAATATTTCGTTTGGAGACTGGTTATGACTGTCTCGCCAAGCACCAACGCTGAATTGGCATTTGTAGTCACAACTACACCTTTTGTCGTAGTAATGGACTAAGAGCATCTGCTTAAGAGCTCCTTTTTGAGCGAAGAAAACATATATGACTGACATTGGCGTGCCAGGGAGTTGATGATGCAGACATCTAGTGGCTGAATTCTTTAACAGTTCATGTGTTTATACATTACTTTTCTCCTCTTTTAATTGTTTTAATGTTGAAAAATTACAGTTTGTGTGTTTATATATTTTTGTTCTTGTAAATCGCCGTATTTTAATTATTTTTGTGTTGATAATTTTACTATATCTATTTAAATTCGTTATCTTTTTTTTCTAATTCTTTTTTGAGCTCCAATTTCATGTATTACAAGGCTTATGATGTAACAGCACGTGCTTTTGTTACATATATATGGTATATATACAGATGGGTGACAAAATAATACGAACACCAGTGAAATATAAAAAATTTTTTATTAATGCGCAGTTGGACCACCCTTTGACTGAATTACAGATTTAATATGATGTGGGATCGATGCATAAAGGTCATTGACAACGTTTAAAGGAATATTAAGCCATTCCTCTTACAAAGCGGCCTCTAACTCTGAAAGATTTGATGGAGGTGGGAATCGGGAACGAAGTTTAGATTCCAAATATTGCTAAAAATGTTCAATAATATTTAAGTCCGGAGACTGAGGGGGCCAGGCGAAATGCTCAACTTCATTGTCATGCTCTTCGAACCATATTTGGACGCACCTAGAGGTGTGGAATGGGGCGTTGTGGTCTTGAAAAATCAGTCGCTCTCCTTTTAATACAGTCTGTACAAAAGGATGAACATGATCCGCTAGAACGCTTAGATTGTCATTAGATTTAATTCTCCCATGCAGACGTACTCGTGGCCCAAGACCACGCCAAGATATCGCACCCCAAACAATAATGAAGCCACCTCCATGTTTCACAGTTGGTAAGAGGCATTCAGGATCAAACACTTCTTTGGGTGATCTCCAGCCATAAACGCATCCAGTGGTTTGAAATAAGGTGAAGGATGATTCATCGTACCATATTACCTGCTGCCACTGCTGTGGGGACCAGCTTTTTGTGACCTCTACACCACTGACGGCGCTTGAAAACATTGGTTGTTGTCACCAAGGGTTTACGAATATTCAGTCACCCATAAATGTTTCTGCATGAAGTTCTCTTTGAACAGTTCTTGTTGAAACGAGGTCCTAAAGTGACTGTTCATGACTGATGTTATCTCGGATAACGATTGCTTGTGTTCTCGAGCTACTACGTGCTTCAAGACACGTCTATCCCTATCATCAAGCTTTGACTTTCAGCCACTGTTTTGCTTTGAAGACTTCGTCTTACCTTCTTTTATATATGCTGTCATAACGGCTGATACAGTACTTCTTGCAAACCCCAAAAGGTTTGCTGTTTCTGTCACCGATGCTCCACTTAAACGCGCCCCAACAATCATCCCTTTTTGGAATTCTGACAGGTCAGACATTTCACCTTATAAAAGCTAGTTAGATAAACACATGCAACACAGGTGACTAATGTTGAGAGGCTAATAGATTCCTCTTCACGCTCACTAGGTGGCAGACTTCTGTTGCAGGTGGCGCTGCTGTGTTGCAGGTGTGAAATAAGTCACACTTTTTCACAGGTGTTCGTATTATTTTGTCACCCATCTGTATATATATATATATATATATATATATATATATATATATATATATATATATATATATATATAAAGCATTAATGTGTTTGAGAGCTCCTTTGGTGCTACTTTCTCACTTTAATAACAAATTGAAAGATATAGTAAAAATTATCTGTTTCTCTTTTTAATTATTGATTTTTAAGTTTTGGCATAGAAGTTCATTTATAATATTAATCATTCAGTTTATTCTTTTATTATGATCCAAAGCATCACAGCTTTGACCTTTACTCAGTAAACCATGTAATGAATAACTGAATCACAGAAAAAATATTTTATCTTCAAAAGAAATACAATACCTTAAGTGCATCAATCACTTGAACTTTCTTAGCTAAAAGTAGTTGGTACTCAAGTTTTGGATGAATAAATCTTAACATATGGGGGACACTCTCTTCGTTGATATCTGAAAAATTTCAAAAGAACTCACTCATAAACAGAAAACTCTTAAAGAAGTTTTCAGTTCAGTAAAAATACAAATAATATTCAGAAACCTTGAAAATATTATATTAATTAAAAACTGAAGCTCATATAAATGTTCAGGTTCCACAACTGTTTTTATTGTTGCAACTTTTGCACAGGATTTGTTTTGCGATTGCAAATTTTTTAAATTCTTGTTTTTATTTGGACGCATTAAATGGCATGCATTTAAATAGCATTACTAAACATAGGTTCCAATTTTGTTTGCATTTAAATCAATTCTATTGTAAGAAATGAGCTACAATTTGCTCATAATGAACTATTGGTACACCATGCATTTTTCATAGTCCGATTTTACTGTAAAACAGCTGTCACATGCAAAAATTATATTAATTAGCTTTATTCTATTAATTTCATTTTGTGAACAACTTTTCTTGAATTTGATAACAAACAAATTCAAGTTATCACCTAAAGAATGCGACAAAAATACCTTAATTGTTAAAAATTAAGTGGGAAAAAACTCATAATTCACATAAACACACAACAATTCACTCAAATTCCAGGGGTTTCTGTATTGTAGAGGTTACACTGTATTAAACCATTCTTTAAAAAAAATTAACGGCCTAAATCAAACTATGAAACATAAAGGGGGAAAGGATTCAGCTATAACTGTTATTTCAAGTGTATTTTCCACATTTTAAAAAGCTTTAAAAAATGCTTAAATACTCCAAGTGATAAAGTAAACAAATTACATGCTTTAAATGAGCGTTGAAAATGTCTCAACAGAGGTACAATAATGATCAAAGAATGAAATTATAACTAGTGATTACATTACCAAATGAAATGTCCAAGCTAATTTTTTTCCTTGTAGCTTCACGAGTTAAAACATCTTTCAGAATAGAAATTGTTGAAATATTGTCAGACTTAAAGATAGATTCTCCTTTTCTATAAAACATGAAATAGAGATTTTAAAAAGTTACTGAATCACAATTTGGAGAAGTTACTTTTAAATCTCATAATTTCAAAAAATGATCATCTAAGCTAGGAACTTACTTGTAGTAACAATATAAAACAGTGTCAAGAAAAGTCGACTTGAAATAGAATGTTGCACATTCACCAGGTGGCATTCTTTCTGGAACTTCAGGCATGCAGAAAACAATCCAAGAATGAATTTCAGCAAGAGTAAACGCTCCTCTTAGCATTAAAGTGTTGAGAGGTCTAAAATGATACAAAAATTTCATTTTCAAACTTGTGCTTGAATATACGAAATAAAATTAAATTCTTCATATTTCAAATTTAACTTGTTTGAAATAGTGAATAACTCAAACTAATTATTATTTAAAAAAAAGTTCTCAAAAGAAAATTTTATTTTTCAACCAAACTTTTTCTCTCAACTCATTCCAAATCAACCATAGGGCAAGAAAATTTTCAAATATCTAAAATTTGATAGTTTATTAAGTCTTTTAAATTAAAAAGATATTGAAGAGCATTTTTGTCATTCAAGATTTTAAAAAAGGGACATAATCAAATAACTCCTTGAAAGCAAAGGTTTTTGTATTCTTGAGAACTAGAGATTGAAGGAAACAGCTCTTAATATTTTTTAAAACTATTCCAAACATTGTAATTTTTGTATGAATGTGAACGCAAAAAGTTGTTTATAAAAAGCACACGAAAGTGTCAAACAGCTCTTTTAGTGGTGGTTAGGTGATAACAAGTGATGACTTAAGGGATCATTCCTTTTCATTCAAAACAGTATGACTGAAGAATTCAAATATAGTGAGAAAATTTTGAAATTAAAAAAAATTACAGTTCACTGCACTGGTTTAGATAAATCTACTGTCAACTAGAGGTAGTTTAATTTACAAAGATAAAAGCATTAAAAACTGTGAGAGAGTTAAGGAAATTCAGAGCTATAAGAAAACCGAGCAAACTTTTATAAAGCTTGATTTTTAGACGCTAACAAGTTTGAGCTGAAAAATCTAGAAAAATCAGCTTAACAACATCACATCAAAGAAAACACAATGGCCTCTAAGCAAGGATACTGAGAGGCTCTGATAGCAATGACATAAAACTTTGCTCCACAACTCCCTGCATTTTAGCTAGACTTACTTTGCATAGCCATATACACTGAAGTGACAAAAGTCATGGGATAGCAATATGCAAATTTTCAGATGGCAGTAGCATCGCATAGAACAGGTATAAATGCGCAGTGCTTTTACAGAGCTTTCATTTCTGTTCATGTTATTCATGTGAAGAGGTTTTAACGTGATGATGACCGCACGACGTGAATTAACAGACTTTGAACGCGGAATGTTAGTTGGAGCTAGACGCATGGGTCATGCCATTTCGGAAATCGTTAGAGAATTCAACATTCCCAGATCCACTGTGTCAAGAGTGTGCCGAGAGTATGAAATTTCAGGCATAACATCCCACCATGGACAGCGCAGTGGTCGACCGCCTGCACTTAAAGATCGAGACCGGCGACGTCTGCAAAGAGTCGTAAATTCTAACAGACAAGCAACACTGCGTCAAATCACCGTAGAAATCAATGTGGGACGTACAATGGACGTGTCTGCTAGAACTGTGCGGAGAAATTTGGATTTCTTGGGCTATTCCAGCAGAAGACCGACTCGAGTGCCTTTACTGACAGAACGACATCGCTTGCAGCGACTCTCGTGGGCACGTGAGCATATCGGTTGGTCCCTAGATGAATGGAAAACCGTGGCCTGGTCCGATGAGTCACGATTTCAGCTGGTAAGAGCCGATGGTAGGGTTCGAGTGTGGCGCAGACCCCACGAAGCCATGGACCCAAACTGTCAGCAAGGCACTGTTCAAGCTGGTGGTGGCTCCGTAATGGTGTGGGCTGTTTTTTCATGGCATGGACTTGGTCCTCTAGTGCGACTGGACCGAACATTGACTGGAAATGCTTATGTGCAGCTACTTGGAGATCACTTGCAGCCATTCATGGACTTCATGTACCCAAACAACGATGGGATTTTTATGGATGACAATGCGCCATGTCACCGGGCCACAACTGTTCGCAATTGGTTTGAAGAAAATTCTGGACAATTCCAACGAATGATTTGGCCACCTAGATCGCCCGACATGAATCCCATTGAGCATTTATGGGACACCATCGAGAGGTCTGTTCGTGCCCAAAATCCTGCCCCATCAACGCTTTCACAATTATGGACGTCTATCGAGACAGCATGGCTCAATATTCCTGCAGAAGACTTCCAACGACTTGTTGAGTCCATGCCACGTCGAGTTGTTGCACTTCGCCGGGCAAAAGGAGGGCCGATACGATATTAAGAGGTATCCCATGACTTTTGTCACTTCAGTGTAATGCAGGCTAAACAATTTGGTTCTTTCTATACTGGGAATTCCAAGGTCATCAGGCTGAGATAGAGAAAGTGGTACTAACCCCCCACTAGAGTTCATGAAACTAAAAAGAACATCAATTTTCTTCAAATACAATTCATTTTTTATAGCTAAGCTACTTTTTTCTCGATGAAGGTGAAATGTCAACATGAAATGGAAAAGTTTGTGATGTCAGAAATTGGAGTTTGCAAAATGCAATTTTGATTGACTGAATGAGCTTGCATTTTTTACACAAGCTTCACTATCAAAGTTCAACTTTACTGATGTTATCTGAAGTTAGTGGACTTTCATTTTTTTCTTCTTTATGTATGTTTTGTAAATGAAAACAAATCAACTCTAGTGTAAATATTTCATAATTATTATAATTTGACTCATGAAACCCACCAGAGATGTAAAGAGAAACTTTAGGGTTTGGTGTAACAATTTGAAGAGCACTAGTCTAATCTGAAGTTATAATTAAAGTTTCCAAAGCTTTATGAATGAAACAATCACATTACACATGTTTCAATTAATTATCAATCTAAACACTCAACCATGAGCAAGCCTTACTTCCAATAAATATGAAGAACAAGACTGAGAGCAAATGTATAATTTTTAAATCTTTAAGAATCTATAAGTGCAACAGCTTTAATTAAAAACTGCTACTTAGAGTGATCATGTAACTTAAAAAGATAAATAGTTTCAGTAAACTTCTGAGGAGTAAATATCCATTATTTCTCTAAATTTTTTAAAAGTCTATGGACATAATTTCCTTTGTACAATTAAAGCATTTAGTAGTACTATTTTTAATAATTATTTTTACCAGAAAATATTTTTTTTACAAACAGATCTACACTGAAGTGACAAAAGTCATGGGATACCTCTTAATATCGTGTCGGCCCTCCTTTTGCCCGGCGAAGTGCAACAACTCGACGTGGCATGGACTCAACAAGTCGTTGGAAGTCTTCTGCAGGAATATTGAGCCATGCTGTCTCGATAGACGTCCATAATTGTGAAAGCGTTGATGGGGCAGGATTTTGGGCACGAACAGACCTCTCGATGGTGTCCCATAAATGCTCAATGGGATTCATGTCGGGCGATCTAGGTGGCCAAATCATTCGTTGGAATTGTCCAGAATTTTCTTCAAACCAATTGCGAACAGTTGTGGCCCGGTGACATGGCGCATTGTCATCCATAAAAATCCCATCGTTGTTTGGGTACATGAAGTCCATGAATGGCTGCAAGTGATCTCCAAGTAGCTGCACATAAGCATTTCCAGTCAATGTTCGGTCCAGTCGCACTAGAGGACCAAGTCCATGCCATGAAAAAACAGCCCACACCATTACGGAGCCACCACCAGCTTGAACAGTGCCTTGCTGACAGTTTGGGTCCATGGCTTCGTGGGGTCTGCGCCACACTCGAACCCTACCATCGGCTCTTACCAGCTGAAATCGTGACTCATCGGACCAGGCCACGGTTTTCCATTCATCTAGGGACCAACCGATATGCTCACGTGCCCACGAGAGTCGCTGCAAGCGATGTCGTTCTGTCAGTAAAGGCACTCGAGTCGGTCTTCTGCTGGAATAGCCCAAGAAATCCAAATTTCTCCGCACAGTTCTAGCAGACACGTCCATTGTACGTCCCACATTGATTTCTACGGTGATTTGACGCAGTGTTGCTTGTCTGTTAGAATTTACGACTCTTTGCAGACGTCGCCGGTCTCGATCTTTAGGTGCAGGCGGTCGACCACTGCGCTGTCCATGGTGGGATGTTATGCCTGAAATTTCATACTCTCGGCACACTCTTGACACAGTGGATCTGGGAATGTTGAATTCTCTAACGATTTCCGAAATGGCATGACCCATGCGTCTAGCTCCAACTAACATTCCGCGTTCAAAGTCTGTTAATTCACGTCGTGCGGTCATCATCACGTTAAAACCTCTTCACATGAATAACTTGAACAGAAATGAAAGCTCTGTAAAAGCACTGCGCATTTATACCTGTTCTATGCGATGCTACTGCCATCTGAAAATTTGCATATTGCTATCCCATGACTTTTGTCACTTCAGTGTATGTAGTATTATGGATTATTGTATTGAAACTTGGAGTATATTTACATTCAGTGATTATTTTATGAAACTAGTTTACACTGCTGTTTTCTTCTTTGAAAAAATAATTATTCCTCAAAAAACTATTTTAATTTGTCATTCCTCCACCTAACCATTCAATCAAATATACAGCCACCTTATTTTTTACACACTATTTTACATGTATTTATCACATATTGAATTAACGCTACTCTTTAAGTAAAGTATTTTCTGCTAGGCTTTATGTCATGCGCTAGCTATTCATTTTTGGAAAAGTAAAAACATTTTGCATTACAAAGTTAAAAAATTATCCCTGCAGAGTGACTTGTTTATGTCTAACATGTAATTGTTAAATAAAATACAAGGGAAAACAAACCAGTTTCAGGAAATATTTAACATATGTGTCAAGCCCTGATTATAGCAGATAAAAATAAGACAGTAATTTAATACCTTTTGCCTTATGGCTAAGTAGAGCTCAGTGAATATGTAAACATGCATACAAAATAAATTTTAAAATAAAGTTTTATTACAATCAGATGAAAAGTAATCTATTAGATGACAAATGAATTCAACATAATGTAGGATCAAAAAATCTATTCATAGAAACTAGAATAAGAAATCATACTTGTTTTCATTAAATGTATGTGTTCGGCAATGCAAAGACAGAGGTTTTATAAGATATTTTCGAATTTGACAGCATTTGGGCTGCAGTCTTGGAGTTATATATGCTTGTAGTGAGCCATACTGTCCTTCGATTGAGCGTATTTTCACCTCTAAGCGAGTAGTGTTCGCTTGACAACGATAAGTTGCCAACAAAAAATTTCCATCACTCTATAAAGTAAACATAATGCAAATGAAAAAAAGCAATTAATTTCTTATAGCAATACATTTTTTTAGAAAACTCATGTGAATTCCATAAGTAGTTACTAGATTAAATATCCATTAAAAAGTATCAAAACTTCTTGCATTCTATGCATAAGTTTCAGACTTGATTGCAATTTGAAAGATTATATTGACAAGCACTATAAATAATTTTAGTATTAAAAATAAATCTCACACATACAAGTCAAAATAGATCAAATATCCATTAAAAAGTATCAAAACTTCTTGCATTCTATGCATAAGTTTCAGACTTGAATGTAATTTGAAAGATTGTATATTGACAAGCACTATAAATAATTTTAGTATTAAAATTAAATCTCACACATACAAGTCAAAAATTCAATATGACATGGTGAGAAAACTAAATTAAATACTACAGTAAATTAAAAAAAAAAATCCCACAATATCCCATTATTTACACGAGTTTCACAATACTGTTAAACTAACAATCAAACATACTGACAAAAAAATGATATACCCAGAAAAAAGAAGTGAGAAACAATCATGATACTTTCATAATGTATATAATGCTTATGCAAGCAATTACTAACCAAATCCCCAGGAAAAAAAAGTAAATCAATGATGCTATGGTACAGGGTTTGACAGGTTCAATATTTTATTTTTAACTGAAACAAGATTAACAATTGATTAACAACTTTGAAAGCTTTTCAGATTTTATTTTGATTATTGGAACTTTTAGTATCAATGAATTACATAGCCAAATTTCAAGATACTTTTATCATGTGAATTATATATTTTTATCACTTGTTTCACAATTAAAGTAAGTTTATTTACTTTTAACAGAGAGCTTTCTAATGTCGTGAAAATATAAATTTTCATGCATATCATTTGTATATACTTTCTGTAGAGCTTTTATTTGAGAATAAGTTACCGTTAAATAAACAAAAGCATTGCTTTGAATTTGTTTGCATGTTTTTACATCATCACTTCTGAAATAAACAGTCAGATATAATAGCTCTTGTAAAAGTCGGCAGATGTAGTAGCAAATATAGCATCAAAAAGTAAATTTAGTAACAAACGCCAAATCGGATTTTGGCATGTGAAATTTCATGCACTGGCATCTTTCTTAATAATATCATTTTTAACGAGACTTTAAAAAAAAAATTAGCAGTGCAATGGTGAAAGTGTGTACTGTCTTTATATGTAAAAATAGGTTTGGAAAAGTAACTAAATATTTTTAAAAAATCAAAAATTACATCGCTAAGTACCATTTTGAATATTTTTAATGTTCAGCAATTTTTTTAACACTGGGTATGTTTTTTCTGGGGTAACAAATTTAAATGCAAATTGATCAAATCATACTTATTTTTACATAAAGCACACATTTTAGAATTGAAAGTGTTCATTTGATGAGAAAACCATTCAGCTGCTGCTCTTTATATGCACCAATTGAAAAATAAAAATAAAGTAAAAAGTCAAAGATGTCATTCAAAATTAGCACAGGAAAAATACTAAAGGAAAAAAGTTTCTACCTCTGGATCACAAGAACTGTAACTAACAACAGCAGAATTTCTTTCACTATCCAAAAGATCAACAGGAACATCACTCTTGAAGAAAAAAAACTTATTTTAGAAGAATAATTTCATAGAATAGCAAACAATGCAGAGAAGGACAATGAAAAATCAATTATTTACCAATTTCACCTTAAAGATTGTTAATTTTATAGTACTAAAATAACATAAAATTAAACACTAAGTTTGTTATGATCGTTAATATTTATAAATATTTTATAAAAGTATTGCATATAATTGTAGAGCTTCTGGCTATAAATTTCAGTGAATTAAGTCAGAATGGCGTATATGTAACGATACGATGAGATTGATACGTGCTAATCTTGTTTTTTGTGTTATCTTATTTTTTGTTTTAATCATGGAAGGAAAAGTTTTATACCGCAATTGTTAAGGTGATCCCATGTACTAATACAGCATCTGTAACAAAAAGAAAATTACTCCATGTTACATTTTGGGGATGGCATTGTAAATTGGCAAATTCCTTTTTTACTAAAAAAAAGGAAGGAAAAACCCTTGATTTAGTTTTTTAAAAAAGTCACAAAACGTTTTGGATAATACAGGCTTATGCATGGCAATATTACGATTGTTGGAACGAATGTGTGCTTTAAAGAAGTTTGAGACATATCAAGCAATGAGTTAGCCAGAAACAACATGGAATAACTAGATCCTTCCAGGGTGAACTTCTACTACAGTCAAACCTGTCTATCTCGAATCCTGAGTACCTCGAAAAACTGCCTATCTCGAATTTTTTAACTTTCCCAGCAATTCAATTAATATGTTGTGCGTTTATTCCTGTTTTTCTTGAATGCTTCATCTGTAAAACCTGCATTTCTCGAGGTTTGAAATTCGATTCTATGTAAATTTGATGTAAGATCTTGTTTTCTTTTTACTGTTTAAAGGTCAAAAGTGGGCAGGAGATTAGCTCTAAATAGAATGGAATAATGGGGGATAATGTCCAGCTATGGATCTTAGACTTAATTGTTTGAGGCTATGTTCGGGGGGGGGGGGACAAGAAACAGAGGGAATGCACTGTGCAAACGCAAACACTGGATGCACATCTACAGAGTACAAGGATGGTTGTCCATATCACTACAGGGGTAGGGAGAGATGAAGCATGTCTCTTCAAATTGACACACTGGACATGTGGTGCTATTATTTTTGGTACAAAACAAAAGAAGGGTGGATGGGGTAGAAAGAAGAATCAAAAGAAGTCTTGGTTATCTTTTTCCTGGAACTTTCATGCCTGTTCAAAAAGGAAGATCAGCAGTTCTTGAATGTGAAACTGTTTTCGGAGTCCATTTCATATTTTTTAATCCTTCATTCTGTTTTGATATCTTGTATGAACTGGAATTCAACTTTATTCCGCTGATGAATTTTCAATTATTGTATTAAAAAAAATCAGCCCTATGAGTTTTTTTTTTGCCTATGCATTATTTATTCAGTATTATCTATTATTACATAAGTTTTTTTTTTGATTTAGTGAAGTAACCAATCACAGTTTAATACGTTTTAAGAGATGATATAGTGCATAACATACTTGTATTAAAACATTATCAATAGCAGTCTGAACTTCAAGAGTCAATAGGTATGATGCATCTTCATGACTAAGTTGAAACATATCATTAATGCTGAAATATGGAACCGCAGAAACACCACCAATATCGGACTGTGCAGCTAACTGATAACTTTCCCTTTCTTTTTGCACTTGTAGTTGTAATTCTTCCACCTCTTCTCTAAAATAAGGGCAAAACACAAAGCATTCATCATAGAAGATAATATGAAAAGTGATTTTTAACAATATAAATATAAATGTTATGAAAGTATTTCATTATAAAAACTTAACTGCTTAATAAATTTTCTATTAAATAAAACAGAAGCATTATTTTCATTAATATCATTTGAACTCATTATGCAGCTAAGTTTTTCTTTGAAAAAAATGTTTTCTTCAAATAATTCAAAGCAACAAAATGTATGCATGCTATTATAACTAATTCCTCACTTGTTTCTTATATATGATTAGTATTACAACAGACAATCAATTGTAATGCAACCTTACTTCCAAAGAGAAAAATTCATCAACACATGATCTGTATAGCATAAAAGAAACAGAGGAAACAACGTACACAGCACTCGATTTTGGGAGGGGGGGGGGTTAATGTGTGAAAAAAAAGCTTATAGTTTGTACACTAAATTTTTGTTTAGACAATGAGTTTTTCTTGAAGCAGATGCATTTTGGAGGGATTCCTCAAAACATATTGCAATAATTTGAAGAATAAAAGCTAAAACTAAAAAGTATAATAAATTGACATTTTTCAAGATTCAGAGAAAAATATATTCATACATTTATCATAAAGAGCTTGAATTATTAATATATCTTAAACACTGGAATTCATACTATTATTTTATTAGTCTTATAAACAATTAAATATTAAACAAGTACAATAAACTATTATACTTTTCTGATGCTGTTACTGATAAAGTTCATTACCATGTTTCCACAGCAGGTCAGGTTTCAAAGGCGAGATTAAAAACTGCTTTCATTTATAATTAGAAGCTATTTATTTCAAGCCTTGTTTTCAAAAGAAAGTGAATGCAAAAGCAAAACTTGATTGGAAATCCATAGTAAAGTAAAATACAAAATCAAATTTTTTTCACAGTATTGTGAGTAGAATTATTATTATTATTATCATTTTTTTAATAAAAATTTACATTTTTCGGAAAAATAAATTCAGTAATGAATGAGTGCTACAAAGTAACTGAAATATATTACGCTCATGTCTTATATTTCAAAAACATTTACAAAATGAAATGTCAGTTACAGAAAGGGATCTTTAATAAATTGAAGGCTATTTATGATATCCCAGAATGATTGACAGAGATGCACTTTAATAGCAACATTTTTTAACTGTTAGAGAGAAAAACATTACTGTTTTAATTTTAAAGGGTTTATTCCATACATAGGTGTATATAACGAGTAAAAATTTTAAAAAGACCATATCTTATGCCTATAGATAGAAGCTAAACTAATAAATCAAGTAAATAATGCACTAATAATACAAGAAAGTTAACAAATTTAATAATAACAATAAGAAAGAAGTAAATTAAAAGCAGTCCTGATCACAAAGGTTGAATCCAGAACTCTTCAGCCACGGAGGATTTGATACTATGGTCAAAGGATCAAAAAATTTGAGACTATACGCTAAGTATAAAATGTTTGAGCTCTAGATACATATATTGCATTGGGCAATAAGCACCAAATACCAAACTGTAGGCATTATATAAGAACTTAAACCTAAAGTTTAAATGGGGGGGGGGGGGGGTTCATTAGAAAATATTTCTAACTAGTGGAGAAAAAATACCCCTGCTGTTAATTTTAGGTTTAATTTCTTGCATATTGCCTAGAGCGGCATTTGGAGTTATGAACGCAATGCAATTCTGCAATATATGTATCTAGAGCTTAAAAATATTCTACTTAGTTCATAGTTCAAATTTTTGGTCCTTTGACCAGAGTATCGAATCTTCCATGGCTCAATTCTCAATCCAACCTTTCTGATAATTACTGTTTTTAATTTACATCATTTTTATTTTCATTCGTTAATTTTCTAGCATATATAACTAACTAAAATATTGATTTATTCTGAAGTTTTATTTAATTTTTTTGGATCCTGAACTTTTGAGATGGCTGTGAAAACTTCCTAAAACTTCAACTACCGATAACTTGAAGTTTTTAGACAGTCTCTTGAGACCTTGAGTTATTGAGACAACTGGATATATATACATATAAATAAAGGGGAAATGTGAAAAAATAAGATGTTCTACATTCAATCAGGCACATAATTGCTGCTAGAGCAGTAAATGTATTTTAGATATTAGGTAAGGGAGGTGGAACACATACATAATACCTAATACATATAAATAAATATATATCTAGTAGCAAATTCAATAACGGTATGGACAACATTAATTATAGTTTTTTTTTATTATTATTATTTTAATTTATCCGAATATAAACACTTAAGCTAAGGAATAGCACATTATAATACAAAAGATATTGATATTTGATATATGTACACACATTGGCCATTTTACAAAAACAAAGAAAAAGTACTAAGTGCAAAAAAGCATACTTTATGTGCATGGGTCTCTAACAGCATCACAATAAATTAGTATAAAAAGTGCAGGATGTAACTGTTGCAAAAATCCAAAGCATCCTGGAACACACCATTAATCAAATGTAACAAGTTTATGAACAGAAATGCTAGCATCAAGAGATAAACAAGCATTTCATGCAAATAATATTATTTTATATAGAGACAATTGCTATCTTATGCATTTTTACTATAATGTATAAACGATAACTTTTGAACTGAACAAGGTTAAGGAATTTAAATTGACTGAAGTGGATTGTAAAATGTTACTAAAAATCATTTTTACAGCCACCAAGTTTTATAGATGTATATTTCTTAACAAATACACAAATTAAAAATATTAGAAGAGGGAAAAAACTTGTGTACTGTGCTGTCTTGATTTAGCATCAATGTATTGACTATAAATGACATTAAAATTTGCTACATAGTTGTTGGAGCATTTTTTTATGTGCAAAGTATAATATAACAGATCCACTTATTTGATGTAATATCAATCAGTAATTGCTACACTGTATTTGATTTTGTGTTGTGTTATTGATATTACTACTTTTAATACTTTACTTTTAAATTACATCATTGCTTTTCTCTTGAAGTCCATTTTTTTCTGACTTATGTTTCATTTTTTCCGTGCTTGTCTTTTTTCCAAACAAAATGTCGTTAGTTTTTATATTTGCTTAATCTAAAAAATATTTAATTTAAAGTTTCAGCAGGCATATGAAACATAATTCTCACACTAATTAGCTAATTACTCTTTCAAAAATAGAAGAAAATTTCAGTTAGTACATACATTAAAACTAATTTTAAGTGAGATGCTATCAAATATTTTTCCATATGGATGAAACATTAAAAGATGAAAGTATTTAGGTTCAATCATCATTCAATAAAAATGTCATATATTATACTTAAAAAAAGATAAATAAAAAAGAAAGAAAAAGGTAAATATGTGCAATCTAAAAGCCTTTTTTTTTCTTTTTTCTGCCTGGTTGCATAAAATTTATTACTAATACATGATGAACATAAGTTTCTTCATGTACGTTAGACTTGAAAGATACGTTAAAATTTTGCAAAGGTCATGTATGCAATAAACATAAACTTGAAATAGAATTTAATACCACATTACTCATGTTACATAACTGCAAAGATATTTTATATGCCTTTATAACTGTAATTTCCTACATCAAAAAATGGAAATACACGTCAAAAATTTAATCAAATATATTTGCTCTTTGAAATTTAAATAAAAATTTAGCATCCTGAACGTTACTAAAGGGGGGGGGGGGTCGTTATAAGAAATCAGAAGTTTCAAAATATTACACTTGAATGCTTTATTTTTCTAACCATTAAATATCAAACATCATAAATGTTGGAGGGAGAGAGAGATTCCAAAATAGTCAACAACTCTTCTTTCTTTCCAGGAAAGTTTTTTTTTTTTAATGGAATTGATCACTTGTTATGGGCTTCCCTTTCATCGCATACTTCACTCTGCTTAAAAGTGTCAAGGAGTATTTTCATGCCTCAAAAAACATCCTAGAATCTCGGCGTATCTCTTAATTTTTTTGGAAAATGCGTCAAAATTGTACATAGCTGAAATTAGTAACATGCTTTAAAAAACATTAAAAATACCTAAGTTTATAAATTTTTTGAGCCGCATCTTCAGAAATAAGAAGATAGTTTGGGTCCAATCGTTTGTCTGCCGGTTCAGAAGACAATCCAAAAATCCAACCTAAAAAGTAATATCATAAATGATTTTTCTAACTGTTGAAGAAAATGTGAATCAATGAAACTTTTAATTATCAAAATTAGAATACTGATATCATTGATTTAAAATACATTTGAAAACACATGTAAATTAAGTCTTCAATAAAATTTTTGTAAGACCTTATTCTATTCATAAATAGATAGAAATTCATATATTACTTAACTATTCATCACCTTAGCCAAACATTTTACAATATTTTAATAATAATTTTCATATTTAAAATAGCCAGTTGAATATCCTCAAACAAAAGCTCAAAGGAAGAACAGACCTCAAATGAAAATCTTAATATAAACTGCTAGAAAATATAAAATAATAAAAACGTTCATACACTATTATTTTACTTTATCCTGATTGAAAACAAAACAGCTTGGTCACAAAAGTGAACAAAAACACTGAATAATACAATTTATCTTTTATGAAGAAATCAAATGTTAAAAATCAGCTAAGAGGAAAAAGCTACATGCCATTAACTGTCAACATAATAAAAATTACATCTTGATAAAAACAATTCTTAAGTTTCAAGAAGTTTAACATAAAAGCACAAAAGAAAACAGAACAATGCAAATACAACTAATTTTTTTTTGAAAATATGCAGCTAACCTTTCCATACTTTAAAGAGATAACCATTAACTTACTTTCAAACATATTTAATGAACTATTACTAAATCCTTTTAGATCTGGTGCTATATTAATAGTAAATTGTTTTATTGTTTCTAGTCAATTCCATTTATGAAATATTCTCTGAAAATCACTTCTACTGAAAGAAAAAAAGACTTCTACTGTAATTATTGTATTTATTTTTCGTCAAAAGAAGTTGATACTGGTCAGAGCATAGTATTTCAAGATGGGATGCCTCTACAGATGTATATGTTACTAGTAAGTACTTCTCTTCAGTAATTTTTTTTAAACATTAGAAGCTGTTTTTAATGAGGCTTGAATACATATAAAGATATAGATATATATATCAGTAGTGAGGCCTCAAGTCATCTATGGATTTGCCGATGATGTGATGGCAAACCTTGTTTAGCACGGGAAGAATTAAAATGAAATGAAATGAGAGAAAAGGGAGTTCAAACGAATCAAACACTGCGACCAGAAGTCTATTGTACTAGTCCCAAACAGAAGTCTTAAAACAGACCAATAGATGAAGCAAAATTTAGCAAACAGCTAACAGGAATGTCATGAATCTCCCGAGGTTCAAGCAAATGACGACCGAGGTGTTCAAATCTATTAGCAGAAAACACTTTGCAATCACACAGGATGTGAGCAACAGTTTCTTTATTAAAGAGGCATCCCCTGCACGTTAGATCCTTTATGACACCCATTATAGTGACATGTCGCTTTAAGGTACAATGACCAGTAAGAAGACCAATAGCCTTCCTAATACTATTTCCATTGAGACTTAAGAGTTCTTTTGCACTAGTACTAAGGCACCCTCTATTAAGTTCCTTTGCATGACGCTGCCCATCCAAGCTCTGAAAGTTATAGTACTGTTTTTCCCTAAAAATACCAAAAACAGCAGTCCTAACGAGACTCTTTGAAATCCCACTTGCTGGTTCAGGACCAAAAAGAGGGGTTTCAGACAGGCCTGTCATTTGGGGGGGGGGGGCAGGGGGAGGTCTATTGCCCCCCCTGGGTTTTAGAAATCAATGTATTTATGTATAAGTGGGCGTGGTTTTTGCTGTTTTCCGATGGAACTGCATTGCATTTGCACCCTTTGCCCCCCCCCCCTGGAAAAACTTGAAATGACGTCCCTGGTTTCAGAACCTTTCCTAGCAAGATGATCAGCTATTTCATTACCCTTGACACTTGAGTGTCCAGGTACTCAAAAGAGACTGACCTTGTTCAGCTCGGCAAGAGCGCAAAGCATATTATAGCAATACCGGACAATGCAGGATGTAAACTACCACCTTATTTAGGGCATTTAAGGCAGCTTGACTATCAGAACAGATGTGAACACATCTATTTCTGCAGCTTTGATTCAAAAACATAATGCAACACATCAAAATGGCATAAACCTCAGCGTGAAAGACAGTAGTGAACCTGCCCGGAGGACATGAGTAGTCAATACCATCGCTGGAACAAAAAGGCCCAGCACCTGTGCTCTTGTTCATTTTGGAACCATCAGTAAACCAGACAGTACAACTTTGACTATGGTGTAAATGAGTATCTCTGCAGTCAATTCAAGAAGGAAATATAACTGTGTAAGGCCTGTCAAAAGCATAGTCATTGCACATGTCATCGCTAGCAGGATAAAAGAAGGATGCCCAAGTACATCCCCAACAAGTTCTTCCAGGAATCATTACGTTAAAAGCTGTTTTTAATGAGGATTGAATATATATATATATATATATATATATATATATATATATTCAAAATATATATATATATCAGGCACGTGCCGTCAATGAATGCCTAGGGTAGGCAGATGCGAAGATTTGTGGAATAATATATATCATTAAAAACGCATGAAATGTAAAAAATCCTGTCGTTAATCCTGCGAAAAAGCGGGACACAAAAAAACACAAAGCATTTGAAAATTACTATATTTCATGAAAAAGAAAACACGATAATGGAGATAGCAAACTGCAAGTACTCAACAGTACTGTACAAAAGATGGCATGAAGACGTCTAGACCGCAAAAACGTCACAGTTCTACAGGCGTGGTTCTGCACATGACGCAGTCAAGTTTCGGCGGAGAACAGAAGAAACCGCAAAGGCACTTTTCGGACAGCCTTTCATTCCCGCTTTTCGAACATTAGGGGAGAAAAGTGCGGGACACGTGTACTTCCTAAGACGATGCATGGTATAGATACAGTGGCCGAAAAGCACTGGTAGTCGATGCTTTTTTAAGGAAGAAAAATGAAAATTTCCGTGCTTTTACTGCTATATTCACTGTTTAATGCTTTAATATTTTCCAATCAGCACATTTTATGTCATTTAATGAAACTAAAAAATTGCTATGTTTTCTTCATGGGTAGGCACTGCCTACCTTGCCTACCCAGACGGCACGTCTCTGATATATATACATGTATATAAACAAACCCTGGCCTTGCGAACCAGGGATCTGGTCTTCCCCCTGATGATGTGCCAGTCCTTTGTTCGCCTTTTCATTTTTACCTTTTGTATTTTTGAATATGCTGGTACTGCTATTGTTCCTAGCGGCTTTGCGCTGACATTTCAGAACACTTTTGTATTTTTGTTTTCTTGTATTTTTGGGATTTTTTATCCCTATTTGAAACACTTAAAAATTTGTATATTATATGTACATGTATATAAAGATCTATATATTAGGGTGTCCCAAAAAAACCGAAAGTCTGAATTTTGTAACGCATACCCTGTTATTTTTTTTTTCCTTTTACATCAAAATAATTGTAAAAAAAGTTTCATGCAATTTAAACAATGGTAACCCGTGCCGACTTGCGCCCGAAAGTGCGAACTAGTCCTTTTTCACAAGGCCAAATCGAAAAAAACTTTTTTCGGAAATTCAAAATTCCATGTTGAAAAAACGCTTCCCTAAGATCCCAACATGTCCCAAAAAATCCTTTATCCAAATTAAAAAATATTTAGGTACCCCAAACGATGCTTAAAATTCATAATTTTCTTCAAAAAATAGCTTTTTTTCTATGTATTTTGTAAACAATGAAAGATAAATTTTAAGAAATTATCAAGATGAAAAATATGAAGCATAAAGTAGAAAATTAGAACTAAATATAAGTTTTTTCTCTCATTTTATATTTATATCTCCCAGAAATTACTCAAAATTAAGGTTTTTTCAAGTTTTAAGTTAAATTTTTCCATTTTAAATACTACATTTTTTTAATCTATTCATCTGAAAGTATGTTCTTTAGTGATTTTAGAACTTGATATTTTCTTTAAATGTATATGTAATTTAAAATAAATAAATAGTTAAAATAAATAAATTGGAAAAAAAAAAAAAAAAAAACTATGACAGCGATTTATTCACAATATATATTTACTACAATATTACAGTACAATAAACATTACTAAACATACTATCGTTTTAATGTTTGTTTATTGCAGTCAGAGTATATATTTCGGTGCTCTTGGACGCAACACAACAAAAATTGTTTTTGCTCCTCATCAACTGTTAGCAAACCATGACAGTCCTGCATCATTTTTACAGCTCTTTCAGCTGTATCATTTACTGGTCTAAACACTGAGACCATCCTTTTTGCTTCAAGGAATTAAGTGTTATTCGCCCATAGAGAAGGACTATCATTGAGAAAACTATCATCAATTTTGAGCCTAGTAAGCAAATGCAATTTTTTTTAATGATATGAACTTATCAATTGTTTTCTCTACAAAATAACAAAATAACAGGTAACAAATGCGCACTAATTAAAACAATTAGTTACTTCCTCCCTCCATTTTTTTTCGATTTGGCTCAGTAAACAAGTACTAGTTTACACGTTCAAGCACAAGTCGGCATAAGTTGTAATTTTTTAAATTACAATAAACATTTTCGACAATCATATTGATATTAAACAAACATTTATTCAAATTTTTTAAAGAAATTAAGTTCTCAGTACGGGTATGAAATGTATATATTTCTATAAATATTAGATTTTTCTATTAATTTATTGCATTATTTGTGAATTTTAAATTGCAAATACACTTAAAGAAAATATCAAGTCCAAAAATCACTGAAGAACAAACTTTCAAAACAGCATTTGCAGATGAATAATAAAAAAATGTAGTAGGGGAATGTGTGGCAAAGTGAAATAGCAGTGCAAAATGAAATGCGGAAATATTTTCCCAGCTTGCAGTGTAAATAATCTAGCAATATTTTAACTAAGTTCCTAGACAGATAGTTACCATGAATATTACAAAAAATAAGTAGCTCCAAAGATCAACGAAAAAATTATACAAACCATATTAAAAATTTGATACCTTTATTGTAATATTCATAGTTTTTCGAACATATTTCTTGTTATTATAAAAGGATAAGATTTTTGTAATTATCATCCAAACTATTAATTGAGAACTACTGATATCCAGTGCAATCCTTATTTAGTTAAAATTAGGCTTTTTTTGATTTTTAATGTTCAATGTAATTTGTCAAGTGCATGCGGGGAAAAGTGGATGGGGCAAAGTGAAATAGTTCATTTCGTGTACTTATTCATTCATTTATTAAATCACTCACGTATTTCTTCATTTATTAATTCATTTACATTCTTTTACTTAATTATTTACTCATTCATCAACTCATTTTCTTATTCATCCTCTATTTTATTCACTCCTTTATTTTTTTTCACACATTAATTAATTTATTTATTCATTTACTTGCTCATTCGTTTATTTTTCGTTAATAATTATTTTTTCGTTTATTTACGCATTCATATGATGAAAATTACTGTTAATCGTCAAATTGAAAAATTTTCATAACAAAAATATTTTATTTTTCACTTTGCCCCATGTTTTTTTTTTTGAAGTGAAAAATTTTAACATTTTTTTAAAGTTCAAAATAACTGTCAAAGATGAAAAATAATATTTCATAGAAAGTATTATAAAAAAAACATTATTCCTTCTTTATGTACAAAAATTTTAAGAACAAAATTCCCATTTGTTCCTTTTGAAGTATGCAAGTAAACTTAACTATTTCACTTTGTCCCACATGAAAAATGATCAAATAAGCTTTGT
Source organism: Uloborus plumipes (assembly GCA_038373865.1). Classification (NCBI taxonomy): domain Eukaryota; kingdom Metazoa; phylum Arthropoda; class Arachnida; order Araneae; family Uloboridae; genus Uloborus; species Uloborus plumipes. The sequence goes on from JAXGGA010000604.1 coordinate 107,059, forward strand.
GCTGAAATATAATTGAAATTAAAAACCAACGTAAATAAAGCACAAATTAAGTAGAAAGTACACTACTTTCTACCCAATTTGTGCTTTATTTACGTTGGTTTTTAACTTCATTTGTAAAAAAATGTGGTATTTAAAATGGAAAAGTTTAACTTAAAACTTGAAGAAAACCTTAAATTTGAGTAATTTAAGGGAGAAATAAATACAAAATGAGGGAAAAAACTAATATTTAGCTTTAATTATATACTTTATGCTTCATATTTTTAATCTTGATAATTTCTTAAAATTTATCTTTCATTGTTTACAAAATACATAGAAAAAAAGTTATTTTTTGAAGAAAATTATGATTTTTAAGCCTCATTTGGGGTACCTAAATATTTTTTAATTTGGATAAATGATTTTTTGGGACATGTTGGGATCTAGGGGAAGCGTTTTTTTCAACATAAAATTTTGAATTTCCGAAAAAAGTTCTTTTTGATTTGGCCAGTGAAAAAGGGCTAGTTCGCACTTTCGGACGCAAGTCGGCACTGGTTACCGTTGGTCTAATTGCATGAAACTTTTTTTTACAATTGTTTTGATGTGAAAGGAAAAAAATAAGAGGGTATGCGTTACAAAATTCTGACTTACGGTTTTTTAAGGACACCCTAATATATATATATATATATATATATATATATATATATATATATATATATATATATATAAATATATATATATATATATATATATATATACATAAATATATATATATATATATATATATATATATATATATATAAATAAATATATATACACTGAAGTGACAAAAGTCATGGGATAGCAATATGCAAATTTTCAGATGGCAGTAGCATCGCATAGAACAGGTATAAATGCGCAGTGCTTTTACAGAGCTTTCATTTCTGTTCAAGTTATTCATGTGAAGAGGTTTTAACGTGATGATGACCGCACGACGTGAATTAAGACTTTGAACGCGGAATGTTAGTTGGAGCTAGACGCATGGGTCATGCCATTTCGGAAATCGTTAGAGAATTCAACATTCCCAGATCCACTGTGTCAAGAGTGTGCCGAGAGTATGAAATTTCAGGCATAACATCCCACCATGGACAGCGCAGTGGTCGACCGCCTGCACTTAAAGATCGAGACCGGCGACGTCTGCAAAGAGTCGTAAATTCTAACAGACAAGCAACACTGCGTCAAATCACCGTAGAAATCAATGTGGGACGTACAATGGACGTGTCTGCTAGAACTGTGCGGAGAAATTTGGATTTCTTGGGCTATTCCAGCAGAAGACCGACTCGAGTGCCTTTACTGACAGAACGACATCGCTTGCAGCGACTCTCGTGGGCACGTGAGCATATCGGTTGGTCCCTAGATGAATGGAAAACCGTGGCCTGGTCCGATGAGTCACGATTTCAGCTGGTAAGAGCCGATGGTAGGGTTCGAGTGTGGCGCAGACCCCACGAAGCCATGGACCCAAACTGTCAGCAAGGCACTGTTCAAGCTGGTGGTGGCTCCGTAATGGTGTGGGCTGTTTTTTCATGGCATGGACTTGGTCCTCTAGTGCGACTGGACCGAACATTGACTGGAAATGCTTATGTGCAGCTACTTGGAGATCACTTGCAGCCATTCATGGACTTCATGTACCCAAACAACGATGGGATTTTTATGGATGACAATGCGCCATGTCACCGGGCCACAACTGTTCGCAATTGGTTTGAAGAAAATTCTGGACAATTCCAACGAATGATTTGGCCACCTAGATCGCCCGACATGAATCCCATTGAGCATTTATGGGACACCATCGAGAGGTCTGTTCGTGCCCAAAATCCTGCCCCATCAACGCTTTCACAATTATGGACGTCTATCGAGACAGCATGGCTCAATATTCCTGCAGAAGACTTCCAACGACTTGTTGAGTCCATGCCACGTCGAGTTGTTGCACTTCGCCGGGCAAAAGGAGGGCCGACACGATATTAAGAGGTATCCCATGACTTTTGTCACTTCAGTGTATATATATATATATATATATATATATATATATATATATATATATATATATATAAAGATATATAGATGTATATATATATGTAAGTATATCTTTACTAATAGTATGAAGTTATTGAGTTTGTTTTGTTTGTTTGCTTGAAAGCGCTATTCTCAGGAGCTACTGGTTCGAAATGAAAAGTTCTTATTGTGTTGAATAGTCTATTTATCCAGGAAGGCTTTAGGCTATAAGAGTTATTGTTATAACTAAAAATAATAATGTTATATATCAGTGGCTCGTGTCTTAATTTAGTGGGTGGGCCCGCAATTATACGTTTCCCCAGTAATGCTTACAAAGATAAAATGAAGGAAACAACTGTTAGTAAACTAATGCTGAGTGGCGTAAAATTATATTTAATTCAATGAATACAAACTTGCATTGCAAAATTATCTCATTTGATTTGATACATATAATAGGTTTTATATTTTAAATGCTACACCAGCCTTAAGCGATCAATGTAATAATAATAACAATATTTTTCACAGACGACCGACTTTCTATACATCACTCATGTTAAACTAGTTCTATTTTGTCATTTTCGGACACTGAAAATATTCATCACATCAAAAGTGTCAAGCCTCAAGGCGGCGCAGCTACTCAAACATTATGGGACTACACTTAAAAAGAAAACGAGCATTTATGTTTAAAAACACCCCCTCTCTCCCCTTAATTTTTCGACTGTCTGCACCATGACTTTCTGAAAGCCTTTATCAAATTAAGGAGCGCATAAGGTAAATGACTAGATATGAGCACGCTTAGAGGGTTTTTTTCTTTTTTAATTTGGATACAAATGTTGCATTTTGTTCATGGAAAAACAAATCCTAACGGTGTTAGAACTTAAAAATGTCACTTTTATAGCTATGGTATTTTCATAAACTTTCAATTTTAATGTATGTACATGTTCTTAAATGAACTGGAATACACTTGTTTGACCAGTTATGGTCCCACTCGCTTACCTATGGTCGTACTCAAACTAGTAATGTTCATGATAGCTGAATCAAATCTTTTTCAGGAAATACACGAAGAGTACATAACAATATTAAAACTCTTGGATTTTTTTACAATATAATCAAATTTAAATGATCCTGACTTACTGATTCAAATAACATTAAAATTAAAGCATGGATTACTGACAAGTCAGGTTTGTAATATTTGTCTGAACAACTACAAAAAATAAGTAAATTGTAAGTAAGATTTTTCGACTGTAAGTTTTCTCCCTAATATAGGAGCCAGACCGACCAGACATTTTCTGCCCGTGTACAGTTAACGAAACACTTCCCTCTCCACCGCTATGGTTGGGGACAAAGGGAAATTTTGGGCACCAAGAGAAAGTGCCCTCTGGTCAGCTGTTACAAGGGGGTGTCATCGCTTACCGCTCTTCTTAATCCAACCACTACAATTGGCTGAAAGCGGAGGTGTGCCTTGGCAGCCGTGGGCCAGTGGTGATCTGCTGGCCCCCGAACTCGTTCTCAAAGCGCTCTTTTTTCCCCCCTCTCTTTCTTCGATCGATGGAATTTGAAAATTTTCCTATGCTGTATTTGCGATGTGCAAGGGGTTGGAGGGCTGAAGGTTGAAAATATGCTTTGTGCCCTATGTTTTGTTTTTTTTGAACTGAAATGCAAAACGATATATTACATTGTGTATTTTTTTTTCTTGCAATTTTTCTGGGTGGGCCCGGCCCACCCGGCCCATAGTGAGGAGCCGCCCCTGTTATATATAGATAAAGAGAGAGGGTAAATTTTGTAGGTATGTATGTTCCGGGTAACCTCCGGAACCACTGAACCAATCTGAAAAATTCTTGCTGAATATAAGAGGTACATTCTCAGATTGAAACATGGGCTTATGTTTGAAAAGATTCGAAAAGCGATTCTTTTTTATTCGAATTCAAGGCAATTTTCACATAAATCGCCGAATACTGGGGTTAAAAATTACTTGCACATATTAATATTATGTATCGTTGGAAGCAGAAAAATGTTCTCCATCCTATGCAGTTTGTTCCGATTCTCTAACTTAAACACAGCACGAGTTGTTCAATTTTTAAACTTGCCTTTTGCAAGGCTTCACCCGATTTCTTGCAATACTTTAAAACCATCAATAAAAAATAAACTAATTATTCCACAGTTTTGATTTTTACGCCATTGGATAGAGCGATATTTTTAACCCCAGAATTGATTCGACTTACAGTTGAAGAACCAAGCTTTTATCTCCACTATAAAAAATGTTACAAGTGTTTGAACTTTGAGTTTGAAAACCTCTGTTCTGATCAAAGTATTAACAGTTTATTGCGTTGCTATGGCGACATCTTTTAAATTCATTGTTGGTTCCCTTTTCTTCATTTCGTTTCTTAAAAGCATTTTATTTACGGCGTTTCTAGGCCCTCTTATGATGATTACAACAAGGCAAATAATGCCTTTTAGTTCAGAACAATAGCAAAGCTTTTGGTCTTAAATATTTAATCTACATGTATAAAAATGGAATAAGGGGCAGATTTGGCTGAAATTTTCACCGTTTGTTCCTTTTGGTACTCAGAAGGTTTAGAGACCAGTTTCAAAATAATCCGATGGTTAGTTATTTTTTTATTTCAATTTAAGACCTGATTTTGTCTTTTTAATTTTAATTTAAAACTCCATTTTCCAAGGCTTTCAGCAATTCAATCGAGTATTAAGTGTATCAACTCCCAGGCAGATAGTTGGAATTCTTAATATCATTTCCCCGTTTCGTATTAAATGTTCAAGGCTCAAGTCAATTCAAAAAGTTATGTTTTTTCAGCTTTTCTGCGTATAGGCGAAGTTTAAGTATAGAAAGCAATCGGAACTTTTTAAGAGACGTGTCATTTGACATAATTTTTATTTTCAAGTTAGGCCGTGCAAAGCCGGGCCACGCAGCTATATATATATACCTATATATATATATATATATATATATATATACAAAAATGTATATATCTTTAGCGAGGCATTAGATCATCTATGGATTTGTTGAGGAACTGTGGGCAAACCTTGTTTAGCACTGGAAGAATCACATTTTTAAAAATTTTATTTTTCCTGTCCCGAAAATCGTCGCAAAACAATGATTTTTCCAGAATAATTTCATTCAAGTGCTGCTATCTTATGAGTAAATAATGTCAGGTTTAAGGCCAATAAGGCGTTGAACTTGACTCGCCAAACTAAGTGAATCTCTTTTGCGTGCGCAAGTTTTTACGGTTTTTAGCCAATGAGATTCGTTCACATAGTTTCCTGCATTGCTCTTGTCATTGGTTTTGAATGCTGAATCTTATGCATGTAATTTGTTCTTTATACAACACTATTTACTCGCAACTCTCAGTTAGCAGATTGGGGGGAGGGTTAAAGAGTTCCTGGCCCCTGTCACTTTTTGGAGACTCCTTTCTTTATTGATTTATTTCTGTTTTCATTCATTCTTTTTTCAGTGACATTTAAGAAAAATAAAAGGGACTGGGCTAGAAAAATATCATGTTATCTTACGATGGCGCCAATATGAGCCTAACGGGTTGGATACAATATATATTGTTTGCTACTGTAGTTTTGCATGGGGAAACATCTGTTACGTTTCGTCTTTTAGAATTTGATTGAACTTTCTCTTCACAAAAAGCGAAAATCTTGTGAACATGTGTGCGTGGTTGTGTTTTTGCCTCTCTCTTTTCAACCCAAAGTGCAAGTCGCCTGAATAACCTTTTGTTGATATCAATTGAAAAGAACATCCTTAAAAGAAAAAGAAGATATTTATTCTATGTGTACAGAAAAATCGCTGCAAGGACCCGAAGACTTGATTACAGATTCAAATAACTAATGCAGAATGTAATTATATTTGATAATCATACAGTTTTTTACTTCATTTTCTGATTATAATTTAAAAAATATATATTATTTAAAAATTATTACTTACTAATAAATTTCGTATTATATTACATATTACGAAAATGAATATTATTTTCAAAAACTAAAGCTGAATACGCAATGATTTTTTTCAAATTAATTATGAGAAAAATTCAGTATGCTCTCTTATATTAGATTAGGACCTGTGAGTTAGCGATGACTGACGCTTGAAGTCATGCCTCGCTCTACTGTGATATGTATATATATATATATTAAGGCTCGAGTGATGCATCAGCGCCGATGGTTGAAAGATTAATCTATCGGTCATCGGTCGCCGATGCTAACTTCGTAAAAACATCAGCCTCGAAGAGCACCTAAATGCTGATGAATGGTAGATGGTTTTCTGGGGGGAAAATCCCTAAATTTCCTTAAAGAGTTATTCTAGTTTCTTTATTTTTCACTTCATAGTTTAAAGAATGTAAAGCATATGGCCCGAAAACGGACAACAAAGGGACCCAGCACAGTTCTAGGTTTTGGAATTTCTGAATTCCAGGCACACACACAAGTTTTCACAGCACAGCAGACACTTTTTGAATGATCCCTTTGATGAGAGTTTTAATTATAATTAAACACAAGTATGTTCTAATAGAAGGACACTGGTTCTTGAAGAAAGTTATTATAAAGTAAAAAAGAAATTTGAAGTGTTTAGTATCCAAACAAGATCAGTCCATTTTTTAAAATTTTACAGGAGAGGAAAAAACATCTACACATTGAACTGCTCTTTTAAAGAAAATGAGTTTGGTGAAAGAATTTTTTAGCTTGATTGAGCTGGATGATGGTATTTATTTTCAGCATGATAGTAACACTACCAAGAAGTATAAAACTAAGAAATAAAAACATTTTTGAAATTTTGTAGGTGAAGCAAGTTTATTATAAAAATCATATTACAATAAACCTGAACTCATGCATGGTAAACCTTTTTACATATTTACTAAATGCTTCATTTGTATAAGATGGAAGATTTTATAAACATAACTGTACTTATTATTAATTTATACGTCGTTATATTTATTATATTTTTCTTATAGTACGAGACACGTTTTGAAAACAACTAAATGCCACAATAAATTTAAAATAATTTTATGACTCAAAACTATTACGCTTTGTTGACAAGTAGATTACTTATTTTTTTTTGCTGTGATATCATATGGTATAAATTTTTTAAGTACATTAGTGTCCAGAATTAAGAGAATTATAGCATATTTTGCCCAATAAAATCAACGAAATGAATGAAATGTAAAATTATTGCTTCAAGGCAAAGATGCATATCGTGTATGTTGAGTACTTAAGCGCACGAATTTGTTTCAGCAGAGCCAGTAGAAAAATAGTCTTCATAAGCATGTGCAACAAAACATGCATCTTGCTCACTAGCATACCTCGCGAGTTTCTATTTTTTTTTTTTTTTTGTAGGAAATTAATATATAAAAGTTTTAAATTGCAGGATTAATCTATTCAATTCAAAAATCATTTTATGAGCCTCAGTGATAAATAATGCACTGAAAGGACATCATTCAATATTCGAGAAATAATGTAGAACACTGAAAGTCAACAGCCGAACCTTGTTAATGCAAAATCGAATAATTTATCAGCTAAGAAAAAATAACTTTCTAGGTCTCTTGAACTTTACATTAAAAAGAGGTTTGACTGTAAAAACAAAACAAAATAGCACACAGTTACATAAAGGATAAATAAAACCAAAACATTTTACCAAACTACATACATGTAATAATCAAAATTCTAATGACACAAAAAAAAAATCATAAAAACAAAAGTTATGTAATAAATTAACTATAATACCAGTATATGTTGTGATTAATAACTCATCATAACCAGCAGTTCCAATGACCCCACCATGAACAGATGTAACACTTTCACCACAATTCTAAAAACATCAATTTTTTCTTATTACAATCCAGTAATTTATGAGTATATATTTTTATTTAGAGCAAAATAATAATACTATAGCACAAATAACATCAAAAAATTTTAAAGAAAGGGATAGAAGCAGCATACAATCAAAAAGAGAAGATTAAATAAATTCATATAAAATAAAATTTAAATTATTCTAACTATTTAAAAAGAAGCAAAAGCTATTGAAATATTTTTTTATTAAACACTAAAATAACTTCAGTTATGACTTTGCTTCCTCTTCTACTCAGTCTTAATCATACATCATCAAGAAATTTCAGTAGCTACTTTGATTTTGAAGAAGGTGATTTCTTACAAGATTTAATTCAGAAAATTTGATTTTCTTTGAAATTTGAATTCATTTTAAAAAAGGAAATTACACACAAAAGAAAGAAAAATCAGAAGAATAATTACTATTTATTATCTTAATAAAAATACCAAAACTATAATGCAAAATTGACGGGAGAAGATGTGATCAGAAAGAATGACAGAGACCTCTCATCCCTCCCCCCCCCCATTCACATATAGAGTAAAAAAAAAACTATTAATAATAAATTGAGGGGTATTGAATTTTGAGTCCAGAACTTTTCAGAAAAATATAAGTGTCCTGAAACACAATGCATTGACCTGCCAAAATGCAGTCATTTGTTATAAAATTCCTGCAACTTTTTGATTTTGTCTGATGCTGCTTACACATTGTTGAGAAAAAAGTACAGTTTTTTTTTTTTTAAATTTAGCCAACTGAGAACCAAATTTACATTCGGATATTGCATTTCGTTTAACTGGCTGTGGTACAATAAAGCTGAAACTTTGTTCCAAAATATTATCACTATCCGTATTTATTATTGTTTACTCAATAAATCCTCACTTCTAGCACAAAAAGCACTTCTACAGTATTTTGTTCAGAGTGAAAAAAAGTAATTAAATTGAGAATAATCAAATGATTTCATTCGGCCGGGCAATATAAGGGAATAAAATTTTAAAATTTAGAAATTTTAGAATATTTTAAGAGAACTCTGTAGTTCTGAAGAGTAATTTTAAATTCAAAATTGTCACATTCCATCCGGCGCACTAGTTTTTAATATACATAGTTGTTAGTAGCAGTTTTAGACTTTAGTATTCGTGTCTTGCTCGTAATTCTGAAGCAATCTTTAAGCATGAGTCTATTTAATTTTTATTAAAATTTTTATTAAATTATGCTTTTTTTTCAGTCTTACATTCTCAAATCACTTCACCCTCAAAACGTGTTCGCTAGAAACTTGAAACAGAAAGTATATTGAAAAGCTTATTGTAATGCAAGATTTGAAATATTTTGTTGATTAACTAATGTTTATTAATAAGAAAAAACAAATGTTTATGTTAAAGTCTTAAATAACAATTATTTTCTCCAACGTGTGTGCAAATTAGTTAAAATCATTTTTTTTCTGAAATGAATTCTTCTGTTATTTCTCTTCTTTAGTAGTAGGATCAAAACAACTTTCTTAAGTAGCATGAATTGTCCTTTCAGCACAATCTGATAAAAACTTAAAATTTTTACATTTTAATTTTTACTTCAAATACAAATATTTTCGTATAAATAAAAATGTGACATGTTTGGTATAAAGTGTCTCCCTAGTTCTTTTTGCATATAACTATTAATGAGTCATATATTGACACTATATACATTTAGTAGCAATATAGTATTATATTTCAAGACAAAATAAATTTCAGGATAACTTACACTTTTCCAAGTCAAAAAACAATGCAAATTGGAGCAAAGAAAATCAATTTCAACCAGCAGGAAGATCACAATATATATATATATCTATATATCTATATATATATATATATATATATATGTATATATATATATATATATATATAAAGTAAATATAAAACTGTACAGCAGAATATAAATGTTACAACAATTTATTACAAAAAAATAAAAAAGACAAAAATAATTAATGTTTTTCATGGAAAGGTATGCTTTTGTAAATATTTTTCTCACGTATGTAAATCTTGGCGCAGGATTTTCTGCTTCATCATAACCATAAACTTCAATGAGACCATCACTGCGACCAATAATTAAATCTTTGATACCATCATCTGTTATATCATAATTATCCAAGCAAATGACCCCTATAAAATCAACAAAAAAAGAAGCTTTTCTTAAATGGACTTAACATTTAGGCATACTTTAAATTCAGCTGTTAGCCAATTACTTTCCTTTTCTCCTTCTATTATATCACAAAATATGTAATATATATTTTTGAAACAATAAGAACAGATAAAAATTTTGCAGACATATACTTGCATTTGCTCTGTACTGATTAAATAGATAACAGATATTGCATTATAGTATGTTATAATAGAATAACAAATTTGGACAACCAGAGATTCTTTATTTTGCAAAATCACAAGAGTCTTAATTATAGACTGGTACAAAATAGTGGTAGGTTTACATTTAAAAATAAGGGGGATACAATAATTTGAAAAGAAATAATAAATACACATTATTTTGTTTTGAATAATTATTTGTTTAATATAAATTTTTACTTACCACCATTTTTCTTATTATTCGGAATTTCCCACTTATGAGTGCAAGATGTTCTGAAAAAGAAAAAGAGGAAATAAAAGCTAAAAATGTCAAAAAATGATTACATTTACAGCATTTTCGAAACAGTAACAAATTAACTGTTCAATAAAGATTGTGATTTCCTAACAAAGGGTAAAAAATGTACTTTCAAGGGAGTGACTTTCTACATGTGACAAATTATGAATTTGATTTTGAAAGAATAAAAAATGAATTTTAATGAAAAGTTCATATGCATTTAGAAATTCTGAGTGACTAGTTTAAGATGAAAATGCTACAACTTTGGAGATAAAATCTTCAAATGATTTGATAACACGCTAAATTTGAATTCAATAGATTTGAGAGTAAGCACGATTATGAAGAAACACATAAAATCCAGTTTTTAAAAGAAACTATTAAATTTACAAAGTAATTATGTGTTGAGGATGATCTGCAGGGGGTTCAATAATGTTGCAACAAACTTACAGGGGTGTGAGGGAATACAATGACAATTTGAAACCCACAGCATTGAAGTCTGAGACAGTTAAAAAGCTCAAGTACCCTAGGGATACTAAATGCTTTGCAGCTCTTTACTTTAAAAGAAAAATTAATGTTGTAAAGCACAAAATTGCAAAATTGCTGCATGCACATGTTTTCTATCATTGAGGTCTTCAAAGCAGAAAAAGTCTTAAACTTACCAAGCTAAGCAATAGGTTACCAAACAAGCACTGCAGTTTTACTACATCAAATACATCAATTTTATTATATGCATACTATTTAACAGAAAGACTACCGATGACTAACTTATAGTAAGAGAAGAAATAAAAGGGCAAGTAATCTAAACTGTTACTTGTCCTAAGTCCAGTGTTTCATTTTCATCCCTATATAACTTTAACATTTCGCCATAGGGATAAAAATGAGACACTGGCATGGATCCATATTTATTATTATTATTATTTTTTTGGAATGCCGAATGAATTTAAACAAAAGTTCCATTGTATAATGAATACCAAATGAATTTAAGCATAAATTTCAGTATATTTTTTTAAAAAAATTGTGTTCTAACCTTTTAACAGAAACAAGTCCAACTTTACCATCATTTGTTCCGTACAAAAGATCTTCACCAGTTTCACCTTTAATTAATTTTAAAAAATATGAATTGATAAGATCACCATATCAGTAACTTTTGAATTAAAACTTGAGAAGAAAATACTGAAATACAAAGCACTTAGCAAATCATACACAAAATATAAATCAGAGATATATTTCCCAATTTCAAGTTTTACCTCCGTCATTTTGATACAAAGCTAAGGAAGATGGTGGTCCTGAAACTTCCACTTCATACAGGCAACTTGATTCCTATCAAATTAATAGGTATAAATGATCATTCCTATATGATATATGTAACTGAAATGATATATTTAAGTCATGATTTCCAGATTATAAAATGCATTCAGCTTATATCCACAGTTTAAAAAAAAAATCATATAATCTTCATGCAGAACAAAACAACAGCAATGTAAACGAGTTTCCTGAAGCAAGATAGCTGTTGGAACAAGTTTTAGATTGATTAGCTATTGTGCTTGATGTTTTCTTTGTAAAGCGAAGGTTGACACTTGGTAAAATTTGTTAATATATTCATGTTCAATTTGCATTTCAACTTTTGACAATGAATGTTTTGAGTGGCAATTGCAATTTTATGTATAAAGCTATCGGAATTGTTATTTCTTCTGCATTTTTTCTGCTGATAAATCGGCAGAATTTTGCTGAACATAAATAATCGGTCAAGAGGTCGATTATGGCCAATTAATCGGCAAAATTAAGCCGATTGTGATCAGTTAATCGGCAAAATTTGGTCGATTATAAACAATCGGAGAAGATGTTGATTAATTGGTCCATCCCTCGTTTGTACCCTTTGCTCCCCCTCCCCGGAAAAACTTGAAATGACGGGCCTGCAAATTGTCCAAAATTTTTTTCTGAACAACTCTAGAGAACCAAATAATCTCCCACATTTCATCAAACCTTTTTTACATCTTATGTATACAAATTAAAGATATAAATACATCTTAAAAGATGAAGCATTAAACCACATTCTGATGAAATTTTCAGTTGTGTGACTGTTAATTAAAAGTCAATTCAGATGAAAGACCAACTACATAATAATGTGGTGTACACTACATGTCATTGTGAGGAAATTAGAGCCCATTTTTCAAAACATTATTGTAATAAGGGTACTACAAACTTGGGTTCATAAAAGGATTACGAGAAAAATTTCCCAGCATAAACACTTTATAAATTATCAGTTAAATACCGTTGCACGGGCTACCTCTGTATAAATGTACTATTCAACACAATATCCAATATAAAAATACCACGCACTTTTATTATGTGTTTAGATAAGTACCCATGTTGTACTAAACCATGACAAATCAAATTATTTATTCAGATTAGTAACTATATGCAACTATTTAAAAAAAAGTTAGACTCATTTGAAGCCAACGTATATATGTGCTACATAAGGAAAAAAACGTTAAAAGAATAATTAAACACTACTCAATATAAAAATACTATGCAATTAAATTATGTGTTTAGTACCAATGATACAAAATTGTAAAAATGTTACAAAAATATGACGAATTATATTATTTACTCAGATTAGTAAATATCTTAAATCATTAAAAAAAAAGAAGGTTTGACTCATTTGAAACCTACTTACCTACCTATTACATAAGGAAAAAAAAGTCAAAAGAATAAGAAAACAATACCCTATATAAATATACTATGGTTTTAAATTATGTGCTTAGTTAAGTACCTGAGGTACACTATAATAATAAAGTTACGAAGAACAACCACAAATGAAGAACAAATACTAACAATGCAGAAATAAGGAAGACAAAAGTTAATAGAAAAATCCTACAAAACAAATTATATACCTGAATATCAAAGAAAAACATGAAAACCATTTCGTGATCTGAGCCATGTGGCAAGAGGCAAGACTCTCGAGGCTAGAGTAATTGTCAACCTCTCTACACAGTTGCTAAAAAAATAATTTTAACGAACGACATCTCTCGAGAAGAGTGGAAACTAATCCATATTAAAAGGCAAGAGCAACTGCTTGATTGTCAACCATTAAATGTAGAGGGCGGCTCCACAGTTTCAAAAGCTTAGCAATACTCTTTATCAGCGCCATCTCTCGAGAAGAGAGGAAACTAATTCTTTTTGTAGAGTTTATTATTTTTTAAATTATTATTTTTAATTATAACAATAACTCCTATAGCCTAAAGCCTTCCTGGATAAATGGACTATTCAACACAAAAAGAATTTTTCAAATCGAACCAGTAGTTCCTGAGATTAGCACGTTCAAGCAAACAAACAATCAAACAAACAAACTCGACAGCTTTATATTATTAGTATAGATTAGTTTTTGCTTTTAATGTGGAAAATATGTTTTTAATAATAACCTTTTATAGAATAAACATGAAATAAGTAGAAATCTTAAGAAACAAACAAAGTGTCTAAAAGAACCAAGACCTCTTAATCTAAATTCAGTTTAAGGCTTAAATGTGGACCTCTTAAAAGTAAAAGATTTTACAATTTAGTAAAACTGCATTTGGAATATAATTTTTTAAAATGTTGTTGAGCTTATTTATCAATCTACAATGGCTCTTTCTGTTTCCAGATGACCGATACAAATTTTTTTTTGCCGGAAAACTTCTGTGAATCGTAAGTTTCTTTAACTTATATTTAACTTGGTCATGTTTTACGAATTTAGCAAGCAGTAAACTATTGCATGAAAATTATGTGTAAAATTTTCATCAACTTTACTATCAGGGCTCTTAGGACCATCTTTTGTCCCAAAATGAAACAGAGAATTTCCTACTATTTCCGCTAGTTATCTTCAAATTTTCAATTTTCGCACGTACATCTCTTTGCTTTTTCCTACCTCGTATTAAAAATACATTGTTAATAGGATAAGCTTGTATTTTGAAAACTTCTTAATGATAAAATCTTTTGCGAAATCTCACTTAAACATCGTGAAAAATTCCTATTCTTCTCCTATATCGTATGAAATAACACTGAAATCACTACAAATTTTGCAAACTAAATCCTACCAACACTCAGGGATTAATGAAAACTATTTAAAAAAGAGAGAGACAGAAAATAAAAGAAATAGAAATGATCTTTAAAAAAAATTGCTAAGTTTTAAACAAAAAAAATTAAGTTATAATTCAAACAATTACATTTAGTTAAAATTAATATATATATATATATATATATATATATACATATATATATATATATATATATATATATATATATACATACATACATATATATATATATATATATATATATATATATATATATATATATATATATATATCCTGGCAACTCGAAATCATTTAGCAATGAAGCAGAGTTCCATGCGCCGAATTTGTATATGATCACTGATGCATTTTATTTTAAAAAATTTGAATTGAATTAATGGCGCTTTGCATTCATTTTCTATACGGCATCTTGCCCCGATGATATGGGGTCATCTTATCCAAAGATTGCGGTAAGTTTGTCACGAACGCTCTTCAAACAAGTTCAAATTTTAAATTTAATGTTTGAAAAACTGTTTTTCAAAACCAAACGTATTTTTTTTACTGAGCACGAAAATCCATTTTCCATTGATTATCAGGTTGGCGAAAAAAAAAAACAATATGTGATTTTATATAAAATAAGGTTAAAAACTACGGCGCCTGCATCTTGACCCAATCTACCCTACTCCAGTCTTTTAAGATAACTTGCAATTTAATGAAACATTAAATTAGTAATTTATATTTATATTCGTAACTAAAAAGTTTTTTTTCTTTAACAGATGCTCTACTTATCAGGAAAAAGTGGAAAAGATGTCCTTTACGTGACTCCCGAGACTTTGAAAGCAGTCCTAATAGCAGAACTTACTTCACAGTTCTTGGGCAAGCAGAGGAGCAAAAGCAGCGTTCAAAGATACGAAGATTTAAAAGCTGATCATATGTAAATATATTTTTTTGCTTTAAAATAATTAGTATTTTAGATTGTGTTTGAATTGTTAGCTTTCCATTTAAACGTTGGCTCAATAAAAGTAATTATTTGACTATTAGTATTTAATAAAATAATTGATTTATTTTCCTCTGCTTCAAATTGACTGAAGAATTAGTTTCTTGTAAAAAATTTTGCACCGATTGATGTGACCAGGGTTGGTAACATTTTAGCACTGGAAGAGGGAGGGAAGTTTAGACGTAATCAAAACCCTCTTCTTTTAGGATAAGTATGAAGACACACAAAACAAAGTTAGAACTTGGTTAGCAATATAGAGACAATAATGGTTTTATAGCTCTAATAATCATACTATAAGTTCACTTTTTTCTGCTTTACAGATGCTGTACGACAGAATCGATGCGGCAAAACGCAGAGGATAAGAATATCAAAAGGAGCATTTAAACTATTCCTCAAACATGCACTGCTGGAACAAAAAGAAAGAACAAAGAAAGATCAAATATGAATGTTTCCTAAAAAAATACATTGTATAATAATTTTGTCATTGAAAATTTATTTATTTTGTATTTCGCTGCATTTTGCACATGCTTACTTAATCTTCTGCTATATTGCTTGGTTAAATTTAGATTTTATTATTGGGGAAACATTTATTAAGAGAGCTTGGACTTGAGTGAAGTAAGTGATTGATTTTGATTTGGTTAGTTTTTGATATCATATTGTATTTTATTGTATTATATGACTGATGGGTTTTTATTTACGGATTTTCGAGTCTATTAAATATCTGTTTTATTAAATTTATGCATGCTCAAATTTAAAATTAACCAAACAAGTTCTCTTACTTGTCTAAAATAAAGTTTTTAAATGCTTAATTTTGTCAAGCAGTTGATTTAAAAAACAATTTAGTTTCAGTCTTTCATCTTGTTTAATTTATAATTCTCTAATCTTGAAATTTGTTTTGATTGCAAATGGCTTGTATTGTACTGTGTCCAACTGTATATCTTTTATTTTTCGAAACTCAATGTCATAAAAAAATTGCATATAACATAATGTACATCATAGTAATATGTTTTATTTAAATTTTATTCATTGCACATGTTAGCAATAAACTTGTTAATTTTCTTTAACTTGCTGTTGAGTTTTAGTGTTGCACTATATCTTTTTCTTTCTTCCTTTTTTTTTTTGAGACATTTTTTGTTTATTACCGATTTGTGCAGCAGATACACGTGTATGAAGTATTCCTAGAGCAAAGGTTTCATATTTAGTCCTTTATTTAATAGAGGAATATTAAAAAAAAATCTGATATGGACCCCCCCCCCCCCCACTACTTCCTTTTACGTGTAAATTTCTTAGTAGATGCCTTAAGAGTTGAAATAGTGCTTGGAGTGAGCAAGATAACAATTCAAGCATTCACACCCCTAGTTTGCCACGAAACAGTGCAAAAAAATGTTTTACAATTAATAATTTTCTAAATATAGCCAATTTTAACTTCATTCAGTGGATTCTTCGCAGAATATCGTCAATAGCGCCGAATTGAGCCCAAGTTCAAAAAATAATTCTTTTCGCCACATTTATCGCCAACTTGGCGTCAAACACTTGGCAACAAAAGCTTGCCGATATATCGTCAAGTGGTCGCGCCAATTCATATCACTTGTCTGCATTGAAATTAACAGTGATTTACCCCCAAAAGAGGGTAAAACACTCCCTTGGGAACATTTGAATGCAACCACAAGGGGTGCACAACTAAACCCCCCCCCCCCTCAGAGTCTACATACCAATCTAGAAGTTTCTACAGCGGATAGTTTTTGAGTTATGCGACATACATACGCACATACATACAAACGTCATGAGAAAACTCGTCGTAACTAACTCGGGGGTGGTTGAAAAGGATTTTTCGGCTGGTTATATGTTGGTAGGTACATATGCACGTGCTGACAGATCGAGATAACTACTCAACATTCATTCAGGGGTGAGCAAAATCAAAATTTAGACCCAAATTTGAGTGAATTTTTTTTCGCGATCACAATGCTTCCCTTTACGTAAAAGGAAGTAAAAAAGCCTTTCTGATGTGCATGGAAAATTTCTACATAATTCATGTTTGTTACAACGAACTTTAAAAGAGGGCTTTCATAAGCTACAACACATATTAGAGATAAAAACACGCTTGATAGTAACGTCATTTCAACGGAAAGTGCTAACATTATTTTCAAGTTAAAACATTTGGTTGAAAAACAGCATAATCAACGATTAGCATTGAAAACACGTTTGATACTAACGTTGTTTCAACAGATTGCGTAACGTTTTTACAAGGTGTAAAAAACGAATGTGTACTACTTGGGTTTGTCTGATGCAATAAAGTGCAATTTGTATACAAGATGAAGGGAAAGTATGAGCAACATACACATGTGAGCTGCTGTCGTCCCCCTCTTCCTGTTTGAAAAAAAAATCCTTTCATAATAAAATAGTCCATAGCAAGTGGTAAAAATACGAAAAAGAAAAAATCAAAAATCTGTATCAATGCTGGTTGATACTTCCATTCTGATCTCAGATTACTGACAAAAAAAAAATTTCTCAAATTTCAAGTTTTTTACAGGTCCATCATTTAGGGGGGCAGGGGGGTCAATTGCCCTCCTGAATTTGAGAATCAATGTATTTACATATAAGTGGGAGTGGTTTTCGTTGTTTTCTGGTGAAATTGTATTGTGTTTGCACCCTTTGCCCCCCCCCCCCTCGAAAAACTTGAAATGATGTCCCTGGTTTTTTATGAAATTCCCAGACTTTCCCAGGTTTCAGAAAATTTCCCGACTATTCCAGGTTTTCCCTGTTTCCCAGTTGAGTGGTCACCCTGGATTATAAAAAAAGCACTGCTAAAAGCTCACATTTCAATTCGCACGTGGAGAGAATGGCAACAAAGAGTGCACATTGTGATAAGGAAATGTTTTAAACAGAAGATAAAGAATACAAAGTTCACACAATTTCATTTAAGAAAAGTAGATAGGAAAAACTAGACAAAGCAAGCCAATTTTAACACACAGAGAACAAAATATGTGGGAGGAGGGGGGGGAGAAGTTTTTTTAAGGCACAAAAAAGATCGTAAAATGAGTTTGAGTTAATAGTTGCAATTCTACCTCTTTCTCAATCTCTTTAATTGAGGACAAGTACTTTTTTATATTAAGTAAAGAAGAATAAACTGTTTTAAAAAGCTGAGGCTGTATAATAATTTGGTACCATCTGTTTATAAACAATGTTCCATATCAACCATATTTATTGATATTCCAGTATATCAGAAATGATCATAAATTCAAAGTGGATGATTTTTTTTTTCATTTAGAAGTAAAAAGAAAGTATATTAATGCTTTCATGATTTTTTAACTGATAATAGGTAGACAACAGTAAAGTCATATTATGTTC
The DNA here is from genome assembly GCA_038373865.1 of Uloborus plumipes. Taxonomy (NCBI): domain Eukaryota; kingdom Metazoa; phylum Arthropoda; class Arachnida; order Araneae; family Uloboridae; genus Uloborus; species Uloborus plumipes. The sequence goes on from JAXGGA010000604.1 coordinate 125,885, forward strand.
TAAGTAGCATTTTAACTTCAATCTGCATTGCAAAAAAAAATACTTACTTTCAAAACTCGTAAAACTCGATCCTGACAGGCAAGAATTGGAACAATAGTTCCTACTTTATCCATATCCAGACAAATAATGTCATTAATGTGATCAGTGGATAAATAATAATTTTGGTCTTGGCATTCATAGTAATGATTAAAAATGAAGTTTCCACAGACAAAAAGATCATTTCCACTGATATGCCTTGAAAGAACAAAAGAGAAAAACACATTTAAAAAACATTCATATTTTATGTAAAAGCTTAAGAGAAGTTATTATAAAAATATATGCGCTACATGACTTTATTAGGAAATATTGAATGTAAAAGAGCAAGAGTAAAGAGTTAATTTCCTATTTTTACTGGATTCATTTTCTAAATAAATATTTCAAAAAAAATATTTTTGATGACTTACAAATGAAGCAGAAATGTAGAAGGACAATTAATTAATTTTTAACTGTTGGAAAAATATGCAAAAAAGAACAGTACCTATGATAGAAATGGTAAGTATTAAAACTAAAATGTTTTCCATGATTAAAAAATAAACTAATAAATAAAAGTTATATCGTGTAGTTCAGCACAAAGTATAGGTTGAAAAATAAATATACTTTGCAATACTAAATAAAAATGCATCTGGTACCAATGGCTTACCTATGAGGTCTGGCACCCCTGGTAAACTTTAAAAATGGCACTCCCCTCCACATTAATTTACAGAAATTTAACAAAATTAATAGCAGTAGTAATTATGAAGCTTTAATAGTTTTCTGAACCAAAACCGATACATTTTCAGTTCTATTTATAACAATCTATTTTTTCTTTCTTTCTCTTTTTTTATTTTTCAAAAAAGCTTTAATTTTGGTATTTTGCTTACAAATGACAGAAGAATATATTTATACAATAAACATTATTTACACTTTACAAGAAAATGTTAAGTAAAAATTAAAACATAACAAAGCTTAGAAAATAAAAACAAGTACAAAAAATAAAACTTTATTTGGTGTGCCTTATTGGGAGAGACATCATTCAGCATATTTGCTAATGGATATTAAAAATATCTGATTTTATTTTAAAAAAATTCTCAGAATTTGATGACAATTAAAAAGATAGACAATTAGTTAGTTATAAGATAAAAGTTAATAGCATTTTCGTAAAAATATTTCTAATAGGATTTTATATTTACAGAAAATGTATTTAATCAAAGCCTACTCAGCCATATCTAATCATAATCACTGAAAGCCATGTGTGTATATTTATTTTTACCCTTTATGACTGCTAACATCTTTCTTAATCAAGCTAGTATTATTATTCCATAATTAATTCACAAAAAGTACTTAATATAAATAAATAAATAAACCCTATAAATTAAATTATACTAAGCTAAAATGCCTCAAAAAGCTCAAATAATATAAAGCATCTTCACATGGTTAAGTTTAATTATGAATCATACTAAAAAACAATTATAATAACTCACGAAATATAAAACTGTAAAAGTAACACCATTAAATACAGTCAAACTTGTCTATATTGAATTTCACGGGACAGAAGAAAAATTCAAGATACGGATGTTTCGAGATATGGAGGTTGCGAAAAAGTTAAAAAAAATAAGCATTTGGAACAAAGTCAAATATTTAATACATTGTTTTGCATTGGTATTGTTGAATATTTTACTGTATGACATGTTGCAAGTCCACGTTTTACTACTTGTGATGACTATATTGGTAACAAGTTAATGCATACCTTTAAGTACGAACATAGTCTTTGAATGATTGCTCAAAAGATAATTTTTGTCTCCGTTATAAGATTGATGACAGTGACTGGAGATGAAATTTAAAAATAAGAGTCGTCAAAATTCGAGATATAGAGGTTTTCAGAGAAAATCATTCGAGATAAACACGAGAAAAAACATTAAATTTATGCTGCAAAAGCAGGGAAATTGAAAAATTTCAACATAGAGAGGTTTTTGAGATAAGCAGGTTTGAGATTAACAGGTTCGACTAATGTAAACAGGAAAAAAGTTTGTTCATATAAAAGCAGTAAATGCCACAATCATTTGGCCTTCTGATGGCTAAAATGACATTTAAAACAGTATTTCTAAAAAAAGGAGCTTTAGCAGGTTAAGTAAATCATTACACAGGTAATTTTTAAAATGTATATAAATTTTATATAACACACATGAACATTACTTACATTGATTTGATTGCTTCTGTCATGTTTGTATCAAAACGAAGGAATTGTTTTCCTTTCCGAGTAAAACCTTTAACTTCTCCACCAGCAGCAACAAAAATCTTATCTTTAACAGTACCAATAGCGCCTCCTAGTTCCAGTCTTAGAACTTTGGGGCCAGGTAATGTTTTGAAAAATGTCTGCAAATGCACATAAGATATCAGATGAAGCTAAAATATTTTTGTCGATTAATTTGTTTCATATTGTTAAGATATTCATATGTGAAGAGTAAAATTTCTTGCAACAATTTACTGGGGGTGGATACAATTTTCTGTTATTTATAAAATTTTGTAATCTACAAACTACTATTTTGTTCCAAGAATTTCAGATTTTAGGAAGTTGACTGTATTAATATGTACAGTAGAGTCTTGAAACTCCAAGTCTTCAAAGTAAGAGGTTCAGGTTAATTCAAAGTGCTTTACTGACCTGTAAGTTACTGTAAAAAATAATTTGCATTAAAATATAAAAATCTAAATCTTTCGCTATTGTAAAACTTCTTGATTCCATACAGAAAAGTAATAAAAAGGTATTGAAAGGTAGGTGTTAACTGCACTCACTAAGTGGCACGAAATATTTATTAGCTACTGGGAATGGATTAGGATATGTTATGGAGATACTAACTTGATATGAAAAAGGACTGATAACAAAATTATTTTACCACAAAGAACAAATAATTAGCCCTTTGAAACATTCAATTGCAATGCAAAAGAAAGTTCACAACTTTAAGCTGTTCGAATTGTACACACAAACATCACACATTTTATACAAACACATTTTATCTTGACGGCTAATCATTTTATCTTATGGTGAAAGACATATACATTCATTCCACATACATTTAAACGTGACAACAAGACTTGTTGAAATGGACTTGGGAACAGTTGAAATTATTTTTTTTATTACCTATAGTATAAGTTTACATACAAATATAAATAAATAAATAAATAAATAAATAAATAAATAAATACAAACATCGTGAAAAGAGTAGTCAAATTTTCTTTGTAGATAATTAAAATGGATGTCTATTTTAAATAGGAAGGACAAATTTTTCATGAAGACAATAATTCCTTTTCTTTGGACAAAGAAATAAATAGGCTACATTCACATTATGGCATCCAAAAAGTGTAAAGTTTCAATTCTTAAGAATTTTCCGGATAGTCTGAGTTTTCAGTAATCCAAGATAGCGTGAGCTCCAATTAACTCAGATTTTTGACTCTACTGCACCAAATTAGCTTACATTTTAACATTAATACAATACAAAAACTTTTGATATCCCCAACGCTATTCAACCTCCCATAACATTAAAATGAAAATCGCTGCCTTTTGTTATGCTCTTTCTCTCCTGTTTTTTTTTTTTTTAATGTTCCTTTTACAGCATGCACTTTATCTCATGAAAAGGAAGCTTACCATATTTTGCCAATTAATATGCTCTTCATAAAAGATTAGTTTTAAAATCTAATTTGCTTGTCTTCACAAAAGTAAAAATGAAACATATCTTTGAGAATGCATACGATGTAGTATCCCATCAATGAACTACGTTTTTATTTTCTACATATGCAAACATACATTTAAAATATTTTAAAATCAGTATTTTAAAAATAAATAAAGAATTTTATATCACTAAAGTACATTAACTTGATATTGAATATTAAGTAAAAATCTTTTTAAAGAAGTCAGTTGATTAAAATTGCTTAAACAATGCTGCAGTCAAATTTAAATAATTTCATTATGAAAAAATTAACATACATAAGGCTATTATTCTTCAAAAATGTATAAGTTTTTGTTTGATTTAAGAAATAATTTATTTTTTATTTATGAGGACATGAAAATCTCAATACAAAATCTTCTGATTCTACAAAATGTTGGCAATTTCTTTGATTATTGATTCCAATTAACAATTAATGGTCACATACAAATGGAAATTAACATTTCCTTCAGGACTTTTTAAAGAAAAGGGCAAGATTTTTTAAGAAAAAAGTCTTACTTGAATTTCACTCTTTTTTGTTCCAAAACACTGAACAACACCATAATGATCAGCTACAGCCACCTATAAAAACATTAAAAAAAAATAATTATGTTTTGCCTTTCCTGTACATTAAGATTATTTAGTTTTAGTACAACTTTTGATCTTAATCAGGGTTTGAAATCATATCGCCCAGGAACAGACTAGTTGGTTTTGAACTCATCATTTTGTTTTTCTACAATAATTTCTCTTATATATTTAGAACATATTTTTTTTTAAATTGATGTCTTGCCATAAAAATAGAAGGATTTGAAACAGTAGTTTTTCTTCCAAGAGAAGCACATGATAGGGAGAGGGGGGATGGGTTACAACATTGTCAATACTAATAGTTTGTGCATGAATGGTGCAAACTGTAAATATCTTTAATGAGATAGGAAAATATTTATACGTAAAGCATATTAGTTTTGAAAAAAACATAAAAATTTGAAGAGACCATGTAAAAAGAAATTTAACCGGAAGCTAATATTCCTGCCCCCCACCCCTTCTTATACAGATTAGAAACATGTTTAACACCCTTGTAATATAAATAATTTGCTTTTATCACAAATCACACTGAGCGATTACAGGCAAGTGTTGTTAATTTGCGAACTATCCCTCACGATTTGTCGCCTATCCGAGAATATTTGAAATGGAGGCATTGGAGGGTGCCAATGTCCTTTTATGTTCTTATAATTTCAACCAGAATTTTTTATAAGTTGCTAATTCTATTTGGCTTAAAATTTTGAAAATTATCAATTGCTATGTTCCTGGCATGCACAATGAGAAATTAATTGCTTTCATCATTGCTCTTGGGAGATGAGCAAACCCTGTATATACACATATAAAAGTTACAAAAACAACCAATTATTCAATATTGCTAGTTTATTTATTAAACTATGCAGAGATTCTAAATAAAAAATTAATTTAAAATTGCAGCAAAAAAAATACACACAGTGTGATTTTTCATATCTTTATTTCAAGCTGAAGTCAAAACTTACTCTTTGGCATCCTTTTTCTTCATTAGGTGGCAAGAGCTGAGTAGATTTTGGAGAAGTTACACCAACCTATAAAAGAAGAAAGTATTCTAAAAATGTTACACATTGGATATCGATGTCATTTAAACATCTTTAGACTAACTGAAATTTGACAGTTATTTATAATGATTTTACTTGGCAATCATTCTTTGTTCAAATGGCAAACTATCTAAATTTTTTATTAGTAGCTTGTAGTTGCTGAAATAGTAGATTTGGACATGAATGTGGAAACAGATTTTCTTCGTTGGATTTGCAGCAGTTGAGAGTTTATGGATTATTCTGAGGAAACGACTTTTTTTAATATTAAAAGCATTTTTATTTAAAAGTGAATAGAAATTCTAGTTTTAATTAAAACAAAGCTAAGAACCAATGTGCATCATAGTAATTCAAGTTTCATTTTTGATTTTAAGATTCAATATATATGTGTAATATTCTTAATGAGCTCTTTTGTGTTAATGGCTGAAACGAAACTACTGACTGGAATCTGAAGTAAAATTGAGCATTTAGATTGCAAGTGAATTCTGCGTACATAGTAAAACTATATAATTTTGAAAATTTTGTTAAGTTAGGCAGCAATGGGAGCAAACACTATTAATTTAGTGTTGTGTGAATGAAAGTCAAATATTAGCTTACCTATTCAATACAAGCTGTTAAGATATTTTGTTAATATACATAATAAAAAAAAGTCAAAATTATCATTATTATTATTATTGTTTTCAATTCAATTTTTGTTACTTTTCTAGTATGTTCATATGCTAGCAAATGAAATTTATATGTTCAAAAAGATTTAATTTAAAAAACATTTTCAATTGCAATCTTAATAAAATCGACATTAATAGCCATATGTTTCAACTAGTGTAGTTAAAGGTTAAACATAAAATATACATGAAAATATGAACTAAAGTGAGATTTGTTACAAAATTTCCTTGTAAAAACTTGCTGTTTTACAAAATATTGTTTTCACTAAATCGTACTTTTAGCCCATTTTCTCATTTATATTTCCAATGTATGTCTCATTTTATGTTATGTACCAACTTGAAACCGGAATAATTTCGTATAAAAATGGTACCATCATTTTCTTTTTGAAGTAAAATATTCATGATATTAGGAACTATTCAGTTATATTTCAGTTGAAGCATCAATTTAAATTAGACCTCTCTTTTTTTGATATGAGAAAAACTTTTATGATGGTAAAACTGCATATGTTTTAAAGGTTTTTTACTTCATAACCATATAACAAATTATGTTCTAACTACTAATAAAATTAAGTTAACGGAGGCCTTTTATATAATATATGGTCTTATTCCATAGAAAATATAATATCATAGAGTTATTGGTGTCTTTGCAGTTTTTTAAATATTTCTTGGAATTGTAACATGCTGGAAACAGTGTTGGAAATAAACGGCTGTTAATCGTGTTTGGCAACTAAAAATTTTGATTTGACGCCAAGATTTCCAACCCTGGTTGCCAAATTTGACACCAAATGTTTTGGATCTCATTGAAGCTTTTCTTTCCCGACTCATTAGGATTAAGACTGGTGATTAGCCCAAGGAATAAATTTGTAAAATGAATTTTCAAATGCAAAATTTTTTTCTTTTCAAAATTATTTTCTTTTGCATACTTTACAAGCATGCTATCAGTAGTGTGTAGCATACAGCAATGCATATTGACCATGCACTAAATTAAAAAATATATATATTTATCAAAAAGTAGACATAGTTGAACTTTTAGTTTTTTTAATAAAAAAGCTCTGTCTTAAAATTTACGAGTTGTAGCGTACCATTGTGTGGTCTCGCTGGTGCTCTTATTTCATATTAGCTACCAGTTTTTTTGGCTCTCTTTGCTTTTTTAAGAGGATATCTTAACCTTTTGGATCCGGGCTGTTCATACAGAAATTTTTCTTTTGACCCAGGTAGTACGACAGTTTAACTACAGATTTCTATTCCATTGAAAAGAGAAGGTATAAACTGTTGTACCAGGTGCATAAAACCTTAAAAAAATCAACTGCTCCAAAGGGACCGGTTGAAAAATTCAACCCCATTTTCTAAACTAGACGAGACTTATGGTACAACATGTGTACCGCCCGGTTCCTAAAGGTTAAGCCACCAGTTAAGCCAGAGGATATCTTATCCGCCAGCTCGGTTAATCCCATTCCAGGCTGACCAGTGCAAATAAGCACGAACCTGCAGTTTTTGGATAGAATAACCAAGGTGTCGGTATATTGCATGAATATGTAGGTTTTTCATTTAGATGCATAGAAACTGATACTAGTCATCACCATTTTGGTTAAGTTTAAATTCTTATTATACAAAGAGGTAGGCGTATGTTACATTAGCGTTAGTAAAATAAAAAACATTGCTAAAAAAATTATGACAACTTTACTTTGCAAGGTAAGAAAATTGTCCAATTCACAGCAATTTTTTTTGTAGCCAAAGATGAGATTATACGACATTGGCTCTGTATCATAATATCAGTTTGAGAAAATTGCGAAACTTTTTAAAGAGAAAAGAATCGACTGTTACCTGAATATAGTCCACACGATTTAAGCTGATCTCCATCATCTTGTCTGTTTAAAAAAAGTGCATCATCTTAAGATATAGTACATAAAAGTGGAGGGGTAGTGAAATCAAAATTAGTTCCTGATAAAGAGAACAAATATCATTAGCATGGTTTAATACAAAATTATCTTGAGCTGCATTTGTAATTTTACTAGAGGGAAATAGACAATGACAAAACACACATATATTGCATGAAATATGACCATAGAAGAATGCATAAAAAATGCGCTATTTGAATGGGAAAAAAAATTGTTGATTTATTTTCATTCATTCAGCTAGGGTCAAAGTATGACTTCTGGAGAGAATCAGCAAACTTCATTTGGTGCCTTTAACAACATAATGAAGTAGTAAAATATATTGTTTCTAGCACATTTTTTTGGGTGATGTCATATATTACAGTATGCATAATCCGTTAACATATATTTGGAATAGCTGAATTATTTTAACACTAGATTTCAAGCACTCATTTTGGCTGCCTGGGTAATATAGGTATAATATATTTATTTGGAAATTGAGGGGGCAGGAGCTAAATGCAATTGTTAATAAAAGTATTCATATGTCCCTTAAAAAGTCACTAAATTCTAAGAATCATTGTATACTCATAGTTGTATTTCAAATTGAAATTGAAATGCAGTCAAAATGACTGCTTGGGTAATCTAGTGTCAATGGACATTTTTTTTCTACATTTGATATCGACACATGAAATTTCGCTTGTTAAAAAAGTAAACACAGGATAATAAACAATAAATTTTAGAAAACCTGTAAAGTTTCAAATATACATACATGCGCATGTAAAAGGTAGAATTTCCTTGCTTCAATGAATAAAACCCTGAACCAGCTTTTACCTATCTTCAAACAATTGTGACTTCAAATTGAAAATGTAGTCTTACTTTTGAAGTCTAATTAAGTATGAAAGAATTTAAAGGTGTGTTCTTACATAAAACCTTTGAGGAAAAATAAATATGACTTATTTCATAACACACACACTCTTAAAAGCAATCAATGCAACCTTTATAGCACTTTTGTTTTTACTCCAATTTAATTTCCTACACTTACTTCCGAAAACCCTGATAGTTTTACTCTTCAAATGAAGGTTCTTTCCCACACACAAATTAAAAGAGTCAAACCATACATCGCTCTAATTACCACAGGATGCAGTCATTGAACATCAAATTTAACCATGCAAAAGTTGAATTTTATCATGTTGCTAGTAAAACTTAAAATTTGGGATCGACATCTTCACAAGACGCTGTTTGTTTGTTTACTTTCCGGTGTGTGGAAATAGATCTGTCTAAATCTTCAGCTCCTTCTACCCAATGCGCATGCGCTTTGATAAGAGGATATACGCTTGGAGTTTTAATGGAATCTGGAGTTCTCTTTCTTTTGATGATATGAATACACAAGTGATGGGCCATGAAGGCAAAACACAACTTACGTCCCTTTTGTTGAACACGCTCCCTGTGATAAATTGCCCCTTTGAAAAGATTTTCAGATGCACAAAATGTGCAGTACGGATTGAAGAGGAGAGGCTATTTGCATCACCCGATGAGATCTGACTAGTGAGATCGTGACTAAGAGGAAGTGGTCCAAATACTTGATACGGTCAGGTGGGGGAAAGTGGGGCTATTTTAAAAAACAACCATTTTCTCTTTAAAAATTTAATTTTTTTGTTAATTCCATTTTTAAAGCCATAAATTGAGATTATAGCAAATATTTTTATGTTAGTTTTAGAACACTCAAGGCAAGTTAAATATTTGCAAAGAGCTTCTTTATGCTCATTGTATGTAGAGATGCAAAAAACCCGTAGTTTTTGAGAGCCGGGAAAAAACCCGGGAATTTCGGGGAATAAACCCGGAATTTTGGGGAACATTGGGAATTTTGACTGTAAACAAACATAGTAATTTTCTACATAGTTGTTATGCCTAATGTATGAGTTACTATATAAAGACTTCGTCATTATTTGAGTTAAAAATGCAAAAACTTTCAAAACAGTACTGTTATTAAGTGTCACTACCTTTGGAGCTCTTAAAAAAGAGAGAGAAAAAAAAAATATGCTGAAAAAAACATTGAAAAAACTTTTGTGGTAATTATCTAAAAAAAAGTTATGTTAGTTTCATTAAATACTAAACATTTTATTTAAAAAAAAAAACATCAATTAACACGCGTAGAAGCAATCTCAATTTGAAATTATACCCCGTGACAAAACAAACTCAAGATAGGATGGCCTTTTTCACTTATTATTTTGAAATAATTGCTGACAAGCAATTCCATATACTGCAAAACATAACTATAGGAAATATCTTTTGAATGTATCTAATTAGGGTAATAATTAAAAATTTTAAAAGCAGAATTTTTAACACTTTGAAAATTCCCAAAACTACCGGGAATTTTCAAAAATCCCTTCCCAAAAAACCCGGTTTTTTCCCGGGAATAAACTGGGTTTTTTCCACTCTTTGCATCTCTAATTGTATGAGATATGTAAGAGTTAGCTGTTTAAGAACTTTCTTCTAGAATAATTATTCATTGTCAAATGTTATTAATTTTAGTATAGACTTTCAGTAGAAGATCTAGGGATCAGCTCTACATAAAGACATAAAAACAAAATGTATAATACTATTTGTTATGAGGTGTTTTCTGAGGTGGGGTAAAGCGGGTCTATGGCTAAACTTTCCTAAGGGCTTACGATAAAGTTACATATTTAGTAAATTGGTGCAAATTTTCTTATTCTATGTACTTATTTTTTATTATTCCACTAAAATTGGCTTTTATTCTGTTAATTTCCATGCAAAACTTGACTTTCTTGCTGTTTTCCCTGTTTTGCTATCAGTTTAACATGAGTGTCAATGGGCTTGGCGAGAAATTGACAAGATACCACCAAGTTGGCATCACTTTTGGCGGCTTATTTTTGTCGCCAAATTTGGCAAAAAGTCACCAAGAGTCACCAAGCTTGGCAACATTTGGCGCGTTTTCGAACACAATAGAAAGTTAAGGATTGTTCTAGAATGTTTCAGTATTGTGAATAGTAGAAAAAGAATACTACCGATGACATTGTTTCATTCGTTAAAAAAAACTAAAAAAATATATTTTTAGTGCATTTGAACCTTTAAATGAAATTAAGGTATTTTAGTTTCATTGTATACTATCGCCAAAATCAATATTTGCACATTTTTGTTTAAATTTTCACTAATTTCTGAGCTAGACCCACTTTACCCCACCATGGGGGAAAGTTATTAACGCATGATGTTTTAAATGTATCACTGAGAGAAAACAATCTAACAAAATAAAATGGTTCTGCTTCATACTTAATCTATATGAATCCAATGTACATAAAATACATCATAAGTTTCCTTAAAATTAATAATTTAATCATGTGATTTTGAGGCCGTTTCGAAAAAAAGCTCGATTTTAGCCCCATTTTTTCCACCAGACCCTACCTGCTGAAAATGGAAGAAGGGGGTTGCACAAAGTCACAAAAATGGTGCCCAATGGAAGAACAAGAAGAGGCAAAAGAGAAGTGAGCAAAATGATCTTGACTGTTGACTCATTTGTTTTGGTGAGAGCTGTTTTAGTAGAAAATCCTACTTTTGAGGTATTGAAAAACTTTTCAAGGGATGTAAAACCGAAGCTCTCCCACTCAAAGATTTACAGTAAAGTAAATTTCTGCTACCTGACAACAAAGTAGATTACATAAGCTTCTCGTAATGCACTTGTTTTGAACTTCTTGTTTGTTTAGTAATTTCTACAAGCGCTACTTACTTGAAGTACTGGGGTATTCTAAAAAAGGAATACCCCGTTTTCTTTGGAATAACAGCGGTAGCCATTTTTAGACCATGCAGTTATTGATTATTGCCAATTGTGAATTAAGTAATCCCGTAATATGTTTTTATAAGGCATAGAAGACTGATTTCTCTTTCAATCTGTTTTAGGGTGTTTAGAACTAAAAACAAATTTGAAAAAAAAAAAAAAAAGACCACCAGATTGAGATTGAAGCTAGACGACTTGTCGATAGCCAGGCCCGTCACTTCAAGTTTCCACGGGAAGGGGGGAGGGGGCAAGCTGTGGAAACACACAATGCAATTTAATTGAGAAACAGCAAAAACCATGCAAACTTATGCGTAGATACATTGACTTCTCAAAGCTAGGGCAATTGACTCCCCCTGAAATGACGGGCCTGTCATTCATGGTGTCATTCATGCCATGTCAATCATGGTGTTTTGCAACGTAATATGGGAGCTTTCGAGATACTGCATTGACACCTGGGCAAATTCAGTTGCAGTGCTTTCGGAATTTTCATTTCTCCTTACATGATTTGTCCAAAGGTGAAGAGAGCTAAAAGGGCGGATAAAACATTCAATAAAGTTTTTGAGCAAAAATACAAGTATCTCATATTTGGACCACCTCTTGAAAAAGCTTGAATTTACCATCTTTTGTAATCATTTAGTTTTAGAACACTTAAAAGTGGTATTTTGCTTTTTAAACCCTATGATCATCTAAATTGAATGTTTTTCAGAGTTATTGGCACTAAAATTATTTATTTTGACTGAACAGGTTAATTTTATGTGTACCAAAATTAAAGTGATATCCCGTCTTTGGACCATTTCCTCTACTTTTCACATGTATAATACAGTAATGCCCCAAAGTTACGTGTTGGCAAGATAAAAATAGAAGAGAGTAATTCGAATTTGCGTAAGGCGAGGGGATAACTTTCCATTTCATAATTATTGCTAATTTTTTAGCGTAATTAAACAGATAAAATAAAATATACATGATTAAAGCGAATATTTAAAGCGATTATATTATTAAAGCGATTTCTGCGTTATTGCACGTTAAATATATTTAAATCCGTACTCGAACTCTTTCATTGTTACGGGATGAAAAAAAAGAAACCAAGTAACTCCGAATTCGTGTTTTTGGAGTAGCAATAAATAGAGATATTAACTTTAATATTTTAACATTAAAAACGAACACCTAAATCATTGAATATTGCAAAGTATCTCATTGGGATTCATTTCGTGTTTTTCCTTTTTTTTTTTTTTTTTTTTGTCTTTTGGACTAACCTGAGTACCGAAAACTGAGTTATTTATTCATGACTTATTCGACATTTCAAAAGCAAATCGTTTGAGCGTTGAAAGCCCTATTTCGAATTGTGACACTTTGTGTTAAAAAGGTAAACAACTTTAAATTACTATTCCTATTCAGTTCTATTCAATTATTTTGCATGACATGTTAAAACTTAGAACCTTTTCGCAAGTCTTAACTCGAAAATTACGCAATTACACCCTCCTCCACCCCACACAATACTGACAAATAAATTAGAATTATCAAAACAATAAAATTTCCTTACGAAAGCGCTAATAGAGATAACGTAACTGAAATATAACAAATAGTACTTAGTTTTCGGTTACAATATACATTACAAATTCATAAGATTATTTACTTATTGATTTGTACGAATTGATGATTTTTTTGTGACACTTCTATTGCCGAGGTGACATTTGGAGTAGCGGAATTTTTAACTGTTAGAAAGGTTTTTGTGACATGCAAAAGGTTTAACTACTGGGATAGACCAAAAAGGAAAAAATGTAATTCCGGGTAGGCATATTCGTAATCTATGCAAAAAAATTGAAAAAAACATACAAAAAAAAAAAAAACATACCTCAACTGACTTTATTGCAGAAATTATAGTTTGCGTAAACTTTCGGAACTAGCTGATAAACTATAAGCTTTACATTGTTACTTTACTTCAAATGGAGTAAATAGCCTACTGGACTATGGGGCAAACTGTCTGACTGACTAATACTCCCAAATGGCATTTTTTTTTTTTTTTTTTTGCAATAAAACATTTAATTCGTAGTCTTTGTTCATGACAGGTTTTAAACAGCATCTGGAACTACATTATGAGAGGCAGGAGGTATTAGTTTTTATTATCCATTAACAGAATTGTTTAAAAACAAGCTTCTGCTTAGATAAGGCGTGGTAGCCCTACTTATTATATGAAGCTCTTTTTTAGTTAGGCAAGGGCGCTTTTGTAACACTTTGAAATTAAAGTCCGTAAAAGGTCATTTAGGCTTTGTTTGGTCAGTGAAGAAGAGGCAAGTAACCTTCGAAAACTTTTCAAATTGAAATTTTAGAAATGCTATTTTAATAAATAAGAAGGACGTGGGGATCAGGGGCTCTCCCCAGAAAATTTCCAAAATTAAAGGCAAAAAAAAAAAAAAAAAAAAAAAACCTCAATTTTAGGCTTTCTCTTTGGTCTGTTCAGGCAGTCAAGACCTTTTATGAGTAACTTCTGACTTCTGGAAGAGTCTTAGGCCCTTTAGCCCCCTCCGTGGGTGAGCCACTGTATTTATGTAGAAAATCATATTAAAGGACACTTGATCCTGGATCAAGTATCCTCAGGTATACTTTTCAAACATTTTAAAATTAGAGTAAAAAAGCTAAATTGGTACTCTACTCACACTTTAAACATCTATTTGTTCCTTTTAGGATGTCAAAAGGAATGTATGAACTGTTTATCTTCTTCAAAACCGCTAGCAGTAATTTTAAAATCCAATCCAAAAAAAAAAACTCTCCGCTGAAAACCGACAATGACTCTTAGGTCGGAATTCAAGTGAAACACGGACGATTGCAACTCACCAATGCAATCGCAAATTCTCAAATTTGGATACAAGTGAAACGTTACAATCGCTACGAGATGCGATTCTATCGTTATTCGAAATCCAGTAGCGATTGCAATTTTGGTCTATTGCGATCGCCTCGAAGCGATTGTAATGGTGTTTCACTTGAATTCGGCCCTTAAAAAGCATGAATATAATGGCTAAGTGACCATTCATGTCGTAAACGTACAAGGGTAGCTCAATAATGTTGCCAGTACCAGGGGTGACACTCCTCCCCAAGCTCAATGGCGCAAATTCCCCCCCCCCCATTTTCTCAACCCTTTTGTGCTATTTATTTTTTTATTTTAACCCCTCTTTTTTATTTTATTTATTTTTAAATGATATTTATTTATTTTTTAAATATTATTTATTTTTTTAAAACATTATTTATTTATTTTTTTAAAACATTATTTATTTATTTTTTAAAAACATTATTTATTCTTTTTTTTAAATTATAACTATTATTTTTTTATATATTATTAATTTTTTAGAAGTACTAATTATGCGCAGAGTAGAATAGCTTTTTTCCTCTTCCAGACATTTCAAGCACACGCACAAACACAAAATAAATAAATAAAATAACAATTTATTATATATATAAAAGAAAGTCGTGTTAGTTACACTATTTATAACTCAAGAACGGCTGTACCGATATGGCTAAATATTGGTGGGTAGGTAGCTTAGAGCCAGGAGACGGACATAGGCTATAATTTATGTGTGTCAGTTACATAAATAGAAAAAATGTCTTATTGACTAAGCCTTTTTTGGCACCTCCATGGCTGAGCGACATAAAGCACACGTTGTGGCAGCTTCCGGAGCGCAGTAAACAGGTTGTAAGTTAGCGGTGCGTTGAGTGTTATTTGACTTTTTGTGAAGTAAATTATAAACAAACGCATTACTTCCCTTGAAATTTATATATGATAAGCTGTCAAAAACGATTATCACTTAAGAGTTATTACGCCTCTGAGGCTGAGAGGTGGAAAGCGCTTGGTGGGATAGCTTATGGACTGCAGTTAAAGAGGTTGTTCTTCTTACTACTATTATATACACAAAAGTTTGTTTGGATGGATTTACCCAGGGAGCACAAAAAACGTTTAAACGTTTTATAAACGTTTTTAATCCGTTGACACAACGTTAATAACCATTTTACAACCTTTGAAAAACGAAGTGTGCTACTTGGGTATGGATGGAGCAGTCAGTTGATAAGCTGTCCGAAAAAATTATCTTTTTAACTAAGCCTTTTTTGAGTCTGTTGCCGAGCGACATAAAGCACATGTTCTGACAGCTTCTGGAGCGCAGTAAAATAGGTTGTGAGTTACCGGTGTATTAAGTGTTATTTGACTTTTTTATGATGCAAATCTCTCTCTCTCTCTCTCTCTCTCTCTCTCTCTCTATATATATATATATATATATATATATATATATATATATATATATATATAAAAGTCGTGTTGGTTACATTAAACTTCTTAGATGTGCCTTGATTACCACCGCACAATTTACGCCTAAAGGTTGGCTCTGTAGTAATCATGCTTCGAAACATAAACCAACCAAAACTGTGCAAACGGTACGCGTTTGGTGGTTAGAAAATTGATGAACAATGTAATTTGCGCGACGATACTGAAAGGAAAATTCAAAGGTGAGGAAGTTCTCATTCCGATTATCCCGATGATCCCCACGATATGCCGTTTAAAACTAAAAGACTTCAATTTCTGATCCGTCTTGCATTTGTCATGACCATCCACAAATCACAAGGCCAATCCTTAAAAGTTTGTGTTTTGAATCTAGAACATCACTGTTTTTCCCATGGTCAATTAATGTGGCATGTTCACGGGTCGGAAGACCCGTGAACATTAGCGTTGTTTGTTTTTGCGCATGATAATAAAACAAAAAATGTTGTGTATCACAAGGTACTTAAGTGACGAGCAACCTACGTGGGCACCCCTGACCAGTACTAAGATTGTGCGTTATGGCAGATTCGAAACTCAAGATATGTAATAAGTCTCTTGAGTAACCAAGAATCAATACTCTCCGATGTTCATTTTGTCTACTTATACATTTATTTACCAAATCACGTATGCATTTCTTTATTTATTGATTTATTCACATTCTTATACTTATTAATTCTCTTATTCAATCATTCATTCACTTAATTTGTCATTCATTCTCTATTTTATTTACTCACTTTTTTCTCATATATTAATTGATGCATTTATTTGTTTATTTATTATTTTACTTTTTCACTAATAATTGATTTATTCATTTATTTGCTCATTCATTTGATAAAAAATACTGCAAAATTTCAAATACAAAACGTTTTAATACAAAAACATTGTATTTTTCACTTTGCCATACCTAATGTGTATCACCTAGCTTATACTTATCACCTAATGTGTTTTACGGTCATGTGGCAAATGCTACAATTTTTAAGTGCTATGAATCTTTGAACACGAAATTTCGCTTAGATGTTCATTCACTGATCGGTAGTAATTATTAAAAGTAGTAATTATTAAAAAAGTTGAATCCAGATCTCGTCTAATTTTTGGAAACTCCTTCCTAATTATTCGAGACGAAACCCCTGCTTTTAGTTTTAGGTTTTTATTCTTGTGTATTGCTTACAGTCTTGCATTTGGTGCTTTTGCTCATTGCAGCTCTGTAATGTATGTATTTAGAACTGAACTTAAATATCTTCTTCTCAGTTTGTAGTTAAATTGTTTAGTCTTTTGACCAAACTTTGCTTATCTTGTATTCTGTTGTACTCTTTTTGCTCCTTTTGTTTGTTGATATATATATATACGCAGGGGCGCACCCAGGATTTAACTTAAGGGGGGGCTAATTTCAGACAACAAGCACCCCTACCCCTTTTAAGTCCAGAGGCCATTTGATCAAATTTTTTAAATCGCGAGAATACTGAACTTTAATGGATTACCAGTTCTTTCTTTTTATTTATTTTTTTCGGAATAATAGTGTAAAGCTCTTTTGGTTTGTTTTGATATGGAAAACAGCTTTATTAAAAATCGAAAAAATTTGAGTAAAAATCTCCGGATAAAAATAACTAATAAATTTCATTAAAAAAATAAAAAACTTTTTAAGGTGTCAATTTGAAACACACAGTGCCTCTTTGATTGGAAGCTCTCTTGTTTATGTTAAATTTGATGTGAATTTTTTACTTATTAATCAAATTGTATTTATGTAAGAAAATAAATGGTTAATACTATGACGCTCTTCCAACCTTACTGAAGACGAGTAGGCGATTAATGCGCTAATAATACTTCTCTCATTGTTTAAAACGTTAGAGCACTAAATATATCAGGCTTATAAATCAGAAGAATAGCGTTATGAAACGAATCAAGACCAGACATAAATTGGAATATTCAAAAAATATACTGATAGGGGGTTCAGGGATTCTCCCAGGGAAATTTTTAGAAAAGTAATCCCCAAAACACAACAGTTAGACAACTTTTGGTTATGTTAGGGAGAGTCGCGACTTGCCGGCCCTCATCTAATCTTTTTCAGAATTTGCGGCCATAAAAACGTTATTGCAGGCCATTTTTGCAGTTGTTAGGGGGTGAGGTTTAGGCATGTTTCTATATTAAGCTTCAAAAAACGCAGTTTAAGACAACCTTGGTTAAGCCTTGAAAGAGCACGAGTCGGGGGCTCTCCCGTTGTAAAATTTCGAAATTGAAGTTTAAAAAACACTCTTTGAAGATGTTAGGGGAATGAATGGTGGTTTTTGAACTTTGCACTAGCAATTTTTTGATGTTGAAATTACAAAAACAAAATTTATAACTATCTGAGATAATCTTAGGAAAAATGGGGTTTAGTCGCTCTCAACCGGCATTTTATCAAAATTCATGTCTAAACAACGCAATAGCATCTTTGATGATGTTAGAGAAAAGTATAATGTTCAGTTTTCTCCTCTGAATGTTTTTCGTCAAATTTAAAGATATCAAAACTCAATTTTAAACTATTTTCGTGACCTTTCCTAGAACATTTTTTGAAATTAAAGTTTTAAAATTGCTATTGGGAACCATCTTTGATGACGTTATGGGAATGGGTGGAATGTGGAACTCTCCACAGGCTATTTTCCCGAAACTAAGCTTAGAGAAATGCGGTTCCATTGTTGTCGATGTTAAGAGTTCGGAGGCCTTCCTCAGGAAAGTTTTCAAAATTGAAGTCTTAAATGTGTGGTCATAGTCCATTTATCGGTAGCCTTAGTGATAGGATTCATGTACTCTACACCAGCAGTTTTTCGTAATTTAAGCTCCAAAATCGAAATTTAAGAAGACCTTTTATCATTATTTGGTGTGGGGGGGGGGGCTTCTTTTTAAGTTTTTGAAATTAAAGTTTTAAAAACAAAACTGTGGGCCATAATCAATAATGGGGCTTGTTTTTCTCCTCCGGAAATTTTCGAAAACTCATATTTTCGAAAATTGTCATGTTGTCAAAACCAAACATTAGACGATCTTCAATGAGGAGACTTTCTCCCGGTATTTTTTAAAACTTGAAGCTTTAAAACTGTAATTTCTTTCTAACTTAAACGCCGAAAAAAAGAGAGGGATTAGGTTCGGATATCCTTCCATTTTCTTTGCTACTTTTTGAAAATATTTTTATTTCAAATCACAAAATGGAGAAAATAGAAAAGGATTTTTCAGTTAACTATTTTGGTTTTCTATACTGAAGTTTTTAATTTCCTTCCAGTGCCTTCATTGGTTAGAAGTACAGAAGTTTGTGGCTTTAGTATAGGTTTTTTTTTTCTTTTGAGCAAAGATACCCTTCGGTCACTTTTTCCTGTTTATTTTTTTTTTCTCTTTCTTACTTCCTTCTATTTTTTTAAGTCCAGTTTGTCATAGGGGGAGCTTAAGCCCCCAAAGCCCCCTCCTGGGTGCGCGCCTGTATATACGAGGGCAATTCAGAAACTAACCTCCGATTGGTCACAGTGCGGGTAGTGGGGGGAGTAGCGCGCCATCTGTGCATTCACACGCTCAGCAGGTCAGTCGGCATCAAGCCGTAGTCGAGTGAACATCGTACCTGCGCTAGTTTAGTTTTTGTGGCAGTTTGAAATGTGTGCTGCAATAGAAAATCCCGCCAAATGTGAAGTGCGTGCTGTTATAAGGTTTTTTACAGCCAAAGGATACTCTGCAGCAGCTATTCATCGCCGTGGTATGCTGACTTCCGGTATCGTTTTTTTTGCACGATAACGCCCGTCCTCACTCTGCTCGCAGAACAACAGCCCTTCTTGAGTCCTTCAAGTGGGACGTTTTCAACCATCCACCTTACAGCCCAGATCTGGCGCCAAGCGATTATCACCTCTTCATGCATATGAAGAAATGGCTCGGGTCCCAGCGGTTTGATGACGACGAAGAGCTCAAAGATGCGGTCACAGGCTGGCTCAAGGCACAAGCGGGTGATTTTTACGCAGAAGGAATTTCAAAGCTTGTGAAGAGATACGATAAGTGCCTCAATCGTTATGGAGACTATGTCGAAAAATAGTGCAAAGATGTAGTTGTAAGATGTATATATTAAAATATTTTTACTTAACTTGGTGTATTTTTTTCAATCAACCGGAGGTTAGTTTCTGAATTGCCCTCGTATATATGTATGCATAAACAGATGTTTTCACCGCTTGCACAAACATGTTTCGAGCATTACAAATCTTGAATACTCCGTAAAAATTTAGTCATGCTTATTTTTGCGAATGGTTTTTTAACTAAGAATTCAATTCACCAACGTGGAAAAAAAATGAAATAAAATAACAATAATAATTAATCAGTGAAACTGAACGAAAAAAGTTAATTATAATATGAAAAAAATAGCACTTTTGAATGTTTTGCCATTTTTTAAAGTAGAAAATGTGACACTTTGAAGGTTAATATCAAAAAAAAAAAAAAAAAAAAAACAAGCTCTTTTTCCCCTCTGCTATTTTGCATTTCATCCTTATAATTTTTTTTATTTTTTTTATGGCATTGACCCCTATTATACGATCTCCTGTTTTCGTATATTTCACTTTTCCAAAATTAATTTCACACTTAAAAATATGAAGGAATATTTTCACGCTTTGGAAAACTCCTAGCTAAACACACATCCCAAGTAGCATCAACTCATCGGATTTTGCTCGGCCGATCATTGAACTCCTCGTAACTGATCAGTATTCGAGCACGGTTTTCGATGAGCTACTTTTCATCGGAAAGCGACATCCTTTCGATCAACTTTCCCGATGAAAATAAGCCGAGCTATATTCCACCGGAAAACGATATCCTTCCGATCAAGTTTCCTGATGAAATTCATCGGCACGGGACTGTTCTGCTC
Organism: Uloborus plumipes; assembly: GCA_038373865.1. Classification (NCBI taxonomy): domain Eukaryota; kingdom Metazoa; phylum Arthropoda; class Arachnida; order Araneae; family Uloboridae; genus Uloborus; species Uloborus plumipes. The sequence goes on from JAXGGA010000604.1 coordinate 146,695, forward strand.
GTAAATTGCTGCAAATCTCTTCGTATTTCGAGCAAAACTCATCGGATTTTGCTGCTCGGATTCTGTTTGGCTGATGAGACATATTGGATCATCGGCCGATGAGAATTTCATCGGGTTTCGATGAATGGCCGATCATCGGCCGATGAGATGATGCTGCTATGGATATATATACATATATATACGTATTATGGATGCACCGATTAATCGGCCATAATCGGCCACTTTGCCGATTATATCTGCAAAACTGGGCGAAAAAAATATTTTTAAATACATTTTTTTAAGTGTACCTTCAACGAGAAACCATGATAAATAAATTTGTTAACAGAAAATAAAAGTAATTTTCCACAAACACATGACATATATACAATGCTGCAACATTTTCTATGTGTCGATATTTTTCTCCTTTTTCACGCAGTGCTTTTAGATAACCTTATAATTTTCACACAGAATAAAAGACTGGGATTAAATGGCGACCAATAATTTAAAAAAAAATTAAAAGTGTTCCTAAATTAGCCTAAGCAACACACACACACTCCGTAGCATCTCCCTATTTTTTCTTCTTTTTTTTAAAATTTTCATGCCTAGTTAACATAATGTAAGTTTATAAGCAATGATATGGACATTGTCTCAAAGAAATTGTATGAAGTTTGAAATTATTTTGTGAAAATTAGGAAAGTAAAGAAAAGTAGTTAGTCACTCTGAAATAAATTAGTCACTATTGATAAAATCGAAATTGTGAAAGAAAAAAAAAGTGGTTGACAAATTAGCAGTATTAAAAATATCATTCTTGATCACTATTCGGCTCTGCTGATTAATCAGTCGATTATCATCCGCCAATTAATCGGTAATTGGTAATCGGCCAATTTGCTTATCGGTGCATCCCTAGTAGGAAATGCGGGGTAAAGTGAAATAGTTAAGTTTACTTTCGTCCTTAAAAAGGAACAAAGTGAAATTTGTTGTAAAAATTGTTGTACATAAAGAAGGAATAAGGCATTAATAATACAACTTTCGTTGAAATATTATTTTTCATCTTTGGCAGTTATTTTGTACTTAAAAAAATGGAAAATTTTTACCTCAAAAAATCATGGGGCAAAAGAAAAAACAAAATATTCTTGATATGGAAATTTTTCTATTTGACGATTAACCGTAATTTTCTTCAAATGAATGCGTAACTCCATGGAAACAATAATTATTAATGAAAAATAAACGAATAAGTAAATAAATGAATAAATGAATGAATTAATATGTGAGAAAAAATAAATGAGATAATAAAATAAAGAATGAATAAGAAAATGAGTTAATGAATGAGTAAACGAGTAAATAATTAAGTAAAAGAATGTAAATACATTAATAAATGAAGAAATACGTACGTGATTTAATAAATAAATGCATAAATGAACAAAATGAACTAATTCACTCTGCCCCATTCACTTTGCCCCGCGTGTACTTGACAAATTACATTGAACATTCAAATCAAAAAATGCCTAATATAAACTAAATAAGGACTGCACTGAACATCAGTAGATCTCAATTAATAGTTTAAATCATAATTATAAAATTTTAATCATTTTATAATAACAAGAAATATTTTTGAAAAACCACGAATATTACAGTAAATGTATCAAATTTTGAAAATGGCTTTCATATTTTTTTTTGTTGATCTTAGGAGCTATTTATTTTCTGATGGAGATCAACAATCTGTCTAGGAACTTAGTTAAAATATTACTAGATAGGTGGTGCAGCAAACAGCGAACATATTTTACCATTTCACTTTGCTCCACATTCCCCTACATATAATATTATTTTTAAAGCCACATGAAAATTGCACATGAAGCATTGAAGCATTTTTAAAGTATTTTCATTCTTTAGAAACAAAAATCAAGTAAATTCGGTTTTAGAGCTTGCACAATAAAAAGTTCAATACATTCTAAATCCTTGAACGAATACAATAAGATTTGCAAAATCGTGATAAGTTATGAAAGAAATCTTTGCTTCTGAGAAAACTCGTTTCAAAACGAATGGCTAGATTCTTAAAATTATTATTTTATTTTTTGGCTAGTGAAAAATGGTTAGCTTTTTCATGGCACAATTCCGGAAGAAATATTAGTCTGGATCTTATCTTAACATATTTGAAAATCTTACTATGAGGGAAGGAATGTTACCTAACATTATGATGATAAATAAGACAGTAACATTCCAGAAAACAATGAATGTCTAGAAAAGAAATGATTTTTTAAAAGAAATTACAAAGTAAAAAGAATCAAGTTTTCTTTTTTATTGAAGAAATGTAGAAAACATAAGAAAACACGCAGAGTCTTTTCATTCATCTCAATTTTTCAATTTTAACGAATACTTTTTAGTGTTGCTGTTTTTTAGATGCATCGGCTTGGACTTCTCCTATAAGCGTTGTGTGTGTGTGTGTGTGTGTATGGGTGTGTGTGTGTGTATGGGTATGTGTGTGTGTGTGTGTATGGGTATGTGTGTGTATGGGTGTGTGTGTGTGTATATGGGTGTGTGTATGGGTGTGTGTGCGTGTGATAAAATATTGAATTGATCAAAATATACTCCATTGAAATAACCATTAAGATATTTTTCGTACACGATCTTCGTTGATAGCTCACTCTTTTCTGAAAAGCTCGAACGAATCAAACCTTTTTTTTCTATTTCATGATTTGTACAGGCTTTAAATATCCCCTTAGTTACTAAAGTTAACATTTTTGAATAATTTAAAATGGAACGAAGTATTGTTCCATCAAAATGAAAAAAAAAAAAAATATGTGTCATGACTGAGATCCTTCGAATAAAATATAGTTTATTCGATTCGGACCGTTCCTTCAAATATTATAAGGGGAGGGCAGACATAGATCGCCAAACACGCATTTTTCAATCTAAAACTTTACTATTAAATTTTTGAAGGGAAAACTTCTTTAGGCACGTTGGACATTTTTTGAGATGGGAAAAACAATTGAACGCGCGACACTGTTACGGTTACCGGTACGTTTGTTCGTATGTATATATATTGTATACGTAGGTACATAGATACACATGCATGTTGGCATTTTGAGACGGGGAAAAGAGATTGAACTCGTGACAATTACCACTACCGTTACCGACACCTCTGTTTTAAAGTATCTACATATATTGGCCCAGTTAACACAAGAGTTTTATTTGTTTCTGCAAATAAAGTAAATGGAATGTTTGAGTTCATACTTCTTGTCAAAACTATCAAGCGATGAAATTTGCTGCTTTGCTGACATTTATTTAACAAGAAATTGACAGAGCGAAAGGTATATTGAAATTTAGTAACAAACGAAACTGTACAAATGAGAGCAAAAGGACATTAAATCTCACGCTGGAAGTAAACTCATATTTGATAATAACGTATGGTTTATAATATTAATGGATCATATTTTATAACAGGTTCTCTTGATTTTTAAATAACTAAATAAAGGACAGTTAGAAATTAAGGCAAAATAATAATAAATTATTAATAATAATAATAATAATAATAATAATAATAATAATAATAATAATAATAATAATATAATAATAATAATAATAATAAAATGATAATGCTAATAATAATAATAATAATAATAATAATGAAATAAAACAAAAAATAAAAAAACAAAAAACAGTAGGACGAGAAATGCATAATGACATGTATCGTTTAACCTACTAGTATCGTTACGCAAAAAATGATGCTGCTTCGATTCTGGTAAAAAATATTTTCGGAAAAAAATAGAACCGACTTCAGTTGGAAATTGCTCTGAAAAGTAAAAAATATTTTTTTTCTTTGAACACCATAGAAACTACTTTTAAACATAAGTTTTGAAGTCGGCGCAAAAACAATGTATAGAATCATACCCACAACTACAATTCAACTATGAATATAATATTTTAATGGATCCAAGTTCTTTAAGAGCATTCGCATACATTTCATTGATTACCACACATTCGTGTAATGTTACATTCTGCTTTTAAATTTCAATGGTTTCTCTGAAAAATGTTGGCAAAATATAGTTAAATATCATTTTACCTATCGTTTTTGCGCCGACTTCAAAACTTATGTTTAAAAGTAGTTTCGATGGTGTTCAAAGAAAAAAATTATTTTTTACTTTTTAGAGCAATTTCCAACTGAAGTCGGTTCTATTTTTTTTCTGAAAATATTTTATTTCATTCTTTTTAGTGTAAATGCACTTATGCATAATAACTCAACACTCATGGTATTTGATACATTTTATTTGTTTGTAATAATGTTTTTTGGTCACAACCAATATGAAAATCACAAAAAATAGCTACTTTAATTTTTAACATGTATTTATCATCTTCAGAACTTTTGAATTTTAATTTTAGATTGAATTTGACGTAAATGCAAGGTATAAAATACAGAATTTTATGAAGGTACAAAAATTAACATAATATAATTGATTGTGTATATAATTTTTGAAAAAATAATATAAATGTAGCAAATCAAAAACCATTTATTGCCACTATCGATATATAAAAAGTCTTATTAATTTACAATGTATATTGTAACCAAAAAAAAAAAAAATTAAATTCGTAATCTTTTAGTTTTGCGTCATCCATTACCTCTTTCGTAACGATATTGCATTGTTTTTTGAAGTCGGTTAAACATAAAAACAACCTCCCCTTCATGGGGGTTCAAAGCCCCCAAATATGGCACAAACGTCCATAAGAAAATTTTTACAGCATCGAAGGACCCCATTGCCAATTTTAACAAAGACCTAAACTGTCATTTTGTACTAAAAAAAATATGGGGTAGATTCCCATGGGGATGTACCTGCATAAAGACATTACAATCATTAAAATCATTCAAAAAAAAAAAAAAAACATGCAGCTGTTCAAAAAAATAGTGCAGACCTGAACTCGATCTCATTCCATCAGGAACTTCAACCTGACGCGTTTAACCACTTGACTATCGTGTCGCTCATTGAAGTAAGGATTTACGATAGCACATATTGTTTTAAATAACATGAAATGTTCGTTTTTCGATCATAACTTTTTTTCTAGTGAACAAATATCGTCATATGAGTACATGGTACCTAAGTTACACCATTTCCTACATTTCCTATCGATTTAAAAAAAAATCGTCCAAATCGGTTCAGTAGATCAGATGTAATGTGCGAACAAACGAAAAAAAAGTATACGCTTTGAATTGAGAACCTCCTCCTTTTTTGAAGTCGGTTAAAAAGTAGTACAAGCAAAGAATTCATTTTTTTTTCTCTCCAAGCGTACATAAATCCTAAATACATGGATAATACTTTGGGAAAACAGCTCTTCTCTGATTGTAAGAATAAGGACCCGCAAATATAACAGACAAGTAATCAGATTAAGTCATATCGCTGTTTGGAAAATTAACAGGCTATAAGGGAATTTTAATTGGTCTATCAGAAAATTGATCGTCATCGCCAACAATGTGTATTATTCTTAAAAAGTAATATTCTTTTAAAACGTAGAAAAGTGTAAACAAGGAATTAGTAAATTTATTGTATTTTATAAATACATAATTCATTCCTATATCTATTATTTAAGAAAATAATTCGGATATTACCGATGGATATGCATAATAGTAATGTGAAGATAAATTTGCTGTGTGTATATGCTCTAATGCTGACAATCTCTAAAGAAATGAGAGCATTAAATGATAAATTAGGTTGTAATTATCCTGAACGAAATTTAATGCATCAATTAATATGTAATAGTCCCATCCTAGAGGAAGCATTAAAAGGACTCGTGTATAATGCCGAGATTTTGGAGGCTAGATAATGCGGTAAATGATTCCCCTAACAATTTAATCCCTTTTTATAGGACACAATGTTTTCCTTTCCTATTATATTTCAAGAAAGTGTTGGATTAACAAGAAACGGGAGAAACCTCCATTATGAGAAGCACGTCCGTAGGCATTGCATTAACAATGGAATCCAAAACGTGGTCGCATTGTTAAGAAGCGTTTTGAAACGTGATAAAAAATAAGTAGTGACAAATGAAAGTTTTTCTGAATAAATTTTTATGAGCAACAAAAAAGCGCTTGCTATTTATTTATTTATGATCTTTTGAAAGTGCATGGGATTCAGGCAATTCGTGATTCACAACAGCAAATGATCGCTCGGGGCAAATCGTTGAGTTTCATTTCTTTCGACGAAAGAAATTATGGTTTGCGGCAGGTTTAAATTGAAACAATCCGTCTGGTTACTTGCTATAATCGTTTACTGAAAAGTATTTATGACTTGCTATTTTTTAAGGAGGGTAGATAGGGGAAGATGCCGTAGTTTTTGGCTTCATCTTAATATATAAAAATTACGTGTCCCTGTGTTTGTGGCCTATGGACTCCTCAGCTACTGAACCGATTTTAACCAAATTTTGCACGCAGTTTCAGTTTGGTCCAACTTAAATGATAGGATAGTTTTTATCTCAATTTAGGACCGCAATATATTTTTTATTGCAAATTATCTATTTAGCTAAAATGTCTTATTGACTAAGCCTTTTTACTAAGCCTTTTTTGACACCTCCATGGCTGAGCAACATAAAGCACACGTTCTGGCAGCTTCCGGAGCGCAGTAAACAGGTTGTAAGTTAGCGGTGCGTTGAGTGTTATTTGACTTTTTTGTGAAGTAAATTATAAACAAACGCGTTACTTCCCTTGAAATTTATATGTGATAAGCTGTCAGAAACGATTGTCACTTAAGAGTTTTTACGCCTCTGAGTCTGAGAGGTGGAAAGCGCTTGGTGGGATAGCTCCTGGACTGCATTTCAGTGGCTGTTCTTCTTACTACTATTATATATACAAAAGTTTGTTTGTATGGATTTATGGATGGAGCAGTCAGTTGATAAGCAGTCCGAAAAAATTATCTTTTTAATTAGCCTTTTTTAAGCCTCTGTCGCCGGGCGACATAAAGCACATGTTCTGACAGCTTCTGGAGCATAGTAAAATAGGTTGTAAATACAGAAACAATAATGGATGATTAATGTAGGTACTTAAATTTTTTTTTTGTATTTTCTAATAAAAAAAGTTTAATAAACTCAAAAATTTGCTTATTTATTGCCTTTAAGGCGGAACAGAGTTCGCCGGGTCAGCTAGTTTAATATAAAATGCGGCATTGGTTTTATTTTTAAAAATGCAATTTATACACGAAATATGAACTTTTGTGATTGTTGAAAAAAAAAAAAAAAAGGTTTTGCTCGGAAAAAAAATTTCTACCGCCGAAAATTAATGATTATAAAAAATTTCCATTTAGCATCTTCCTCAACGGTTAGGGCAGATGATTCTAGTGCAATTTCCGTAGGGGGAAGATGTCGTACATATTTTTTTGCACCAACTGCTGTATACAATGCATTTCATTGAATCACATTTTTTTCGACGGTTCGGTGTAGTTTTCTAGGTCTATGTTTCGAGCAGGATCATTGTTTTTTCTAGGGCGTGTCGAAAGGCTGCGGCATCTTTCCCAAACGAAAATACAGCGCCTTACCCAAAGGCATTTAACACTATGTCGGGTACTCAACAGAGAGGTAAAAATGACAAAACACTATAAAAACAAACCTTAAATCTGAGGTAAATCAAAACCAATTTATGTACACTCTCAATATACTGTACATGCTCCTTCATTCAAACAGAGTGGCTAGCTGTTTTTGCTAATGCTTGTGGGTGAAACACATGATACGGCATCTTCCTCAATACGACGTCTTCCCCCAAACTACCTGATATTTAAAAAAAACAATCTTTCTCTCAATCGTAATATTTTTCAAATTTCAATTCCTACTTTAGTGTCAAAGTGTAAGTGGAAGAATCAGAGATAGGGTTTTTATCCTCAGCAGATTCCCGCCCCTCAACAAGTGCATTTTTGACAAAATAAATATTCGAAGCTTGTAGAAGTGTTAACTGCTACAATCATGTTTAGAGTTTGAAAGAATAAATGCTACTTAGTTTTTTTATATTAGCCAATAGTATTCTTTTGATTTTAAAGAGGCATATAAGCCCTGAATATTAAAAGTGGGGAAAGTCTTTTTTTTTTTTTTTGTTAATACGAGACATTAAAGGTAAGGCGTTTCACTACACTGCAAAAAATAAATGCTGTTTTTACAGTATAATACAGCAAATTTTATAGCAATAAACTAAAAATTGCTAATTTTACAGTTTATTAGTGTGCAATTTACAGTTTTGAACTGTAACCTCTGCTGCTAGTATTATAATGTTGTTTTTACTTTATAAAACAGCTAATTTTATGGTAATAAACTAAAATTGCTAATTTTACAGTTAATTACTGTGCATTTTATTGGAACCTCTCTTTCCAGTATTATACTGTAAAAACAACAGCTTATTTTTTCCCAAGAGTTGGAATAGGAAGAAAACTTCTATCTTCCAGCTATTAAGATTCTGATTTCTTTTTTATTCTAATTTTTAAAAATGAAGAGATCATACTGTTTTTTTATCTACAATTACCTTATCTTTTTTAATGGACTTGCCCCACTTTCAAAATAAACAGCCAAAAAGTTGTTTAATAGTTATTTGAAATAGAAAGTTAATGCCCCAAAATTGATCTTGATATACATGAATGTATGCTCGTTCAGCTTCAGGCGAAATTCTTGTTTAAGTAAGACTATAGCGATTTTGCCTCGGCGCAGTTTCACTCTTTAAATATCAATGAAATTAAGACATGTACTTTTTTCTGAATTTAATATAAAATATTCTCATGGTAGTACAATGGTTTGATTTCAACATTTTTCAACACGCTTGTTATTATTTACTTCTTATAGTAAGTTAGATGGTATAAGAAGTACATAGTACACTCTGCATGTTTGTACTAGTAAACAAACTTTTACTGTTACACTATTTTAAGTAAATACAAGCTTCATCGGAATGCATTTCCATTTATCTCCCGATAAATGGTTGTGCCATATAATGGGTTCTACATAGGATTTTGTTTTGAGTCATACGTTTCATTTTAGGATGACGAACAATTTTCAAAGCTTTTCAAATCTAACTTTGTGCTTATTATTTTGTCTATTGTTGTTCCAGTAGTATTTTAAGGCACCACAGTGAATTTCTCCTCTGATGACTTTTCTTTTATTATAATTTGGTATAACGTACCGAATAATTGCAACAAAATTAGTTTTTTCCACAAAATTTAAAGGTTAGCAACATTAAATGAGACTTTGTTTTTGCCTCAACAGTTTAATAATGCTAAATGATTCATTTCAGTAGTTACTGGAGCGAATAAACTGTGTTATGATTTTCAAATAAATATATTTTCTAAATAAAAAGAACTAAAATATTTTAACTCGTATGAACATTTCTGAAACATTTCTAGAACACATCTATGTAAATGCTTCATCAGATTAATTTTCTGTAAAATTTAATACTTCCGCAGAAAGTTTTTTTCAAGCACTAATTTCTTTGTTTATAGCAATAATTAAATGAATATTTTCAGCTATGTTAAAAATATTGACTGATTGTAAGTATCCCAGATATTAGCTCACCGAACTGTTCAAAGTATAGTTTTAAACACCAGAATACAACATGTCCCCATGAAAATTGTGTTCCCCAATTCTAGACTAGAGAAAGTAAATTTTCGTTACTTTTCAGGAGAGCGCGAAAACGGCTGTCAAATGAAGGTTGGGACTCGCGCTCTTTGAACGCTGCTAAGTAACAGTGAAGGAATTTCTTTTATAGAATAACGTTCTCATAGATCGACGCGGATAAGATTTTACGTAAAATGCAGTAATGCATGAAAACCGAAATTTTTGGACTTATGTTAGTGGGGTTCTGAGGTACAGAATTAAAGCGTGATCGAAGCACATCAACACGACAAAAAAAAAAGCAAATATAGTATGTCATATCAGTAAAACACATGCTCCTAAATACAGCACGCAGAATTTTAGACCAGATTGTATCCACAGAAGGATTAAACAAAAAAAAAAATAATTAACTAAAATATATATAGCTAAGGAAATAATCAATCAAGAGGTCACATTGTCTTTATTACAATTTTCTTAAATTTACATGAAAGATGTAATTCTTTGAAACCTTTGTTTCGCCGTGTATTTAAAAATCAACAATTCATTTTCAAACATTAAAAATTTTGCTCACTTTTTTGAAAATTTGAAAAATTTAAGAACATTTTAATTTTTTTAAAAACCCCAAGGCATTTTTGTTTTTACATTTATTTCGAAATTTCTTTTTGCTAAATGAACACAAACATCACCGCCAAACAGCTGTGAGTTTATTTTCTTATATATAGATTTAAAAAAAAATGTGAACTTTTTTGTAAAAAAGAGTAAAAAATTCTAAGAAAATTTTGTTTTTAAAGGTTTAACTAGCTCTAAAAAAATTTAATAATTTCTAAAATGCTTATTCAGTGCACAATTTTGTTAAATATATTATCCTGAGTACAAAAAATGTTGTTTTAAAGCTGTAAATTTAATGGAAAAAAAATTCTTATCGATTCCAATAACATGGAAACACTAAAAACTGATCATCGAGAAAAGCACCTTTAAGTTTTGCTTTTCTATTAGAACACATAGCGTGCATGCCCTAAAGTCACTAATAACCTTTTAAATAATTGAGCTAGGGTAATGCTATTTTTTTCGAGTGTTTTACATAACTTTTATATTTGAAATAAACAATAAAAATTTTTTGGTCGTTTGATCATTTTTAAGGTACTGTTAGGCAGATAAAAAAATCACAATCGCAGGCATCATACCCATGAGCAATGAGTACGTACCAAAATTAAATAAATTAATGCATAGATAAAATAAACATAAAATTAATTTTAGAGAGACTAAAAAGTTAAAATAAAATGTTGTTGTTGTTACAAATCCCACTCGGGTATACGAGCCCGAATAGATGAAAGCTATTCGAATTAAGGCAGGATAGGTACGGTACCATTAAAGTGGAAGACCGTTTTAGCTCAACACACATGCCATAAGGATCCGTTTACAGGGTAGGCAACCATTCATAATGCAATTTCACACACAGAAAGAACAATGACACAAGAGACAGTACATCCATGCCCAAGCCGGGAAGCGAACCCGGGGCCACCGCAAAACAAAAATACATGTTCTTCTTCAGTTTCACTTGTTCGTATTTTCAATAGTCCTCTCATGTTTCATGTTGGGATATTCATAGTACTGCTAAAACTTGACTCAACTTCGAAAGCTTTTTCCACCCGTATGCTCTCATTTTCTTATGCGGTTTAAGACCAATATAAGTGATGTGATAAATAAGCTGTAATAACGCATTTATGTGTCAAACAGCATATTTTACAAGAGGTTGCTCAAATTAAGAGCTTTGTCTGCGGAAAATTGCAATGCTTGTTGTTGTAGTTGTTCCCGATACCACTCGAGTGTCCGAGCCAGAGTAGATGTATCTACTCGGTTTAAGGCAGAATTGGCACGCGGCTTCCGTTTTTGCAAGCACCATTAAGGTGGAAGTCAGATTTTGCTTAACATACATACCATAAGACCCGTTTATAGGGCAGGCAAACATTCACACAGATAAAGGAAAAGAACAGAAGAGAGAGAAAGTACATTCATGCGAGGAGTGGGATTTGAACCCGGGACTACGCCACCTAAGTCTGACTTCTTTGATCATAGACGAGGTGGCCGGCATTGCAATGTTTAGTTTTTTCAATTCAAATCTTGTTTACTTTCCCATTAAAAAGGGATAGGTCGATTAATTTGTGTATCGTTAGCTTGAGATGCATAATTTGTATTCTCATTTTTAATTTTCATTATTTAATACTTTAGAAACCCGAAAACGGAATAGATTTGCACAACAATGACATTGGTTTTTTCTCAACTTTTAGTTCTGAAAGATGCTTGATAAAAAGAAATATTTCTCTACTTTAACGAAGAAAAATACATAATTTCGCAAACATGTTTAAAGTGCTCTCGGATAATTTATTTTCAACTAAATGTCAACGTTTTAAATTTCAAAATATTTTGCAAGCGATTTTCCAGAAAAACTTATGTTGTTTTAAAGCTTCCTGAAATCACTCTTAATTCTCCCCTCCCCCCCTTCTCGTTGTTGAAATGGCTTCCTTTTTTTTATGACACAATCTTAAACCCCGCTAGCATGTGATATTAGCTGATGAATGTTCATATGATTTTGCTTAAAGGAATTTTAAGCACAAATCTATACCAAGTTCAAGAAGAAAATAATTTTTAAAAGTAAAAACATAGCAAAAACAATTTGCTGAAGACCTCTTCTGAAATCCGTAACTTAATGATTTGTTAAATGTCGCTTATGGGTAACTTTTCTTGTTTTAGCCTAATTTTTTCTTCTTTTCCTGCCTAACAACTGGAATTGAGTAAAGAAAGAATTTTCATACGGATATTATTAGAAGAAAAAGCAATAACATAGAAGATAGCTTCCATCTAATGGTGGTCATTTCAGGTCTAATAACTCTGCCGAAGTAGGAGGAAAAAAGGAATTGCGAAGGAGCTATTCCTATTTATCTGTTTATGACTGCTCCATTACGAAAATATTGAATCTCGCTTGTTTCATTTCATAATTTATTGTCGATTTTGGAACTTGTATTCTTTGACGACCGCTGAAAATATGTAAACGGTTGAAAGAGTATACTTTAAAAATGTCACTTGAAACTTTGAACAGCCGTTATTGTTTTCGGAATGTATGTAAAGGAAAATATATATAAATGAAAATAAGTTTCCGCACGTTTGAGATCTATTAACTCAAAACTAACCAACAGATTTCGCTGAAAATGCCATTTTGTTAGTGTAATTATGTAGTAGGAAATATTTAGAGATTTGTGTAAGAGGAATTACATTAGTAGTTTTGCGGGGTTTTTGATTTTCACATTTTGTCTGACCCCCCCTCCCTTATTTTTATGTTCAAATTTCATTTTGTAGCTGAACAGGCCCGTCACTTAGGGGATCAGGGGGGGGGGGCAATGCTTCGTATACAATATTGTTTTGGCAGGCCCGTCATTCGGAGGATTAACCCATGAGTTTGGGAAATCAATGTATTTACATGTAAGTGGGTGTGGTTTTTGCTGTTTTTTGTGACATTTACATTGAGTACACACCCTTTGTCCCCCTCCGCTTTGAAAAGTTAGAAATGACGGGCCCGTTGCTAAATAACTAGTTAAGGAAAATATTTTTCGCAGTTATCTCGTGCATGTAGGTGCAAAAAGTCACGTACAAGCATGGCTGACGAGAGGACATGTGACCTTAGCCAGAAACTTGGAACGCGGATCTTGGGGACCCCGGCTCAGAATCAGAGGGTACCATGTAAATAAGCAGAGAAGAGGCTCGTCTTGGCTCTCGGCGGCCCTACGTCGAAGTACTTTCCTAGAGAACAAATGGGCAGTCGCAGTACAAATGTGAACCAACAGTGCAAATGGTACGTATTAATTCAAATTGTCTTTTAAATGGGGAAAAATATCGTACACCCTTTCAGAGATATTAGTTTTAAAAATTTTCCCGAAATTATAAGTGAGAAATGGCACCTCGGTTCCATTTTTGGCGCTTTGTATCTCGGGCAAGAAATTATTTGGGAAAAACAAAAATATGTTCGTAACTCATTTCCTCCTGAATTTTAACATATCGTCGCTTTGGAAGAATAACGCTGCAACTCAAAAAAATCGAAAAATGACATTTTTATATCATTTTGTTCAGAAAAATTGCTCTTTATGATGAACAAGGTTACAGCTCAAAAGTGTCAAAAATATCCGCTAGGGAGCAATTTTTGGAGATCACTGATGTAACTCAAACTACCTTCACTCTTTTTAAAATTACGCTATTAGTTAAAATGCCATTGAAGTCAATCATGCTACATTAGAAAAGAGATTAAAATGCAGTTTTTTAATGCTAGTTTCATTAAAATAGTCGCAATAGTTTTGAACACAAGCGCGATAGAATTTTCTGAAAAGTTAAAAATTGCTCTCCTGAAAAATGGGCTTTTTTGAGTTGCAGCGTTATTCTTCCAAAGCGACGATATGTTTAATTCAGAAACTTCCGAGACTTAAAAAGCGTCCCCAGTGGCTGAATTAGATGGGGAAATATTTTTTTTTATGATTTAATGTTCATGAATTTGATTCATCCCACGTGATAAAAAAATTACTGCTTTAGCTTCAGCTGACTTTTTTAAAATAAGCGACAGAAGAAGACAACTTTTGTAGTTTTAGTTAATCTCTCCTCTAAATGAAGCCCAACAATCAGTTCATGGCTACCTTGTCGCATTTTATAGTTATATACAGGGTGTCCACTCCAATCGTGGACCAATAGCTAATTTCTAAACCGTTAGAGATAAGCATAGAGTTTATTTAGGAAAAAATCTCCAAATTACGAAAGGAATTTTGGGTCTATTCAATGTTTTTCAAAAAATCAAATTTTGAAAGAGTTACGAAATTTAAATTTTTATACAGCCCCCCAGTCCTATCAATCATATTTAGTAAAACATTCCTGACACTGTAACGTTTAAAACTAAAAAAAAATCACTCTTCTACCACAAAAATTGACCGAGTTATGACGTTTTGAAAAATCAAGATTTTGAAGGATTTCGCATACGGTCCCTTAAGCGATCTCTCGATGACGTCATGAAACAATGCAAAATCTTGATTTTTCAAAACGTCATAACTCGGTCAATTTTTGTGGTAGAAGAGTGATTTTTTTTTAGTTTTAAACGTTACAGTGTCAAGAATGTTTTACTAAATATGATTGATAGGACTGGGGGGCTGTATAAAAATTTAAATTTCGTAACTCTTTCAAAATTTGATTTTTTGAAAAACATTGAATAGACCCAAAATTCCTTTCATAATTTGTAGATTTTTTCCTAAATAAACTATATGCGTATCTCTAACGGTTTAGAAATTAGCTATTGGTCCACGATTGGAGTGGACACCCTGTATGTAGTTTGGCACAGTTAATTCCTGTTTTCTTTCAAACACAACACACACTCTTTTCGTACATAACACCCAACGATTTGTTCGATTGCCTACACATGCTCCCCTGGTTTTCTTTACGTTTAGTTCCTTTTAGCAATTAACTTCAAACTGCATTCTATATAATTTTTGATCTTGGAGGTGTCGTGGATCATTTCGACTAAGTTAGGAAGGTAATTCTTAGGCTAAAAAGTATTTCTTTTTTTTTTTTTTGAAAAGCCAGGACATTAAAAAAGCAAACAAATAACAGCACCGGATTAGAATTCCTTTGGATTGGAACTGAAGATATTAAATTCCAACTTCAATGCCAATGTGTGTCAAGAAAGTTTTGCTTCAAATTAGATTCCTCACGAGATGATTAGAGTCGTACAATTAGTTGAGATTGTCGTCTAAAGCGGGTTGACAGTCGTATGCCGCCGAATGGTGCGCAAGCGCCGATGCATTCGTATATCGTGTATACCTGAATACTCCTGAGTTTCAATCAGTCCCAATGAAGCAGCGGTGAAGCGGCATGGTGTAACCAGGCTGAGAATAATAATAATAATAATATTAATAATAATAAATGAAAAAAATATAACTGAATGTATATAACTTGTGGGTAGTCAAAAACTCTTTTAATTTTGTTACTGTCAATATTAGAGTTATTCTGACATCATGCATCTATGAACTACGATGGTCACTCTGTTCATTTATTTATATTTAAACTTAATGTTAAAATTATTGAAATAATAAAGCAGGTATACCAGCTTTGCCTCGATATATTTTTTACTAGTTTTTCTGTAAATAAAAGAGAAAAACGAATCATTTTTCATTATGTCAGACAGCTGTTCTATTGAGTTTACCAATCATTTCTTAATATTTTTTAAGCAAATGAGTTGATTGAGATTCTAAATTTATATTTTATAAGTAAAACTTTTTAAAATAATTTTTATAATGGCAGTTAGCTAGTCAATTGATTCAATCATTTATTGATTCATATTTGACTGATAAATCTACTAAATCGCATTCAGTTCAGCTTACTAGCTTTAAGCGCCCTGGTAGGACAAAGCGGGTTTTTAAGTGTTACTAATTTTCGATAATAAGCAAATATTAGATTTGAAAAAACGGAAAAATCACTTGAAATTCGATCGGTTCTTAAGAAAAATTGTTACGATATAATGCCAAAACGTATAATTTTCGGTCGTTCTTCGTTGACCTATCCGCTTTAGGCTACTATAGTCCGGGATCTGACAGCACTTCTGTAGGAATGTTTGAGTAGTGGGAATTTTTTTTCAAAAATGTTTAGCAGGTGCCCTAGGAAGTATTTTGGACTCGGGTGGACATCCGCCACCTGGTGCATTTTTTTGCTATGACGTCATCAAAGATGGCGGCCATTTTGGCTCTCATAAATGCTAAAAAATGCCCAGCACTTCTGCAGGAAATTTAAAAATTGAGAATTTCTTTTCAAAAATGTTTAGTAGGTGTCCTAGTAAGAATTTTAGACTCGGGTGGACACCCGCTTCCTTTTAAATTTTCCAGTTATGACGTCATCAAAGATGGGCGCCGCTCAATTCTATAAATGCTCATATCTATGCTGATACCTGACCGATTTGCATGAAAATTGCAATTTTTTTACTAATTTGTCTGATGCTTATTTGTCTTTAAACTGCACTGTTGGAAATTTACTCGAAAAATAAAACTGAAAATCAATTTATTTATTTATTTTTATTTTCAACTACCATCACTTAACCATTAAAATGGTATTAACCCTTTTATTTGTGTGAGAAATTGCTAATTTTCCTCTGCTTGCATGCCAAAAGATACAACTGTATTACAAATCAGTAAAACGTCCTGCTGTCCAAGCGACAGCAACGAAAATTTAAATTTATTTAAAATAGATATGAATGAGAAAAAATACGAAAATTCCGATATGTTATAGCAGTTAAGGAGAATTACTTGATCTCTTTTTTACAGTTCCGATTTTGTTGTTGATGATGATTTTTCTACTCTAAACACACATTCGAAGAACCGCCTTTGCTATCCTGTAGTGCTAAAGGTACAATGTGCAAAAATATTATCTCAATCAATGGTGCGTGGCACTCGTTGCACTAGAAGCTGGCAAATTCTCAAGTCAATATTCTTCATATGAGTATTCAGCTATATTTCTTAGTTCATCTAAAAATTTACAGAATGACCCTTTTCGTATTACCTGCACTACGTATTCTTTTGCGGATTCACGAAATTGTTCTACATATTCCAGTCGGATAATATACCAAATTTCTCCAAATATTTCATAAAAACATAACGAAGAGCTTTTTTTTTTAGTGTAAAATGCACTCCAGTAATTTGATCCAGATAGTACGTGGATGGTTGGTAGGTTTTCATCTTTGTTTTGGTGAGTATTATGAGCAGACAAAAGTCTCGTAGAATCTATAACTCCAGTGTACCTCTGAAGTTTCTAAACACCAAATCGCTGAATAAGAGTATACCTCGGAAATAAAGCTAACACCATTATTCTCGAAGTCTGCTTCCTCTGCTGTCAAGCAATTTATTATGTCCAGGTCTTTCCACGTTGTAAGATCCGTTTGTTTCTTGATGATGCCCAAAAGTTTTTGATTGGGATAGGCAGAGTAGCATCTTAAGAGATTTTAATGACCTTGTTTCTACGCTTTCGGACTTATTAGGAGAAAATTTGCTCTTAATTGTAAAAAAAATTATACTCTTCCACAGCACTATGTGATACTCCCAATATATGATTTAAATAATAATAATAAAAAAAAAACAATTATTACTTCGTCAAGGGTTTGTTTTTATTTGTCATAGCCTTTCGTACAAAAAAGTTCACTATATAGCAGGACTTTTCATCAGACAAGGTTTCTTCTCTTATGTTGGCATAAGATTTTTCTAGCTCTTTTTACAATGCACTTATTTGTAATCTTAACATAAACTCTTGTTCATTTAACAATGAACAGTTTTCAGATGGTTCATACTGAAAGAGCTCTTCCACGTCAGAGGAATGAACTAAAAGTTTTCGCATCATGATGTGAGGCTGACTGTTTGACTTCTTTTTACTGGCTTTCCTTGTGGTAGTACAAGCATTTTGTGTTTTTTGCAAGGAAATATTGGCAATATGGTTTTAAGAACGGAGCTTGAGCGATCTTGACTCTTTTTCCCTTGTATCGTGTTAAGCACAGTCACCAATATTAAAAAAGTTTTAACTATTTTTCATTGTATCTTGTGAAGCCAGTACCTTTGGCTGGCTGCTTACGAAAACTTTTATTTCGTTCCTCTGACGTGGGAGAGATCTTTCAGTATGAAGCATCTGAAAACTTCATTGTTAAATGAACAAGAGTTTATGTTAAGATTACAAATAGGTGCATTGTAAAAAGAGTTTAAAAAAATCTTATGGCAAAACAAGAGAAGAAAATTTGTCTGATGAAATGTCCTGTTATATAATGAACTTTTTTGTACGAAAGGCTATGACAAATAAAGCAAACCCTTGATGAAGTAATAACTTTTTTTTATTATTATTTAATTCATATATTGGAAGTATCACAAAGAGCTGTGAAGGAGTCTATAATATTTTTTACAATTAGAGCAATTTTTCCCCTAAAGAGTCCGAAAGCGTAGAAACAATATAGCAGTATTTTTATACATGTCATTAAAATCTCTCAAGATGCTACTCTGCCTATCCTAATTAACAACTTTTGGACTTCATCAGAAAATAAACTGATCTTACAACGTGGAAAGACCTGGACATAATAAATCGCTTGACAGCAGAGGAAGCAGACTTCGAGAATAATGCTGTTAGCTTTATTTCCGAGGTATCCTCTTATTCAGCGATTTGGTGTTTAGAAACTTCAGAGGTACACTGGAGTTATAGATTCTACGAGACTTTTGTCTGTTCATAATACTCACCAAAACAAAGATGAAAACCTACCAACCATCCACGTACTATCTGGATCAAATTACTGGAGTGCATTTTACACTAAAAAAACAGCTCTTTATTATGTTTTTATGAAATATTTGGAGAAATTTGGTATATTATCCGACTAGAATATGTAGAACAATTTCGTGAATCCGCAAAAGAATACGTAGTGCAGGTAATACGAAAAGGGTCATTCTGTAAATTTTTAGATGAACTAAGAAATATAGCTGTATACTCATATGAAGAATATTGACTTGAGAATTTGCCAGCTTCTAGTGCAACGAGTGCCACGCACCATTGATTGAGATAATATTTTTGCACATTGTACCTTTAGCACTACAGGATAGCAAAGGCGGTTCTTCGAATGTGTTTTTAGAGTAGAAAAATCATCATCAACAACAAAATCGGAACTGTGAAAAAGAGATCAAGTAATTCTCCTTAACTGCTACAACATGTCGGAATTTTCGTATTTTTTCTCATTCATATCTATTTTAAATAAATTTAAATTTTCGTTGCTGTCACTTGGACATCAGGACGTTTTACTGATTTGTAATACAGTTGTATCTTTTGGCATGCAAGCAGAGAAAAATTAGCAGTTCCTCGCACAAATAAAAGGGTTAATACCATTTTTATGGTTAAGTCATGGTAGTTGAAAATAAAAATAAATAAATAAATTGATTTTCAATTTTATTTTTCGAGTAAATTTCTAACAGTGCAGCTTAAAGACAAGTAAGCATCAGACAAATTAGTAAAAAAATTGCAATTTTCATGCAAATCGGCCAAGTATAAGCATAGATATGAGCATTTATAGAATCGAGTGGCGGCCATCTTTGATGACGTTATAACCGGAAAATTTAAAAGGAGGCGGGTGTCCACTCGAATCTAAAATTCTTTCTAAGACACCAACTAAACATTTTTGAAAAGAAATTCTCAATTTTTAAATTTCCCGCAGAAGTGCTGGGCATTTTTTAGCATTTCTGAGAGCCAAAATGGCCGCCATCTTTGATGACGTCATAGCAAAAAAATGCACCAGGTGGCGGATGTCCACCCAAGTCCAAAATACTTTCTAGGGCACCTACTAAACATTTTTGAAAAAAAATTCCCACTACTCAAACATTCCTACAGAAGTGCTGTCAGATCCTGGACTACTATCCCTTATGCTATATTCAAGAACCATTTGAAAGTCCTATAATTGAACGTCTGTGCTCCGGAAAATTTCCTACCTTTATATTCATAGTAAAACATATAATTTTACTCTGTATTTTATATTTATTCCTTAATGCGATAATATTAGTGTAGTTATGAACAACAGAATAAAAATTACATAACAATTTGTTAAGTAAAGTTTTTCAGAAAAGACATTCTAAATGATTACTGATTCCCAATACAAGTTCGAATGCGATGTCTGAGCGTAGCAAATGCTGTTTGGAGTAGAATTAGTTTCACATAAAGTATCTCTGAACTATTTCTCTACGCAAGTGGTAATTTTCGATTACTTTCTCTAATTACCGATTTGAAAATACCTAGTAATTTGTTAAGCTTTACATAGTGGACTAATTTGTATTCAACTTCAATTTACAGAGGGTTGATTAACCATCTAGTTAATTTAACTGTTGAAACGTATTCAAATGGTAATAGCTATAAATTTCGAGGCAATTATGTTGGTATTCATTGATTTTATCCATTGTGCCTGTACGAAATAGTCATAATTATGTTTTCGAAAAAAATTGCATAAAATAACAAAACACTAAAAAGTATTTCTTTCTTATTGAACTAAATTTGCTATTTTTTCGCATTTACTATCGACAAGAGGATTAGCTAAAACCCTTGATATCATGATCAGAAGTAAGATACATTGGCTGCTCTTGAGTTGCATTTGCCCCCTCTTGTCCATTACATGGCAGTAGTAATCCTTTTTATCGTTTCATTTAGGAAGAAGGAAGAAAAAATGTCCAGTTGTCTTGACATCCCTTTTGTTTCATGACTAAAATCCCAAAATATGCTAAATATATTTTTGCCAGTTACAAAATGTATAATTTTGATTATTCCGTATTTTTTTCCAATACTTCCCGGTTGAAACGATAGTTTTGATTTCTTCAATTCAAATCTTCCATCATAAGTAAGTCATTTAAATCAGAAAACAATTTCCGTAAGTATAGCACTATATTCCCAACATTATTTTTCGAGTAATATATTTTTAGACTTGTTACACAGTGCCCACCACTAATAAAATCACTGGATTATAAAATCAGCCGCTTTAAAAAATCAAATCTGGAAGAACAGAATCATTACTATATCAAAACATGTTAAAACTATCCTTTAATAAAATCATTAGCGCCGTTTTATAAAATCAAGCTTTCGGAGAGTATATGTTAAAAACAGGGTGGAAGAAAAGAAAACACGCTTTTCGCGTCTGAATAAAAGCAAAATTTTCTTTCTCCTCAAGATTTAAAAGATAAAAAATTCCACACGAGCAAAAAAAAAAAAAAAGCAGCATGTGCGAATTCAACATTTGGGGGAGGAGGGGGGTGTTAAAGAGAAAAGAATGAAGCAACCACGGGATATATGATTCCGGTGCCAACCAAATTAGTTGGCGCCTACTATGTCCACTCGCAGACCAGACCAGTCTCAACTGAGTTTTCTTTCAATCTTCACGTGCTCATCCAGCTTGCAGAGGTTTGTAGTTTATATCATTCAATTTGAATAAAATTTTCTCTATAGAAAAACATGCCTAAACGTTAAGATTTAAGTGTGAAAGATAAGTTTGAAATTCTGCAAAAGTATGATCAGCTTCCTAAGTGCAGTCAACGTGATGATGCGATCAAATTAAGCATTTCCCAAACTGCCCTATTCAACATTATAAGACAGCGGCATCAAATTTCTGATGAATTTAAAGAGAATGGAAATCTTTCAAGAAAACGAAAAAGAGTAGGAAAAGCAGATGAAATCGAAAATGTTTTGTTGGAATGGTTTAAAAATGCTCGTGAACGCAAAATCCCCATTTTCCGCGGAATATTATTTCAAAACTCTCAGGACTTTGCTGATCTATTGAGAGATTCGGATTTCAAACCAACAAATGGATGGTTAACTTGATGGAAAGAGCGAAACAACATTGTTTATCGCAAACTGCACGGCGAAAAGCAAGATGCAGATTCTGCGTCAGCTGAGGATTGGGTAAAAGATGTGTGGTCAACACTGATTCAGGATTACAAACCGGAGAACATTTTCAATACGGAGGAAACAGGTTTGTTTTTTCCGTGCCCTTCCCGAACACACGTTGCTGTTTAAAAATGAAGCAACAGGTGGATCGAAAAAAAAATCAAAGAAAGACTGACCGACCGTGCTACTAACATGCAATATGACAGGAACTGAAAAAATCTCCGCTAGTGATAGGACAGAGCAAAATGCCCCGTTGCTTTAAAGGAGTAAAAAACTTGCCAACTAACATAAATATGCACACAGCTACAACGCATGGATGACATCAAAAATTTTCAAAGAATTCCTTTTTGAATGGGATAGAGAGTTAAAAAGTGAAAAGATTGCTCTACTTTTGAACAATTGTTCTGCGCATCCGGCCGAAGAGGAACTAAATTTGAAAAACATTAAATTGGTGTTTTTGCCACCCAACACAACATCCATTATTCAACCACTTGATCAAGGAATCATACGATCTTTTAAGTTTCATTACAGAAAAACTGTTGCTCATCAAATAATTAAGGACATTGACGCTAACAATTCTTCGGACTCTTAAACCGCCAGCAAACTTTCAAAATCGCGAACAGTTTTGGATTCCATGCATATGATTCGCAATGCCTGGGATATTGTTTCTTCCAAAACAATATCCAACTGCTTCAAAAGTGTGGACTAAATATTGCTCACGAAGATGATAATATCATAGCAGAAATATTCAATGAAGAAGAAGAAATTGATGAACAATTTTCACTATATGTTTCGATAGATGATAATTTGCAAACCTCAGGAGATAAATCTAGATGGCAATGAATTATTTCTGTCATAGTGCTCTCTTCAGTTGATGTCAGAAAAGCGCTTGCTGTCATACGATGCACTCTAGAGCAAAGAGGAGGTAATACATAAAGTTACAAGAACTTTTATTAACTCTCGAATGATGTAGAATCTTTACTTTCAAATTCTGTTTCTCAAACAACAATAACTCAATATTTTAAAACCCTTGCGTAATTTAAAAAAGTGTACTTTATACATATACGTTAAACTCGAATTGTGTTTTAATTAACTTTAAAATATAGATAATAGTAATTAATTATTTTTTTATTTTGTTTAAACTTTAAAACATTTTCTTTTGTAATTTTATCGTTTTTCTGTCACTTTGTAAAATCAGTCGCTTAATAAAATCAAATATGCTCGAAACTAATGTGATTTTAATAAGCGGCGGGCACTGTATAGGAAAAACTATTACCTTAGTAACATATTTTGGTGTACATTTTTGTTCTAAAAAAATAAAATAATAGAGATAATTTGGCCCTCTCTGCTGTCAAAAGAGTTTTGATTCTCATTTTTAAGTAAAGGAATAGCACTAGATAGGCGAGGAAATTATAATAATTTTAGTCAACAGTTCGTATTAAAATTATACATATTTTTGGATTTTTTAATTGAACACATGGTGGGAGTAATGAATTTTTTCGAACAAAATTCAGATTGCCAGATATTTCTCAACAGATTTAGTAATAGCGATAATCTTGTTTAGTGCTAAAGAATAAGGTTAAATCTCAACTTTATAACTGATTCTCCTTTACAATTTTATGACGAAAAAGAAGATATGTCATGCACAAAAGAATTTTTTTGAATCTCAAAATTATCCAGATTTCAGCAAGTGAACTCTAGACACTCTCATATTTTGTTGCAGAAGTACTTGTCACTTGAGGTTTAAGTTTGAAGCATTGCGTAAAAAGATTCCATTGGGTCCTTTGGGTGCCGTTTCGGCGGAGTACCTGATTAATGGAGTCTGTGAAAAACAAGATTTTTTTTTCAAATACCAGTCTCCCGATCTGAAACAGAATGTGCCGCCAGAAAAGAAAAGTTCATAGGGTTCGTGCGACATGAGCTTTACACTCTAGCATCGTCTTTCTTCAACAAGTCCCACCGATCGTTATAACATCCGGCAATAAATCTCCACTCTATGCGCGGTGTACATATTCTGCAGTAACCAGTAAAAACCAGTGTCAAGAATGTTTTTGGTGAAGGAACATAAATGTAAGCTACTGTCGGTAAACACTGCATGATCATCTTTCGCGGCTTTTGCTTCTAATTGTCGTTTGCTCGGGTCTCACCTTCGGTCAGGGGGAGGGATTTAGGGATGCGGCGGAATGTCGTAACGGGCCATTTAGTGTGACAAATGCATGTCGGATTTTAGCGTTGCCGAAAGGTTTAACAAGGATCCGCAAGACAATTTGAGGGAAGTCACGATCTTGGGGGAAATTTTAGCGTGGAGATGTTTACCACGGAAACGTAGTCAGCGTTGACTCGTTTTACTTAAACTCGAGGTTTGTACACTGTAAAAGATACTGCAGTGTTTGCAGATCTCTGTAAACTGGATTCTCCTAAACGGTTCTACGCAAATAAATAATAAAAAAAAAAATACTGCAGTACTACTGGAAAATTTCTAGAAAACTGGACAATCACTAAGTTTTTTTGTAACGGCACAGCTCCTTCAAAAGTAACGCTGTCAGCTTTACTTCAAAAATAGCTGTATCGTTTCTAGAAAAGTTTATGGAATTCCAGTTTTCTGCAATGCAAAAAATAAACTTTTTTTTTCACAGGATAATACTGGCAGCAGAATTTCCAGTTTAAATCTGTAAAATGCACAGTAATAAACTAAAATTGCTAAATTTTGGAGAATTAAACTGTAAAATAGCTAATTTTAGAGTTTACCACTGCGAATTTTAGTTTTAAACTGGAACCTCTGCTGCCAGTATTATACTGTAACAACAACAGGTTCTTTTTCCAGTCTAGAGGTTTCCTAGTAGCACTGCAGATTTTTTTCTACAGTGTATGTCCGGTAAAAATCCAGAGTTTAATGTTGCTACACATATTGTAGAGCATTACGGGTTTAGCGTTAGTTTGAGAACACAAAATTCATAAATCACATAAGTAAAAAATTTTTAAAACATTCATACATTAAGGATCCAAAGAAAGTTACAAATGAACTAAACATTGTAAAGAATGTAATATCATAAATTCAACATTGAAAAGCATAAATGCGCAAGAATACTGCAGACACGTGTTTCGGCGTAACAAGGAACGCCTTTTTCAATGCAAAAAATTGTGAGCAGACATCGGACAAAAGAATTGAACTTGTTCCTTTCAACGCCGAAACACTTGTCTGCAGTATTCCTACGCATTTGTGCTTTTCAACGGTGTATTTATGATGTTGTATTTATGCACAAAGGTTTTTTTCTATTACATTGTAAAGAATGCTTGAATTCCCGTAGCACGCATCAAAATCAGATCACAATTAGTGTAACACTATAGTGACAAAGAATCATTTTGTTATTTGTTAATTTAAACCGCTCTATGATTATATAGAGTAGGGGAAAACCGCCTATATTGGACCACTGCTTAAATTGGACCTCGGGCTTAAAATCTAGTACAAAGTTCTGTGCTACACTTAAACAGTAGAAATATAAAGTTTTAGGAATAAAATCAATGTTTATGAAGTTTGACCAGTCTTCGAACTGTTTAGCGTGAGCTGGATTTGTGTTGAAACCGTGCGGAATCTTATTTCGCGGACTTGTTTCTAGCAGGATAATTTAAAAACTTGTGAATTGAGGTAAAATGCTGTTACAGTATTATAATCTATATTTAATAAGGATTACATCGAAGTATTTACATGCGCGATTGAAATAGTTTTTGACAGAGCAATAAGCTGAAAAATAAAAAATGGCGTGTTTTCCTTTATTGGACCAAAAAAATTTTCCTATATTGGACCGGTGGTCCAATTTAAGAATATGATTTTAAACAAGATTTTTTTTGTTAATCGTAATGTAAAATAATGACCCGTCTAATTTAATAGCGCAGTTAAAATTATTTTAAGAATAATTTAACACCTATTCACGATATTCATTTAAACTTTTTTTTAATCAAGAAGCTGCAACTTCTTAAAATGCATGGTTTTTTTCTCTCTTCATCCATTAAGCTGCAGTTTCAGGTGTTTAAGCATAGTTATTGTTTTATGCTTTACTTAAATAAAATTTATGCTGGTTTACCGAAAGAAAAGTATGAAATTCTTCGATATGTACAAAAAGATTTTTTAAAAGGAAATAATTTAGATGCTACTAAAATGTTCAATGTAGATGAAGCCGGTTTTTTCACTATCCAAAAGCCCCAAACTATATTGACGTATAAAGGTAAACATCGGGTGAAGCAGTAATGATTGGTGAACGTCGTAGAAACACATTGGCTATTTGCTGCATGAGTGCAACAAAATTGCTAGCCGCAATAAAAAAACTGGCAAATGCTGTGAGTTGATTCCAAACAACAGGAGTTTAGCCTGTTAATTGATATGTGTTTAATGACATTGATTAGGCTGCAGTAGAATTAGAGGCAAGTAGTCCAGATAAAACTACTCAAAGTGAACAGGTTAAATGTTCGTTGTAAGTTGTGCACCATGTACAAGAGCTAGCTACGACTTAAATTATTACAAAATCTGCAGAATTGGCGAATATGTCTCATCAAAACATTATTGTCAACTCTAGCTATGATTTTGTAAAGCCGGCTCACATATCACCTTTACCTAAAAAATAGAAAAAACAAAAAGGAAGGCTATCTCAGCAATCATTCTAAAGCCGTATAAAAGAGGCATAGAGCAGAAAAAGTCACACAAGAAGCAAGAAATTGCATAAAACAATTGAAGGCTCAAGGGAAAAAAGATGAAAGTGACCAAAAAGCGATTTCGAGAAAAACGAAAAACAAAGTCTGATTTCTCGTAGCTCGTTACGTAGTTTTTCGAGTTTTCATGCACATTTCGGTCGCTTCTCATCTTTTTTCCCCCTTGCTGTTCTACCAGATGATACTAGTCTTTCATGGCCCCTAGATAGAGCTAATATATCAAAATTAACGAAAAAGTGACTTTCATATTTTTACCCCCTGGCCCTTCAATTGTTATTGCAATATTTGTCCTAGAGATGAAGTTCAAAACATGATTAAGTGTATGAAATGCCATCGGGGAGTTTATCAACACTGCCTAAGTGAGGCCGAAGCAAAAGAAATTCTATTGCAAATCCTGGAAAAAAGCTGTGTAGTTTAAACATAAATTATTCTATGGTTTCCTGGTACGGTCCAATTTAGGAACCGCGTGGTTCAATTTAGGCGCATATATTCCTAAATTGGACTTTTGCAACTTTTTATAAAATAATTTTTTAAAAATAAGTTTTCATATTTTCAGAAAATATAAGCCCCTAGGGCGGTTCCTGATTAAATTCAGCTTACGATGCCCTATTTTGCATTTCTGTTTTGCTTCACATTGAGCGACACAGGCCTCCTGTTCTTAGGGGGTCCAATATAGGCGGTCTTCCCCTACCACGATATTTCTCTCCACAACATTAAAAAATATGACATTCAACTAAACATCTCGATGTAGAGGAAGTAGAAAGTTCATGGAACATCATAAAGTACCATATAATAAGCATAAATAAGGCACCAAAATAAACCGCGACAAAAATATGTTACAAATTTCTTGTCCAGTGACAAACTCTTAACAGGCGCGATCAAAAATGAAATTTACTCGACATAGTTGATTTCACCAGATACTTCAATATTTTTTGCACAGTTTAATTGTTGTAAAATGTGCACTATGCCGTAACAGTTTCAGCTTCAAATTGCTCTTTGCTTCCTTATAGGTGATCATAAAAAATATTATGTGTTTCCAAGAGGCCATTAACGCTCTCGAAGGCACTTGACATATCGAATCTGTCACTCAAACCGCTTAATGTACCCCTCTAATAGAAAGTTACATGATAGTTTGCAAAAGGATGACGCACCAAATAATGTAATACCTTCTTCGAAGACGGAGATATAGGATCCCTAATTGGTCGTTGGGATTTGACGACTATCACTATAAGAAGAGATCTTTTAATAGTCTCAATTTTTTTTCTCGCTTTCAAGGGTAAAAAGGTATGCCTTTTATTTTTTATGACAGGTTCAAACACTATGTAACAGAAAAAAGTGCCAACGCTTATTTGTAAAAAGTAATTAAATAATCGGTGAAAAATTGGCATTTTTTTTTATTGGTTCACAGGTAAAAAGAGAAGATATTTTTTTCACTTTTTACCTGCGAACCACCTTACCTGTAAACCTTTTTACCTGTAAAGACTGCACAACTGAACTAACCCGCCGTACGAGGTTATTGCAACCGGTAGTGCGATGTTCGAAAAAGTCTTAAGCAGACGTTTGATTCGTCGTTTGCTTAGTTGATCTGAATAGTGGTTACGTATAAGGCAAATAAACCAATCACTCATATTTTAGATACCAGATTTTCTGAAAAGTCAGACTATAAATTTTAGTATCAGTAGTTCTAACCAAGGCTGTGGATTCGGAGTAGCAATGATTTCCGGGTAAAATAGTCGGAGACGGAACTAGACGGTTTTGAAATTCTAAGAGTCGGAGTCGATTATTTTCTCTCCAAGTGCACAATTCTGTGAAGTCTCCGGAACATGTTCTCCCGTACGTAAGTTGAAAAACTACCCGAAGAGCAGAATGTCCCCTTTCTTTTAAGAACTTAAGCATTTAAAATTTTTCCCAATGTCGTAAAATTTATTTATCAATTTAAAATAATTTCTATTAGTCCTATTATACCGGGAAACATTCCTCATTATTCAATTAAAATAAAGAGTAAACATAATTTTTTGAGTACGCGCATGCCTATTGTCTCCTGTAGTCAGTATCGACCCCTCGAATGAATTTTATGCGGAAACTACTAATCTTATCTACATCTACATCATCTACTTATTTAATAAAATAAGCATGAACCTTATTCCTCAAAACACGTGCTTCATTTTCTCTGTAAATCAGAGAAAATATTCACGAATAAAAGGTTTTATAAACTTGTGGGATAAGTATTATGATTAGGTAACTATAAATTTGGCCAACTACGGATAATTGCAAAGAAAAATTCCATATTATGTAATAATTGATTTGCTTGTAGAATGAAACTTTTTTATAGTATATTATCTTTAATAAAATAATAGATAACACATAATTTATTTACGAACTTTCCTCCCTAAATTGAATATAAGACAAGATATATTAAAAACATCCTTAATTTAAAAAAACAACGGGTCATATTTGAGTATTGCTATCTTAATACTATCAAATTAATATAAAACTAATCTTAGTGCTAAAACAATATAATTGGGATTTTTCAACATATAATTTGATTTCACAAACTGTTTCCCCCTTTTGCAAAAAAAAAAAATTGTTTGAAAGAAGACACAAAAATTAATTAATTAAATTTATAAATAGTAGTAAAATAACATTTAACAAAATAAGTTTATCCTATCCAAAAATTGTTCACGTGTTTTTTTTTTTTATTTATTTTTTTTTTAACAGCTGAATTGCAGTCACGAAGTTTTTTTTAACGAATTAGTATTATCGCATCAAAAGAATTATTCCTGTGAGGAAAAGTACTTCAGCCCACGAGATAGCAAAATTCGACTCTAGTAATATGTATCAACGTATACTTAATACGCTATAAGTCTCAAAATGTCAAACAATCAAAACAAGCGAAGAAATATTTGAGTCTCTTTATTGCAACTATATCAAATTCCTCAATGAACGAGCGGAAGCGCTGAAGGTGCGTGACTTAATAGCGTGTTCAATATTGCTTCTACATGTACTACTGCAGCAATAAATTTTTACCATCCATTTTAAAAGTTTTAAATCCAGCCTTTTGTACTCATCTGTTTGTAATACTTAGATTTCAAATTTTCATTCACAGAAACGCAAAAATCCGTTTCCGAGACGGAAAGATGAAGAAAAAAAATCAAATCCCCGCAACTGAATTTTCCCCCCTTTACATTTTCTCTTATGAATCGAAGCGCCTCGTGACGTCAAAGCAATGCGACGACGGTAGCCATTAAGTAGCGTATGACGTCACAACTCGCGTTCGGGAAGATGTATTTCTCGCCAATTTGGCTTCATCTGGAAACTAACGTTTGTGTAATGGAAGTAAACGGAAAAGACTGTTTCCCGATTACGGAAAAGGGTATTCATAAATTTCGGTGGAGCACAATTCATTTTGGTTCAAAACTGAAGATTTTTTTAAATTTATTTTACGCATTAGTTAAAATACACGTCGTTAAATATTCCAAAAGAAAGCTACATATTATTGGACAAATAAATTTATTTTGAGGTATGAAATTAATTGAATTTTTTTAAAAATAACATCAAACAAGAGACAGCATTTATAAAATTTCGCTAGACATGATCCTTCACACAGCTGAATCTAAACAACATATCTCAAAATTTTTACAATTTATCTATAGAACTATACGAAGTACTCATTGTAAAAGTATTTAATGAAAAAAAAAAAACCATCCACTTTACAAAAACAGGTAGCCGTAAACTAAAAAGTTTCTTTTAACTATAAAGTATAACACTTTTTTATATTTTATCGCAATTTTTAAAGTTTTGGAAGCATGATTTTTGCTAGAATGACGAAAATTTGTTAACGACTGTAGCTTATATTAACAAGCCTCTAATTTAAAGTAAATTAGAGTAATATAATCTTTAATGGCACAAATAATGCAGTTTGCTGCAGGCATGTGTTTCGGGGCACAAGGAGCCCCTTTTTCTATGCAGAAAAGTGTGAGTTTTAGGATGAAAAACCATCCGAGAAAAGCAACACCGAGGAACACCGTGTTGCTCTCCATCAGTGTTGCTGTGAAATTTAAACTAGTAAGTATAAACGACATTTATATGAACAGTGTTTTAAAAGCCAAATTATTTTAAGACTGTAAGGGATGTTTCAAAATAATTAAATATCTTTAGTTTCGTTTTGGTTTTTTAGTTGATAAATGTTATAGGTTCGAAAAATAGGAAAATTTTACATGGGATATGCTTGCAAAACTATGGATATGTAATTAATGTTTGGGGCACACATACGTTATAATGCTTTAATGTTAGTGGCGTTTATCGTGCAATCGACAAAACAATAAGTATTTACGAAATGCTAATAAGCATAATTTATAAATAAGAATTTTACATTCAAGTATACAAATGAGTTTTTGAATTTCAAACTTAATATTACGTGGTAGTTAATATTTTAATAAGCGAAGAATCGTTCTTTTAACTAAATCAAAGTTAAAAGAGTAAATGAATGATAAATAATTAAAACATCCGTAAAATAATACGTAGTCCTTCATTTTTTCTTTAAAAAATGTTTTCCAATGCTTTAATTTACACAAAAAGAAAATCTTTCGAACAAAAAAGTTGTGAGTTCATTCAAATAATCAAATGAGAATAGTAAGTATTTAAAACAATGTATATTAAGCTCAATCTCAATGATGTTTTGTATTCTATAGAGTAAATTCTACAGAGGCATGGTTTCATGTTACAAAATTTGCTTGTTTCTTTTTTTTCCTCTAAAAAAAGGGAACTAGACTTTCTTGAATAACAAGCAACCTTTCAACACATTTTTATATCCATTCACATTTTGTATAAACATTTCAATGCAAAATTGACTACAAACTAATAATAGTGAACAATTTCAGCTGTTACAGTAAAAGTTATTCTAATTCGTCGCATGTAGTCTCGTACATTTGCTGATGTTTTTTTTTTTTTTTTCGATTTTTATTTTATGAAAATAAGGTTGTTATGGGTGATTCTAAAAATACGGGAATATTTCTAATATGTAGATTTTTCAAAAAAATAATTTAAAATAAAAAATCTAAAACAACTTGGAAAGTACTTTATAAGTTTCATAATTAAAATAGAATATCAGCAGAGCTTAATTGTTTGTATTTTATAGAATTTTTATATTTTTTTGAAGGCATGTGAATGATAAAATGGACATGTTAATGACACAATGGGTAAGTGAATAACACAATGGGTATGTGAACAACACAATGGGTAAGTGAATAGCACAATAGGTATGATAATAATGAAATTTTTTTACCTGCAAACTATTAGACATAATTTTTAAACATTATACTGTTATAGTTATTATATATTAGGTTGGAACTAATACTTTAAATTGATAAAAGTTAAATTTAATAATGTATCGCAAAAGAACGAAATAGTTAAAGAAAGAGTAGGCAAATAAATCAGTATATTTAAGAAGCACCGATACAGATTCCTGCAACGTTTTACTTTTCACTTATTTCACCATTCACATGGCCTTTGAGTCATCCACGTCTCTCATATTGGGACATGTGAATGACAAAACACCAGTAAATGTTCGCAAAAAGTCATATCTGAATATTTCGGCTTAAACCCACAAATGTCAGCTTTAGAACTATTCATTATCAAAATTTATTTACAGGTACATTTTACTTGCATTCTGAGGGTCATGTTAATGACAAAGATGAAAAACATTTTCCTTAAAAGTTGAGTTTAGCTTGATTTTTATCAAAAAGTAATTGCTGAACAGCAAAATAATCTTCAGCCAGGAATAACAAAGCTCCATTCTTCATTTTAAGATGTGTTGCCAGATTTTGAAAAAAATTATTTCAGAGAAAAATATCTATACTTTTCTGACACGTGGATGACCGATAATTCCTGGGACAAAGTTTAGATTAATTTTTAGGGGTATTATTTTCACATTATTTTGCTTTTTTATGATTTACATCTTGCACACATACACATTCAAAAATAAAAAAAAAATCTTGCGAAAAAAATCACTTATTTTTTTTAAATCTAGATTCCATAGATTGTAAAAATTACACCTATGGGACAAGGCATGTGGATGACATTTCAATGTAATATTTTATTTTTGAATGAATAATTATTAATTATTGACTTTGTTGATAAGCAGAATTATAGAACAAAAGACGTATAAAAATATTCCCAAAAGAGTTTTTTTTTAATTAAAAACAAAAAGAGTAATCAGTATGGAACAAAAATTTGTCCATTTTTGTAGAATCACCCTTATCCAAAGTAGCAAATTCTTCAATCAAATGACTAAAGGAAAATTTCATGATTTTGTGATGCTAAATGCGAAGTCTCCGTTCACCGAAAAACTTTCCAATCACTTTTCTAAAAAAAAAAAATAATGCTATTATTCAAAAATGTTTCCTACTATTTCTACCAATCATTTAAACAAAATTTAAACCTTTTACGTTTATAAGAATTCATTCAATAAGTAAATTGATTCCATTTAATTCCGTCTTTTTGCCAAGTATGATTCGGTTTTTTTTTATGTTTTATGAAGAAGAAGCTTTCTTCTTCATATCTTTTACATAAATTTGTTCTTGTGTATTTTCTTTCAGTTTACTAATTGATGCTCCTATATGATATGCATTTCATTCGGGAAATTCTGCTTGCTATTTTTTTATGTACCGTTATATCTCCAAGGACGCACAAAAATAGTAAAACTTTAGGAGTCAGGAGACATTTTTCGCTTCCAGACAAATCACTTCCTAGTTTATAGGGAAATTCAATGGAACAAAGCTTCAGAAAAACATTCTTACTTTAGAAGAAAAAGACACTAAAGTAATGATTTTAGTTATCAGAGTGACCTGGCGCCCGGGATTTTCGAGATCTTTATTATTTCTATGCATTGAAAAAACAATTTATAAATATTAATACATACGTCAACAATAAATTGCAACGAAAATGTGCATTTTGAATACATCCCGCTACACTGTAAAAAGTGACTGTTGTTTTTAGTGTAATACAGCTAATTTTATAGTAATTTTACAGTAATAAACTGGGAAAATTGCTAATTTTACAGTAGTTAACTGTAAAATTGCTAGTTTTAAAGTAATAAACTGTAAAATAGCTGATTTTACAGTTTATTACTCTAGGAGCACTGCCTTGCAGCCGCCAAGTCGAGCAAAAGCAAGCCAAGTCGAGCAAAGCAAGCCAAGTCGATCATTCAAACAAGCGCACGGCCATACTATCTTTACAGGAAGCAAGTCAGGCCATTTTCGACGCCCTGTAACTTTGTTGTGGATAAAGCTAGAAACCTAAGTTTTTAGAGGCTAAGAGAACATGCGATAGAGAGTTAGTCTTGAGAATTAAATTTCATTTACTCAAATAGTTTACGAGTTATAAGAGGTCAAAATCCGTGAAAACTAAGATAATATAATCAAAAGTATTTTTGACTTCTAGCAGTCACACGAACCTAAAATTTTCACTGCAGATAGGGTTTAGTTCGTAATGGAAGGGAAAATTGTAACATTCCGAAATTTCACTCACGTTTAATAGTTATGAAATTTCTTTCAGTTGTGGCTCATTTTTTCATCTACAGATGGCGCTCTCTCTCTCATTAAATAAAGCGTACGTAAGAAATGGAAAATGAGAACGAATATTTTCAACTCAAAACTGACGGTTTGGCGTTGAAACGAAGACATTTTGATTTTTCCTAGTCAATATTAGAATTTCGATTACGTGGATTCTTCGCAAATTGTGATTATTATGGACGATTTTCCTGACTCTCACAGATTCTGTGCTAAAATATTTCGGCCTATGTTTTATCGATAGAATCATAATAAAACGATTGTCGCCCTAAATTTGGCAATCGATCCAAAATTCCAATGATCGAAATATCTCTTTTGTGCTTAAAGTGCTATTGATAACTATTGAATAATATTGTTTCAAATTTCTTTTGCAGGTTATTTTTCTTTTATGTATTGAGAAAAGTACTGTGTTTGTTCTCCGTTGTAAAATAAGTAGGGGCTACCATAGCCCGATCGGTCAGGCGTCGGACTCATAACCGAAGAGTCCCAGATTCAATCCTAGCCGATCAAAGATCTACCATGTTCACTAATGGAAGCCGGGGTACATTAAACATGGATCATGGTCCTGAAATCCTCTAAGTTCCCATTCCAAATCAATAGTTCTGGCAGCCCGGGGCTTGAATAATGTCGTTTCAAGTTTCATTTGCATGCCATTTTTCCTTCATGCATTTGGATAAATGCTTTGTTTGATATTCCTAACGAAATAAATAGGGTCCATGGTGACCCGATCGATAAGGCATCGGACTCGTAACCGGAGAGTACCGACTTTGATCATAGCCGACCGAACATACACCGTGCTCAATAATGGAGGCCGGGGCACGTCATCTGTAACAGACGATAAATTTGCAAAAAGCAAAACCACTACTACTTTACTTTATCGCATAAGACGAGAACGATAGAATTATTTTCTTGAATTTGAAACTGTAGTCTTATTAGTGTTACTTGTGTTTTATTATTTTGATGATTGGAAGAAGTATTTATTTATTGATGTCACTTACTAACAATTTAGACCCATCAAAAACATAAACTGTAGAAAAATGCAAGTCTCGCTGTCGTCGTTAAAAGTTATGAGATCTCAGGGAAAACTAAGGCGATTGTTTTATAGTTAGTATCTTGTGAAGCATCTATTTCACAACTTAGTCATAAAAAGACAATGATTTACTTTTGTCTGCAGAGATTAATAATTCTTAAATAAATTCCTACAAAAAGAAATGAGATCCTATCAAAAATATAAAATGTACAAAAATGCAAGTCTCTCTTCCACCGTTAAAAGTAGTGAGATCTCAGGAAAAACCAAGTCGGTAGTTTTAGTTAGTATCTTGAGAAGCATCAATTTAACAACTTTATCATCAATAGTATCGTATTGAAATACTTTGCAGCATTTATAGTGATCATATCAATATTCGATATCTTTATTTGTATAATAAATATAGTGACTTGGCAATCGCGCTGCAACAAACTAACGTAATAATAAAAGTTACTTATCCCGTTTCACTGGCGCCAATAACGAAGCAAGAGAAGCCAAACAAAATAGATGCACTCGTAACCTTTTTATTTGAATTTTTAAAATTTATATTTTTTATAAGTCTCTTGAGTGCTGTTGCCAATGAAGTCTGCTTATCGAGATTTTTTGCGCTCGAAATGAATAAGTTCAGAAGGACCTTACTATTTAGAATACTTCTACTGCAATATAGTACTAGCAGACCTAATTTACGCCATCCTATAAGTAAATAGAATAAAACGCTCCCACCGCTATTGTTTAGGTAGACGCAATTATGTTGGCATGCGATTGCCAAGTCACTATATTTATTATACAAATAAAGATGTCTAATATTGATATGATCACTATAAATGTTACGAAGTAACTTAATAGGATACTATTGATGATAAAGTTGTTAAATTGATGCTTCTAAATATACTAATACTATCTACTTGGTTTTACCTCAGATCTCACTATTTTTATCAGTGGAAGCGAGACTTGCATTTTTGTACATTTTATGTTTCTGATGGTTAGCTTTTACAATTTGAAACTGAAACCTCTGCTTTCAGTATTAGACTGTAAAAACAACAATTTATTTTTTGAAGTGTACATAAAATCAGTTTGCAGTGTATTATAGTAATTGTTATAGTACATTTTTAAAAAGATTTTTTGTAACGGAAAGTATGGTGTAGCAAAATGACTTCGATTACAAGAAAGTCAAAAATCCTTAGAGTTGAATTTTCTGTAAAAAAACTTTGTGTTTGAAGTGGTTATCACACGTAGGAAAATTCGATCAACCTCCAATTCAACCGCAACTTTTATTCTCCAGTCAACTTTAGCCAGAAAACCTATTTATATATATATATATATATATATATATATATATATATATATATATATATATATATATATATATATATATATATATATATATATATATATATATATATATATATATATATATATATATATAGTTTTATGTTTATCTACTATTTTGCCATACCTCGTTACTATTAAATGGTTTTAATGAAAACACAAAATAATTAAAAAGCAAAAGCAAATAATCTATCCTCTTATCATAATCAAACATTTTTACAAACTAAATTAAATGTGATCTTTGTGCTCGTTTCAAAGAATATAAACTTTTTTGAAATTTACTGATGACTTACAGCAAAATTTAAAAGTGCGCTCTAAAAGATAAACGGCATGGATCGCCAGATCTTTTTATCATCGACAGCACCATATTAACACGTTAACTGTAGAACATTAATTAAAATATTTTTTTTTATAAATTATTGGAAAAAACATTCCATGATATGCTATGATATTTTTATTTTTTATCTCCGGTCCGCCCTTATTACTTATTTTTCGCGTGCCACCAACTAGTAATTTGCGTACCACCAATGGTAAGCATGCTAGAGGTTGAGAAACGCTGATCTTTTGAACAATCTGCTGTCACTTGAAAAAGCTATAGTCCTCCAGTAGGCTCCTGCCCACAGTGGGGGTTCCAGGTAATGAGCAAGTATACTTCTTGGCTAAAAAGGGTGGTTTAATCACGCAGAATATTTTTCGCCCTACGCCCTTCATACTATTAAAAATCTTATTAAAAGATCTATCAAGGTACGTGCTCAAGAAGAACTCTGTAATCGTGTTTCTCATGGGTCTTGGAAGAATGCTGTCACAAATTTGTGTTATAGCCAGGCCCGTCATTTACGGCTTTGAGAAATCAATGTATTTACATATAAGTAGGCGTGTTTTTTAATGTTTTCCGATGAAGTTGCATTGCGTTTGGACCCTTTGCCCCCCCCCCCCCTGGAAAAACCTGAAATGACGTCCCTGGTAATAGCTCAACGCGTAGAGGGCTATGCCACGGTAACAGACGCATCAGTTTTTCCCAAAACAGCTTATACAGATTAGAAATGTGTTAAAATCTTGTATTATTTTACAAATTCAATGAAGAACATGGTCTTTGCAATATAATGTATTTAGTTTTTGGAGATTTCTGGGGAAAAATTGAAATAATAACATTTTCTCCGTAACGGACGTATTTCGTAGTGTCCGTTGCGATGCCAAAATACCATCATATACACTGTTAAAAAAAACGTAAATTTTCAGGAAGTTTTCAACTGATTTTAACCGAAGGTTTTCGTTTTCGCTGCAAAACGTATTCTTTCCTTAAAAAACGGGAATATTCGTGAATCGCCGAGTCGGAGAGACGAAAACGAAATTTCTCCGTTTTTGTGGTTGCTGCGCATGATAGAGTAGAATGACCAGTGAGTGAACACTTAGGCGAATTTTCAGTTTCAAGAATTCATAGTTTCGTTAAAAATTGTAGCATTTACCATATGAGAGTAAAAATACTTTTAATGATACATTTAATTATTTAAAAAAAATAAAAAATAAAAAATAAAAAATAAACGGGAGAACTTTTATGGTTCTGCATCAGGTTTTATGAGGGGGTAAAAAGAAAAAAAGGTGCCCAAACCTAGTGAATGAACACCCCTAATAGTGGACAAATGCAGCATTTTCTAGTCATTTTTTTCTTTAAATGTGTAGAGAGAAGTGACTTCTCCCGATGCACATAAGAAAAGTAATTAAAAACCTTATTTTTTCATTAAAACTACGAGGTGTTCATTCACTGGTCAGTCTACCCTAAATACTGTTTATGAATATCTTCAAATTGTAACTGAATTTTATAGAAGAACTAGAAGTTGGTTCAACACTTGAAATTACATTTCCTATATTTGGTACACGACAGCCGATTGTTTTAAACATTCAAACTAATTTTTACAAACACTTCAAGGGATCTAGCATTAAAACTTACTTGTTTAACATGATGTAGCTTGTCTGATAAAGTTTTAACCGTCACGTCACGTGCAGCCGGAGGTTTCATTTCTGGGTTGTATTTTTGTGCGGAGATCCCAATTCCAGCTATAGTTTTAGTGTATCTGTAAAAAAAAAAAAAAAAAAAAAAATTAACTTTTTATTTTTTTCTTTTTATTTTTCACATTCAAAAAAATATCTATTGAATCACATGCTTTCAGTAAAACTGTTTCAATAAAACGTTGAGCCTACAATACAACAATTTTGCTTTTCTGCAAGAGTTCATACGTGATTAGCGCATGTTTAAAGCATATTACTTGCAATGGTTTTTATTCAGTGGCGAATAATTGCTTTCTGAATAATTTTAATGTTTTTTTATATTTTACGCGGTAAGCATTGGAAAAATACTGTTATTGTACTTTTACACTATATGTTATTAATATTGATATTATATATTTATAAATAGCTTGCTGATCCGGCAAACGTTGTTTTGTCATATAAATTATTTCCTAGTAATTTCTAGTGTAGACAAAAAATAGCTTACTTATTGTAAGTCTCTGAACTTGCCATTTAAAATCCTGGCTTCGATCACGTTTTTCATTAATTTTTGAATGACTAATCGCGTACCGTTGCACAGCCGGGGCGGGTTCAAATTACGAAGCAAGATAATTGGAGATCCAACCTTTATTTTTTAAAAATTTGTGTCACTTTAATTGTCGTTCATCCCCCCCCCCTCTCGCAGTGAAAAAAAACTTTACACAGCAGATTTTGCCTAATAACTCAACACTCATGGTGTTTGATACATTTTATTTGTTTGTAATGATGTTTTTTGGTCATAACCAATATGAAAATCACAAAAAATAGTTACTTCAATTTTTAACATATATTTATCTTCTTCAGAATTTTTGACTTTTAATTTTACCTTGAATTTGACGTAAATGCAAGGTATAAAATACAGAATTTTATAAAGGTACAAAAATTAGCATAATATAATTGATAGTGCATATAATTTTTGAAAAAATAATATAAGTGCCGCAAATCAAAAACCATTTATTGCCACAAT
The DNA here is from genome assembly GCA_038373865.1 of Uloborus plumipes. Classification (NCBI taxonomy): domain Eukaryota; kingdom Metazoa; phylum Arthropoda; class Arachnida; order Araneae; family Uloboridae; genus Uloborus; species Uloborus plumipes. Next base: position 186,323 of record JAXGGA010000604.1, read on the forward strand.
CGATTCAAAGCCCCCAAAAATGGCGCAAACGTCCATAAGAAAATTCTACAGCATCGAAGGACCCCATTGCCAATTTTAATAAAGATCCGACCAAAACTGTCATTTTGTACTATAAAAAAATATGGGGTAGATCCCCATGAGGGGATGTACCTGCATAAGGACATTACAATCATTAAAATCGTTCAAAAAAAACAAAAAAAAAAAAAAAAAAAAAAAAAAACCATGCAGCTGTTCGAAAAAATCCTTGCAGGCCTGGATTCGATCTCATTCCATCAGGAACTTCAAGCTGACGCGCATAACCACTTGACCATCGGGTCGCTCATTGAAGTAAGGATTTACGATAACACATATTGTTTTAAAGGACATGAAATGTTAGTTTTTCGATCATAACTTTTTTTCTAGTGAACAAATATCGTCATATGAGTACATGGTACCTAAGTTACACCATCTCCTATCGATTAAAAAAAATCGTCCAAATCGGTTCAGTAGATCACATGTTATGTGCGAACAAAAAAAAAAAATTAGGGGTGGACTACCCCTAACATTTAGGGGGATGAAAAATAGATGTTGGCCGATTCTCATAGATACTGGATAAGCACAAAAAATTTCATCAAAATCGGTCAAGCCGTTTCGGAGGAGTATGGCAACGAAAACTGTGACACGAGAATTTTATATATTAGATATTAAATGTTCTTCAGAAATTCATGCAGCGAAGCAAGGACCTAACATATTTCACTATAGACTTAAACAAATGTGTTGCATACACGGATAAGTTGAGACTGCAAATTGTTGCTGAACTCTTTAAAAGAAGAAAAAAAAAAGCGTTGATGCTTATTAAGTACATAGTTGCTACAAATAGAGAAAATACTGTCATGTGAACCCACATCAAAATATTTTAAGACACAAAAATATTGCTAATTTTAAAATTGATAAAATATTGTCTAAAAAAGCTACAGTGACTATCAAAAGTTGAAAAAAATTTCAAATAACTTTTCATTTAGATGTTAATCCTAATTTTGCTCCAGAAATTAATGTTAATTAATTAAGGAAAGAGAACAAGCTAGGTTCAAAGCATTGCCACTTTCGATTTAAAATGGGCTCGAGATCAATCGGTCGATCTCGATCAACGGTTGCCTACCGCTGCCATATAGAAGAGCAATCGCTGAATCCCTCCTTGCCACCGGGCATGACGGTCGCTGAAATCATCGTCATAGTTTCAAAATTGTTCGCACATCTTCTCCACTGTCCTGTTTTGGGTAACGCTTTTATCACCGAGTATTACTGGGAAGCAAGATATATGTTAGATTTCTGTACTCTGTTTCAGCTTTTTTTTTCTTTTGTAGATTTATTTTCTTTACACTTGCTTTTTGCTGTAACTATTCATAATCTGTCATTAGAAAAACATAATTAAAGTTTAAAAATACACATATGCTCACGTTGTCACAACGTGAAGCATTGTTCAAATAACTCTACACTGCATGATTTTTTTTATTTTTCTTTAAAAAAATATTTATGTTTTTCAATGTAATAAGAAAACACGTAAAACTATTTAAAAAATTTTAACTCTAAATTTTCACCACTTTTTAATTAAAAATAGTTTTGTTTGCTAAATTGCAACAAAATGCTGTTGAGCACAAATAATGGAAGATAAATGCCAAAATTGTCCTTGTATCCAATTGGCAATACAATGCAGTGTAGGGATAAGATACATATTTATATATTAAAAAGAAAATAATTGATCGATTAAGGTTTGATTCATGTTTTATTACCATTTTCATTAATTTATAATTTATTTTTATACATAAAAATGGTATTTTTTATAACTTGAAATCTAATTTAATGGCTAACATCTCAAAAGGAATCATAAATTCACACTGTTAATATGTATGATTATTAAAATATAGAATACAACATTGCAATGGATAATTTTGCAATAAAATGTTGACACTTGTTTTGGGGTTGCAATTAACCCCTTTTACCCCTGAAGCAAATGTCTGCAACGTATTGCAAATTGTTTCAATTTTAGCGCACTATTGTATCTTTTATTCCTCAGCACAAAAGTATTTATTTCTAACTGAACATTGGTTTTCGGTTTTGTATTTGTAATCTTATACGACGTTGAAATGCATGTTAATTTAAAAACGAATTTTGATTTTACTTCTATAGAAAGACAGACCAAAAAAAAAGTATTTTCGATAGATATATAGAAAGCATAAAGGATATGCTATAGATAGCATAAAGGAGTTTGAAGTAGGGAAAGGTAAGGAAACGAAATGAATTTAAAAATGATAATAATAATAATAAAACAGTTTTACAAGCAATACAATAACAACGAATTCTGATGAATGTGGGTTTTCTTACACGAGATGGATTCTTCAGCATGTCTGTCGTAAATAGTACACTGAATTATAATGGGTTGAAAATCCAATCGCATTTTTATTAAAAAACAAGTAAAATAAATTTTTAAAAAAGCGAAAAATAATGTTCTTATCTCTTTCCAAGAGGTAAAAAGCACATTTTCAAAATGAATAAGTATCGATTAAGAGAATAGGTCCAATCAATTCGAAAATTTAATAATTTTTGATTGAGTAAGACGGTTATTAGCATACTACAATTGAGAAAAGGTAGGGGAAACTAGGGAGGTTCGAATCACCTTCTTGTTTTCATATTAAAAAAATAATTAAGTGATGAAAGCTAGGACACAGCGTTGTCTCAAGTGAAATAAAAATTTCTAACCTTTGACAATTTTCAAGTAGAATCACGGAACAATCGCATGAGCTATCTTATATAGTTTTTTGTTCTTCCTTTATTTTTTTCGATGCAAGTTCTTCGCTCTTGTACTATTTGTTATCAACAGACCCAGAAATAGATCGAATTATTTGCTTACTCAAATTCATGTGCTAAAATACTACCTACTTATTTTGACTTTCATTTTTTATTTTAATGTGTTTTTAGCGTGTTTTACTAAAAGGGCTGCTAAGAGTGGCTAAGAGTGGTTTAACCAAAATAAATTCTTGAAGGTTTGACCCAGGTAAAACCTTCCGTTTAGTGCCATTTAAATGTATTAGTTTTTAAACTGTATTTATATCATTTACTTCGTTTAAAATAGAAATGTTTTTAATTCAAAAGAAGCCTATTTTTTGTTCTTAACTTGCAATTAAAGTCACTTGATATTATAGACATATTCATTTGAAGCACTTTCTGTGAATGCATTTTTCTGATAAAATTAGACTCAGATGAAATTTGCTGTTCTAATTCGTTAGCGAGCTCATTAAAATATCTAACCCATGTTTACTTTCCTCATTTATTAGCTAGTTTGTCTTTAATTGTAACGAAATTACCTTTAATTTTATAATATGAAAATCAATAAAATATGGACGTGGAAAGGGCAAAAGTGGTTGAAAACGTACAAACTCAAAGACTTCGACAGATTGCCCATTAATAAATAAAGCTGAAAAGATGCCCAGTATGGAAACGATGAAGAAATATTCTCTACAAAAAATTCTTGTACTGTTGTAAAACTCTCAAAAATAATTGAAATGAGCGTTTCCGAAAGTTCAAGTGCAAATAATGTTTGAAATATTTTTTTTAAGCACTTATAAACTTTTCTAACATTGAACATCCAATGTTTTTTCTTTTTTGTTACAGTAAAAAAAACCACGAAATATAAATGCATAATTTTACAGCTTTCGTTGTTTTTCGTACTACTATTTTGTAGCACAAAGTATGTATTTATTTCTTAGCCTCCTTTGGTCAATGTTTGTTTCGCTTAAATGCAGGAAAGAAACCTTTCAGAAGCACAGCTTCTGAAGGTTGTCTGGGAAGAGTAACCGTGAAAGCACGCGTTAACTGAAAGCTGGTTTTCCTGCACTACACTTGGCGAAGCGAGGTTTGGCATTGACTTGGCGAGAAGCACCGTCTCGGTAGCAACCCTGTACGGTGTGTGGCATAGTGGAACGCGATGGGTGCTTGAACGGTTGTTGTGGTATCTCTTAGTGCGAATGATCTGGGAATGGTGTGTGCATCTGATAGAGGAAAGATGAGGATGCCTTTGGAGAGTTTTCTACTCGCGTGCCTCCTCGGTACGGTTGCCGCTGTACAGAACGGGACTAACTGTTCGGATGTCCGGCGCGTATTTGTCACGAAAGGAATTGGCCAGGCGAACATTGTGCCGGATACTTGGACAAAAGGTATGAAAAAACAAATTTTTTTTCTAGTTTTGCTCTCGGACATTACGATTCGCTTCATAGCAAACTCAGAAAATTAAATCTAGTGTGTGTAGTGAGAAAGCGGTGAGAGAGTAATATCACTTGTGCGCGCACATTTGCTTCCTGAATGGGAAAATTGAATTTTGACGGCAACGGGAGTAGCGCGGATAAACGCGTAATTTTACGCTCTGCGGAGTCGGAGGAGTAGGGGGAGAAATCAATTGGGTTTCAGTACGCGCTCAATGCTTTCGGGATGGAAGCATTCAGATTAGCTCGGGGTTGCTCGTTAAACTTCGAGAGTTGCTCTAAGTGAATTTTCACAGCTGCTTTAGCGTATTATTTTTAAGGTCATGGATTTATTTTTAAGGAATTTTTCGCGCTTATTGATTTTGAGATTTTATTCAAGGCTGATATATAAATATAATTTATGTTTTTAACTGATTTATCACTTTTCTCTGTTCATTTTATTAAAATAAAAATAAAGCCACAGTTATGCTTTTAGTCGACAATTTCAATCAGTATATGTTGAACACATTTGAAAAATACAATTGCGGATTGTTTTAAAGGCATTATACAGGGTGTCCACTCCAATCGTGGACCAATAGCTAAATTCTAAACTGTTAGAGATACGCATATAGTTCATTTAGGAAAAAATCTCCAAATTACGAAAGGAATTTTGGGTCTATTCAATGTTTTTCAAAAAATCAAATTTTGAAAGAGTTACGAAATTTAAATTTTTATACAGCCCCCCAGTCCTATCAATCATATTTAGTAAAACATTCTTGACACTGTAACGTTTAAAACTAAAAAAAAATCACTCTTCTACCACAAAAATTGACCGAGTTATGGCGTTTTGAAAAATCAAGATTTTGCATTGTTTCAAGACGTCATCGAGAGATCGCTTAAGGGACCGTATGCGAAATCCTTCAAAATCTTGATTTTTCAAAACGTCATAACTCGGTCAATTTTTGTCGTAGAGCAGTGATTTTTTTTTAGTTTTAAACGTTACAGTGTCAAGAATGTTTTACTAAATATGATTGATAGGACTGGGGGGCTGTATAAAAATTTAAATTTCGTAACTCTTTCAAAATTTGATTTTTTGAAAAACATTGAATAGACCCAAAATTCCTTTCGTAATTTGGAGATTTTTTCCTAAATAAACTATATGCTTATCTCTAACGGTTTAGAAATTAGCTATTGGTCCACGATTGGAGTGGACACCCTGTATACAATATACGTATAATAGTTCTGATTCTAAATGTAAACTTTTGAAAGAGCCATTAATAGTGATAATAATAAAAAAAATACATAAACTGTGGATAAATACTTTTCGTGAATGTCATGTTTAAAGTCCATTTCGCACACAAGTACACTCTTAAATATATTGGTCGCTCTTCGGCTTCCTGGCTTTTTTCTCAGGTTAAAGTACCTCAGCGATGTTTGGAAAAGGTAGGTTGAAAAGCCTGTTATGACAGTGTTTGCCTTTACCTCGTGGTGCTTGGTAAGAGTTATTTGAATTTTTCCAATTTCACCAGTAATAATTACGTGCCGCTACAGTCGACAGTCCTCCAGGTAGGTAATACAGTCTACTTTCTGCTGGTGAATGGTTCACCCAAGTTGTACTTAGAGAATGTGATTTATCTGCGCGTTGAAGCTGAAAATGTTGACTACGGTGGAGAATATTAGTATGTTAAAACTTCCGGACTCAAAGAAACGCACAGTGACTAAACTCATGACCAAAAAACGATACTTCGAGATATTTGAAACGAATATCTACTTTAGAAAATACATCTCAAGTGGATGAGTTTTTGGTTACACTACAAAAGAGAACTTGAAAAAAAAAAAGAAAGAAAAAAAAAAAAGGAAACTTGACTTTTCTCTCACATATGAGAGATGAAAGGACCGAAAAAAATACATGTGATATAAGCGCATTAATTCATCTTTATTTTAGATCAAATCAATTTCAGGGTTATTAAATAGAGTAAAATACAAGAAGAATGAAAGTTTTTTTCAAAGCAATTTTGTTCTTGAATATATCTTTTATTATTGCTTCTTGGTTTCTGAAATGTGCAGTTAATGTTTTTACATTTGAAATGTCCACTGGAAAAGCGACCTCAGACCACTTCTGATGAAAACTTCGTTTTATGTTTACTAATTCATTTTGTAACATAAATATTAATTTTAACCAATCCAATGTTTGAAATTAAAAGCTATTTCTTTAAAAATTGTTTTTATGCAATTTAATTCCCTTTGAAATTGTCATTTTATTAGTATGCTAACTTATATTTATGTTGTATTCATAGTTGGACTTAACCCGTTTTTCCAGAAACAATATCATTTGATTTTGTTCAACATTTGATAAGCTTTCATTTTAAATAAAGTTAATGGGGCTTTGTTCTTTGATCATTATTGAAAACAATAAGTTTGTGGCCCAACTGATTTAAAGGAAATGATTTCAAGACAAGCCTGAAAATAAACTTCTCCGCTAGTCACCGACAAATCCTCCAAGTAACGAAGATTCACACTTGGGTCCGTTTTCGTCGCAGCTCTATGCGAGGTAACCAGTCGCACCCTTGCAAGGAAAGTGACACAAGTCGGGATTGACTCATTTTACAGTAGATTAAAAAGAAATCTAGTGGTATCCTAATGGTTAGCTGTTGCTAGTCTTTTGCAATGAATATTCATTGATATTTTTTGATGAACTATATGTATAAACAACTTAAATTTTCTGTATAGTACCGTAAAATGGGGTGAATCGGAACACTTTTCAGCTTTGAATGCAAAAAAAGTAGTTAAAAGATTTTTTTTCAATTCGATTTTTTGTGTAAAAACTTCGGTCTTGCTCTGCTTTTGATATTCCAAACAAGGACAAAACATTTTGAGCAGTTATTATTTACATATATAGGAATTTAGGGGTGTTCCGAATCACCCCGCTGATAGGGGTCAATCGGAACAGATGTTGAAATTTTTATTTTTTCAATTTAACCTGTAATAGGTCTTACAAAGATGAGTAATATTGATGGGGAAGAATAAGAACAGATAGTTACTGTCAAATAAAAGTTTATTTTCTATACCAGGAAACGTTTATGATTAGTCAAAATTCAAAATAATTTTGAACTTCTGAAAAATTAAAATTTATTTTAAAAAATGCTTTTGAATTGAAATACAAAGATTTAACATAAATTTAAGTCACTCATGTCGTCCACAAATATGTACTTGTCCTTAAAACTAGCAGTTGTGGCTTGGCTTAAGTTTTTTCAAAACATCTTCTGGGATGAACGCTGCCTTTTCTTTAGTTTCTTGAGATTTCTGGGTTTTGGGGATTATCCTATAAAATTTTCCCACTTATTCATCACTGTCTGTGTGCTGGACTTTTGACACATAAAGTCTGTGACTTTTCCCCATGTATTTTAAGTAAAAAGAAGTCTCCTGGAGCAAAAATCTTTTTGAATCTGCAATTTTCTGTTATTCTAAGATCTAGCTGCTCACAAGAAGAGATAAACAGTAATAAATCCTTGTCCTAGTCTTGACTAGAAGAATTGGAGTTAGAATCTTGATTTTTCAAACAGTTTCCTTTAAATAAGTTTGAATTGGAAAAACAGAACAAAGTGTTCCGATTCACCCCGCAATTTTTTTTCCTATGGCATTTTTCAGAATTCTGCATTTTTATGACACAATTTTTAAAAAATGTAAATTCTAATGTGGTATTCTGTTGTTCAGATACATGCAGAATTGAAACCTACCACTCTTAGGTTTAAAATATAAGAAGGTTTGTACTTGCATATGAAGTTTTGCAGTCTATGAAAACGTGATGTTTTCTAGCATTCCACGTGCAGCCCTCCTCATAACCCAGTAGCGTTGCCAGATTGACAAAAGTAATTTTTTCCTTCTACCTATGATTATACCTTTCTAAAAAAAAATTAATACCGAAAAATACCCCATAGTTTATTTATGAAGAATTTCTTTGTACGGTCGGGAAGTTTTGTTCCGATTGACCCCGCTGTTCCTATACACCCCATTTTACGGTACTACATTTTTATTTTGTCCCATATTCTATGTATTTATCTATTTAAATTTTAGTTAGACTTGTGCCACTATTAACTATCAAAATTTTAGTTGTGACACTTTTCCACATAAAAGAACACAATGTTTTGATCTGTTTCATACGAAAATCAGAAAATGTGGATTTTTTGACTTGTATCACTTTTCTTGTGAATGTGCGAAGTGATCGGAGTTTGTATACATTTTATGCTCTATTTCTTGGAGAGGATGTTGGAAGTTTTCTCCCACTTGCTCCTTGCCTATCATTTTCGAAAAGAAAAAAAAGTTTTATAAGGAATAAGTGAAAAAAGCACAGTGTAATGTAATTTACTGCCCGTAACTTATTACTTTTTTCGGTGAGACAATAAATGTTTTATATTTTATTAATAATGGGAATTGTAATCCAGTTGCCATAAAAGGCTTAAGAAATGAACATAATTCGCTTTATTTTTTTGTTATGTAATGGCTATGTATTTCACTTCAGGAAACTTAAAAACTGTACGAAATTTATATGAAGAAAAAAATGATATTCAATTTACTCTTTTAAAAAATTATGAAAAAAAAAATCATTTGTTTGTGGTGTAGTAACATTATATTTTTTACTTGTTTAAAATTGTTTATCCGGACGAGTTATTTTCGTGTTTACTCTCGAGTAAAAAATTACAGGGTGCGGTAAAAAAATAAAAATTAAAAATTAATTAATGAACATACAAGCAACATTTTACATAACTTGGTTGAAAATAAATTAGTTAATAAAACGCACGAAATGACCTTAGGAGACCTTTGCTAATGAATAAATTTAATTCGTTTCAAGTGATGCAGAGGCGTAACTACTTATTGAAATTTTTATCCATAGTCTTCAACCTTTAATCTATCCTATTGACGCGAAACAAATTGCTTTAGAGAGTCCAAACTTTCGTCTGGTTTAGAGCACACTCTAACCTTCAAAAACATACTCTGTAATCCATTGGACTGCAATTCCATAAATAATGTGTTCCTGTCCACTCTGCAATTGATACTACGTCAGGAAAGCAGGAAAATGCGCCATGCAGTAGCAGATTTTGAGGAGTTGGGAGGAGGGAGCTAAGGATCCGTTCCCCTTACAAAGGGAAAAAATATATTGAACCATACCCATTCACTATTTTTAAATTTATTTCTTCATAACATAAGTAAACATTTTTAAACTGAAAACACACACTGGAACGTGCGCGCGCTCAAAAAGCATATTTGAGTAAAATTACTGGATCAGTGAAGAGAAATCTCTCCCAGAGTTGATATGAGTCCAGTCTCAAAAGTTTTTGACATCTTTGGAGCAGCACAAGTTAGGTGAAAGGTTGCACTTTTTGGAACTTGTGAAGCTTCTGTTTGAGCTCTGGTTTTGTCATTAGCCGCACTGATCAGTCTCATATTCCCATTTCTCAAGCGACCTTTCTCATGGAAACCAACGGCTTTCGGTGAAGTCGCTTTTTGATGGCCTTGCGATTAACGGAAGCGTTCACTGTACGTTTTTGTCCACTGGACGTCGACTATCCTTTTCAAGCTTCTCAAAACTGCAGATTACATCTGACACCACTTTCCGAGGCACATTAAGCAAACGAACTGCCGTTTTCCTTACTTAAACAACTTTAAACTAGCAGATCTTTTTCTTGATATTGCAAAAAAGCCGAAAAAACAGCACCTAAAGTAGGAGATACATGATAAAGTATGTTTTAATTAGAGTGGCACGTAAACAGATATGAACATATATTCATTAAAAAATGTCGCTTACTTCTATCTGATGATGCAAACTTTGTTCGAGCTTTTTTTGCCGTTTCCTGTAATATAAATAGTTTTACTTAGCATTGATATTAGTATCAACTTAAAAAATATTGCCAGAAGTAAAAAAAAAAAAAAAAAAAAACAGATAACTCAGTTGGAAATACATTTTATTAACTACATATTCATAGCAAGACATCCAAAAAGTTAAGATAGTTTAAAATGGTTTTTTAACTTTCAATCATAATTTTTTAATAGTATTCTGCTGAAATAATAAAAAAAAGTTAGGATTCATGTTTTGCTAATCCCAAGAAGGTATCGGAAATTTTACATAATGAGATAAATTGTGTTATTTGTCTAAAGTGTCTATTTTAAGAAAACATTTTAATTGAAAAAAATATTGAATACTGATTTTTAAAAATTAAATGATTATTTTTAAGATTTATAATTTACAAAATTTCCTGAAGCGGGTACCTAAAAAATCATGTTTGTTTTTGAAAATAAATAAAGAAAGAATGAAATAAAAGGGAAAAAACGGATTTTTAAAACTTAAATCAGATATATTTTATTTAAATCGATTTTTTAAAAATACTTTTAGAAAGTGTTTTAAAAATCCAGGTATTTAATAATTTTCATTAAAAAATATAATTAAACTTGAAGTTGATATTTTTAAAAGTTGCAAAAGCATTATATTTGAAGCATTACTAAATCAAAATACTTTCAAAATGTGATGTAAAACTAATTTAATACGTGCTTGCAATTCAAATTTAATATTTATAGCATAGTAATACACTATAAATACAGAAAAATAAGGGAAAATAAACAATTTGGGTTGTGTTATGATATAAAAATGTGGTTTAAATAAAAAGAAAAAAAGAAATTTTCAAGTGGTTTTTTTTAAAGAACACATTGTGTATCATACATTTTGAAAATAAGACCGACTACTACTCTTTATGCATACAATTAAAATCAGATAGTTATCCATTTTTAGTTCCCAATTTGTTATTGAAGTTTAAAAAACATCTATATGCATTCACTGTTTAGATGCATAGTTACAGAAGAAAGAAGTAAATAACAATTTTAAACTTTTCTTTAGGTGCATATTTTTAATACATCCTTTTTGTGTAAATTTATGTGCGTATGCTTTAAATTTTTAAAGCTATTCATAGTTGCAGCAATATCCGTTTTAAATTTTTTCATTTCTGTTTTGTATAAATGTGTACACACCAAGCAAAAGACTTTATTTTCCTGGCTCTTTTCACAGCAGTACCTTTCAGTGTTGTGCCTTATGATTTCATCATTATTTCCATTTAAAAAAGTCGCGAATGCAATGGTTATCAAACGAAAAAGAAAAAACATAGCGACCAGTTTAAAAGTTTCCATTGGCCACTGACTAAAAATTTTAATTTTTTTTGAAATAAAGTGGAAAGGATTGATTGAATCAGGGAAAAATGGTGAAGTGAGGCTACACCCTTAGAAAAAATCATGAATGAAGAAAACAAGCTACACTATGAAAAAGGTTGAGCAAGTTAAATTTTGAATTTTCAAACGAACTTCTGGGGTTTCAGTTAAGAAATGATTTAAATCGATTATTTTTTAAATAATTAAATTAAATTATGATTTAGATCATCGATTTAAATCCTTTGACTTCTGTTGAAACCATATTTTCCCTTTTTTGTGATCAAGAAAGCCGTTGTTTTATAAATACAATGGTATATTTTGCATAAGCAACAGTTTTCCGTAAACTTTTTCTTTTTCTTTACTGGCAGAGAAACCGAGGTGAATAAGACATTGATTTATATCCGTCAATTTTTTTCAACTATTCGTTATGTTCAGCTCTTCTCTGCTTTTACGCATCAAAAATTGACATAAAGGGATCCACTTTTGTTTTCAATATGAAATATTTATTGGAAGAAAACTTGCATAGGGTTTTCTTTGACGTAAATATTTAATTTGTGTTTTTGACTTGAGCTTTAGATTCGAGGAAATGCACTTTTAATATTTTTCTTAGGAAATTTAACAAAATTCAGAAGAATTATCCGAAGCACAAAAACTTAATATTAAACTCATATAAAAAGTTTTCTACTTTTATGTGTTCAGAATTATATACTGCTTTTCATATTTTAAACCTCAAAACAGAGGATTTTATTTTCTAGTACTAAAAGGACGGTTCATTAAAGCAGTTGAACCCCAATTTTATACTTTCATTAAATTATTTTCTGCGCGAGAATAAATAATATACTGTCTATGACGTTCTTGCAATTCGTTAACATACACTAATTTCATTTATTGCCTTCATTGCAAAAAAATAAACTTGTTTTAACAGTATAATACTGGCAGCAGAGGGTCCAGTGAAAACTGTAAAATGCACAGTACAATTTGCAGTAATATACATTTAATACTGCTAATTTCAGTTTATTACTGTGCATTTTACAGTTTTCAATTGGAACCGCTGCTACCAGTATTACATTGTAAAAACATCAGTTTATTTTTTGCTGTGTACTATGTCTTAAACTTTACTCCAAAAATTCTTATAATGAGTGTATATTATATTTTGAACCGAGTAATACTCAGATTAATCCTCTAACGCAAAACCTCCAAAATTAACTTTAAATCTCTTGAATTACAAAGATAAATGAACGAGGAATTACATTATCACACCGCTCCTTCTTTAGCCAATACATTAACAACACTTACAGCTAACGTTTTTTTTTTTTTTTTGAAAATTCGTGTTGACAAATTACTTAACTGATGAGGAGCATATCGTTTGCCTTAAGTTTAGTAACTACTTTATGAATTTAAAAACCTTCGTTCAAAACCAGCCTTAAGTGAGAGAGTTATCCAATTATTAAAATTCTGTTTAAAAATTTTAGTTCTTAAAAACGCCATTTTGTTTTCTTAAATAGTATAATTACTGTTCTGGTATATTATCCTAGTCCCAAAAAACCACGGCGTTGTTTCTTTAAACGGTTGACTAAAAGGTAAATTACATGTTGACGAATTAAACTTTAAGAATAAGAATTGAACAACGCTTGCAATGCATTGTAAGGTATGTGTACTGGAATTTGAAAACTAATTAAGAAAGAAGGGTGGATTCTTAAACTCTTACATATTTTGCATAATTACGGTAACAAAGGAAACTGAAAACATCTTAAGACGTTTAAACAGTATAATTATATTTTATTTATTTATGCAAAAATTTGAAACGTTGAGTCTGTCGTAAGACGCATTAAAACATCGTTTGAAAGAATACATGCAGGGGGAAGTTACTTTAGTTATAGGTTAGAGCTATTGTTAAAGTTATAACTTATCGAGCTCCTTAGTGTTCGAAACTCTACTTTTTTAATTTTCTTTTGTTTCGCAAAGAAAATAGCTGTTATTTTGAGCTTCGGCATCGAAAAGTTACACTGAAATTCTTATTCCCTTCATGGTGAAATTTTTTGACTATTTTATTTTAATGATAACTACGAACTTATTTGCAATGACAGGAATATATTCTTAAGAAATTTGTAAGTTGCTAATTTATTTCATTCTTCTTGTGCTATCTTAGAGTTATTATGTGAGGAAAAGCATTGGCATTATTATCAAAATAACAATTTAAATATCAACATGCCAAAGTTGGTCGTTATAAATAAAACTGTAATTTTGATTATGTGCACTCTGTATCATAAACTCCCCAACTGCCATTTTGGAGCACTACTGCTTAAACCACTATTATTCGAAAAAAATATCCGGAGCGACTTTCGAGATGACCGATGGCTGATCTCTGTTGCATGTCTTAACGTTGAGACACTTTAATAAGCTCCCAAAGAGGAGGTGACCCCCAAAATTCATTTTGAAAGTAGATTCATACCTCAATAATAATTCATATGAAGAATAGAATTGCCTCTAGTTTTCTCGCAATTTGAATCCTCTTCACTTATCCCATTTGCGCCTAGCGTCCTTTTAAAAGGACGCTCACAAATTTATCTGTAAATTTCTAAAAAAACATTCTATTTCAAACCAACAACATATTATCAAAGCAAAATATTCTACCTGACATATACCCACGAGATAAAAGCACTGAATTATTCTTTACTTTGTGTTTTTTCCTGCTAAAGTCCAGCATTATTTTACAGAAATAATTTGATTCATCACACACATGCTATTTATCATACATTTTCATAGTTCTGAATATTATTATAAGTATTTTCGATAGTCAAAATTATTTTCAAATTACATGGTTTTATGATTTGTTATTGCGCATTTTTACTTTCGTCATGTTTTAAAACGTGCAAATTTGTTATAAAAATGAAAGGTTTTAGAAAATTTAAATGTGGAAGAGTTTGCAAAAACTCTGTACCCTATCGTGCTAAGCGTCCTAAATACATGACCGTTATATAATATTGAATAAAAATTGAAATTTTATTGTGGGAATTTTTTTCTTATTTTTCCAGTTCATTTAGCATCATTAAAATTATAGTTAGCCAAAAAAACAAAAGAGAAAAATTGATTCGTGGGTTTGATTCAATTAAACTATCACTAAATTTCTCCAATTATGAAAAATTACATTTCAATTTTTCTTGAGTTTTAGATTCGAGGATAACTACACTGTAAAAAATTAATGTTGTTTTTACAGAATAATACAGCTAATTTTATAGTACTAAACTGTAAAAATTTCTAATTTTACAATAATAAACTGCAAAATTGCTCGTTTACAGTAATAAACTGTAAAATTGCTAATTTAACAGTTCATTACCTCGCGTTTTACAGTTTTAAACTGGAACCTCTGCTGCCACTATTATACTGTTGTTTTTACAGTATACTACAGCTAAATTTTGCGGCAATAAACTATAAAATTGCTAATTTTACAGTAAGAAACTGTAAAATTGCTAATTTTACAGTAAGAAACTAAAATTGCTAGTTTTGCAGTTTATTACTGTTCATTTTACAGTTTTAAATTGGAACCTTGGCTTCCAGTATTTTACTGTAAAAACAACAGTTTATCTTTTGCAGTGTACAATCCGTGTACAAAACTACAGCTTTTATTGCTGTAAACAAGAACACTCGAACTGAATATATGTTTTTCCTAATCACTTCCAGATTTAATGGTATGGTTCTTCAAACATTAATTATTTCTACATTTAAAAAGCAATCAGTTTGGAGTAAGAAAGTGTCCCAAAAAAGAGTAATAAAGTGCGAGCTGTGCAGAACACATTCTTTTCGTCTGCTAAGGAAAAGGAATAAAAATCTCGCATATCTCTTCTCTAGTTTTCCCGAAAAAGTAGTTGTACGATCTCGTCTCAAGCTCATAATTTGCATATGCTTGACATATACTTCCTCCTTAACTTAGCTGTAAGTCTAATTGGCAAATTTATTACGGCGGATAACCCGTTTGAACTTCGTCTAAATGAAATAATTCAGTTGTTATTGGGATCACAGAATGCTCGAAAAATGCTCCACCTATTAGACAAATCACATTCATTAAGTTGTTAGCAATATCACACCGGAGCACTTTTGGCTTTATGCCAAGCGGATTCGATATTTCTACGCACTCTCCGGAAATTCGGATAGTGGTAAAGCCGCGAAAAGATCGGACATTTTGACTAATTTTACTCCTCTATCGGAATTTAAGCAAGTGGCATATTTTATTTTCATTTCTGAACAATGAATGTATATTTCGCGCTCGTAAATATTAGAAATTGTTGTTTTGATACGGAGCGGGAAGTTAGAATGAGACATTTTGATGCTTTTATTAACTTTTTTTAAGTTACTGCTTTTTTTTTCTGTTCTCGAAAAATAACAATTGTGAGTAATTTCAACTTAATTTTTTAGTTTCCCAACACAATTTCTGGAATTTCAAGTAGTTGGATTTGTTATTTTAATTTATCTTTTTATTTTCATTACTTCCAGCTTTTTGTTAGTTAGGATATGTGAAAATATAATTATGGCTGGTATTATTATCTGTAGTACAAAAGTACCCTTAATCTGCACTGAAATGATACTTATTTCTAACCCGATTCGAAATGGAAAACCTGAACTGCACATTAAAGATAGCTTGGAAGGTGAAACTAAATTACCTTATGAAAAATAAAACCAGTTTCTTTCGCATTTGCAGACCGGCTGGAGAGGAAAATGTGAATTCATTAAACTTCAAAAAACAACATCTTCAAACAGTGATGGTTACGACACAATTGTTTGGAAACAAGCGAAAGCCAGGGGGGGTCTCCAAACTCTTTGGCCAGCGGTTCATTTTTGAAAAGTTTTCGAGACTCACGCCCCCCCCTCCCAAGTAAAAAGTTATCATCATACACACTGTCGTTCGAAAAGCATATTTTTGGCATTAGAACTAATTGAGATATACAATAACTACATTTTGAATTAAGCGTTGTTGCATACCTTTAATTAAAAGAAGATTCAAATTTCATATCAAATCTTCGGTTTTCATGCCCTGGAAGCCTTGAATTTTTCTTTTTATCATCAGATCTTATATTTATTATTTACTGGATTCACACAAATACTAAAATAATCAGAGTTACTTAAAATAGATTCCAAATAGGTTTATTTCAGTAGCCACCACTTCCATAACATTTAAGATTTCCTACTTAATCATCATTAGTTATTATTCCTGAAAAAATTCATTAATTACTTGTTAGAAAATTTCATTTAACTTTATTAAACCTCTCTTATTGACTTAGAAATATTCCCAATTTCTTTTCCTTCAATTCCGAAAACAAATTTAGCTTTTTTTTTCCGTTCCTTTTTCTAAAATTAAGATTCTTACTATGATTAATGTCTAATGAAACAAATCATAAAAAAATTATAAGAACATTTTTAAATGCTAGATAAAGACAGAATACAAGAACTGGATTACTTAATGAAATTGAAGATTTTAGCAATTGAAATCGAATTTATCCTAATATGTGCAATTATAAACTAGCAAGATATAAACCTGGAAGATATTTTCACATTAGAGTTAAACGTAACTAGCCGTATTATATCTTGGCTGAAGAAAATAAATACCTTTGTGCGATAGATGTAAAGTATAAATTAGGGATGCACCGATTAATCGGCAGTGTCGATTAATCGACCATAATCGGCCACTTTGCCGATTATTAATAATCGGCAAAATCGGGCCGATTAATCGGCCAAAAAATATTTTTTACATTTTATTCTGAAAGTATACCTTCACTAAGAAACTACGATGAATAATTTTTTAACAGTAATAATAATCCTCACCCCAGTTGATGTAAAGTTTTTAATAAATTAATTCTCCTACTTTGAATAAATATACCTAGACAATGTTGCAACATTTTTTATGTGGCGACAGTTTCCTCCTGAGTACAGTGTTTTAGATAACCTTTAATTTTAACAAAGAATAAAAGTCTTGAAGAAAATTGCTACTAATTACTAAAAAAAAATTAAATTAAAAGTACTCCTAAATTGGAGTACAGACTCCCTTCCCCTTTTTCTGAATTTTATGTCCAATTAACATAATTAACAATGCGTTAATGTAATGTTATTGACAATAATATGAAAATTGGTTCCAAGAAATTGGATAAAATATTTAAATTATTTTGTGAAAATTGGGAAAATGGAAAAAAAATCTTCTCTTGGAAATAAATTACTTACTATTTCTAAACTCGGAATTGTATAAGAGAGAAAAAACAGTCATGGTAAAATTGGTAGTAACAATCACCCTTATCATTAATCGGCCGATTATCAACAACCGATTAATCGGTAATCGGTAATCGGCTAATTTGCTTATCGGTGCATCCCTAGTATAAATCCAACGTTAAAAATGCACAAATATACAGGTATACTGCAGACACGTGTTTCGGGGCTACAAGGAGCCCCTTTTTCAATGCAAGAAGTGTGAGCATTGAAGAAGATGAAGTTCTTGCATTGAAAAAGGGGCTCCTTGTATCCCCGAAACACGTGTCTGCAGTATACCTGTATATTTGTGCATTTTTAACGTTGGATTTATACTTTACATGTCTTGGCTGATTTATACTTTCAAAACTGGCCCGCAATAGCGGGCCAGATTGTAAGTGTTTTCGGGTCCCTTTTGTCTCGCGAACCATAGTTTGGACACCCCTGTCTTAGACCCTCTTCTATGTATGATCTAGTCTTCACTTACCAATAATTTAGATTCAAAAAATTCCACAAGTCGCTCACTCCTTTCAAGAACATCT
Source organism: Uloborus plumipes (assembly GCA_038373865.1). Lineage (NCBI taxonomy): Eukaryota > Metazoa > Arthropoda > Arachnida > Araneae > Uloboridae > Uloborus > Uloborus plumipes. Next base: position 204,501 of record JAXGGA010000604.1, read on the forward strand.
TATCTCAAAAAAAGAGCGATTTTGAGCTATAGGGGAATGTAGGACAAAATGAAACAGTTAAGATAACATACCTGTTTCGTCAAAATGAACAAATTTCAAAAGTAATCCTTCCTAATAGCGGACACCTCTCCATAACGGACAAAACTTTTGCGGACGTGACTGTCTGTTATTCGGACGTTTTGCTGTAATCATTAAAACTCTCATCAAAGTAATCATTCGAAAAGTGTCTGCTGTATAAGTAAAACTTCAGAATTGCTCGAAATTCGGAAAATTCCAAAACCCAGTTGGTCTCGTTGCTACCCGATTCAGGGTAGCATGCAGTACGTTCTTTTAATTAGGAAGTAAAAAGTAGAGAAGATAGAAATCCCTATTAATACTTAGTTTTTTTTTTTACAAAAACCATCGGCCATACATCGGCATTTAGATGTTTTCCGAGGCCGATGGGCGGATGTTTTGTCTGAATTAGCATCAGCGGCCGATGGCTAAATCTTTCAACTATCGGCGCCGATGCATCGGTCAAGCCTCAATTGTTAATTTGTCTTTCTGAAATATCAAATGAGTTATTAAGTTATTTTGCGAAGACACAATATGAAACTAGATATAATCACGGTAAAATTAATTATAAAATGTTGGCGATTATGTAATCATGGAAATATTATACTAAAATAGTATTAAAGCTGAGATGTTTTATCCACTAACATAACTAAATTAAGAAAAACAAAACAAAAAATAAATGAATAAATGAAAGAGAAAAAAAGAAAGGAAGGAAGGAAAACTAAAAGAAAGAGAGAGGGAGGGATAGAAAAAAGGAAAAGAACAAACAAGCAGACAATCGGTTTGAATACATGGCAACTGATGTTAAACACCGAAACAGACAAATTAGTTATTATGTATCAACGCAGGTGGCTTGTAAAAGCAGCGTGTAAATACACGATTTATTTTGTGATTTGACCGTAACAGATGGCGTGATACAAACTCGTGGGCTGTCTCAAATGTGTTTAAGTATATGCTAAAATATACCACACAAGCATGTTTAAAACCAGTTTGGAAATGAACCCAGTAGTATAATGAATAAAAGTAATTCCAATCATATGCTTTTTAAAATATGAAAGTGAAATAAGAAAAAGCGCATAAATAATACTAAATGATAATGATTTATTTTATAATTTATATACCTCTAAACTATCTTAAGCAGTAATAACTGGTATCTAGATATTACTTTTTGAATCCTATTCCTTGGGGAGAAAAATATAGCGAATGCTCATGCGTATGATTGTTAAGTTACCGGCATATCTTTATTTTGATTTTGTAATTCAGTTTTTGTTTAGGTGCAGAATTTATCTAATAATGTTTTCCTCTAAAATTTAAGTCTGCTAAAAGGAATAACCTTTTGTGGAGAAAAAAATTTTTCATTTAAAATAATAATGATAATAATAAAGAGGGAAGTACATCAAAAAACTGAAAAACATTGTAATTTTTAGTTATTAGGGATTCTGTCAAGAATTAAAGCTTCTAGAAAATTAACTGGGTTAGGGGTTGATTTAAAACAAAAGCAAATCTAAAATAAAAGTTTGAAATTTCTAATGCTATATGATTGAAGATAAAATTATTAAAACCAATTTAAAATTGAAAAAAAATAAAAAAAAATCAAAAGCTGTGTGACAGTAATAGCCATACATTGGTCATGATCTGCATTTAAAGCATACATTAACTTATCGTATAAACTTCCATAATCGGTCGGCTTAGTTAACAAATATTGTATTCCCATTTTACATTGTTTCAACTGAGCTCGAAATAAATGATTAGTAAGCAATTGGTAAGTGCCATGACGAAGTGTTTGAATTCTGGCTCAGATTTAGTGGCCATGGAAATATAATATTAATGTAGCACCGATACTGATTATTACATGTAATGCGATTTTCGATTCTTGTGCACAGAGCAATGAATATCTGATAAAATGTGGTTGAGTGAATAATTTTAATCAAACTTAAATAGGAAAATAAAATCTACATTTTTCACGCCGTTTACGATTTTATGATTTAAAATTTTATCTCCGCTTAAAAACACTGTGAAAGAAATCCGCTTCAATACTGCAAATAATATTTATGCAGCCGAAAAGCCGCGGGGTAGAAAAGTGAAAAAGGTTGATTTTAACCCTAATTTAAGTAATTGCGTAGTTATTTTTTTGACCCTCAGGCTTTGTTTTAAAGATTTGTTTTAAAATTTATTCTCAGTTATGTTATTGGAAGCTCTCCAAAAATAGTCTGAATATACTAAAATGTCTTTTTTTGGAAAAAGAAAAAAAAAAAAAAAAAAAGAAGGAAAAAGTGATTCCCTTAAAATATGGAAATTTAGACAACGCTTGTATCAATATAATGTCTACGAACGACGAATAGCAAAAATGAAATGTTGTATGTACGTATATATGTAGTAGGGTGTATCGAAAAAAACTTTTTTTCGAAATTCAATTTACTAAGTTGATAAAAAGTTGCCCCTACCTGCCCACATATTCCACAAAAAATTTCAGTCTAATCAGAAATTGTTTTAGGTGTTTCCGCACGAGGCCTGAAGTTAGTAAAATTTCTTCAAAAATATGATTTTTTTTTCTAATTTTTTTTTAAATATTAAGAATAAATGTTAAAAGTAATTCAAGTTGAAAAATGTACACCACAAAGTCAGAGGACAAAATTGGGTTTGAAAAAAAGTATATTAAACAACATTTAAATCTCCTACATTTATTCTGAAGTTAAGTAATTTTCACCAAAATTAGCATTTTACAAGGCCATGCAGCTTGGTTAGAAACTTGTTTCTGAATGTGGAATCTAAACTGAATTAACACTTGAAAACTGGGATTCATCTGTGATTTATGTGGAGTAAAAAA